>JAJJMC010005899.1:1085576-1154286 GCA_023531435.1 Papaver californicum
TCCATATGAGTTATGGAAAGGTAGACAACCTTCTTATGCATACTTTAAAGTGCGGGGGTGTTTGGATAAGGTGTCCATTCCTCCACCTAAGAGAACCAAGATAAAACCCAAAACTAATGGCTGTGTCTTCGGTATCCTGAACATACTACTGCATATAGATTTATGGTTGTGAGTTCTGAAATATCTGAAATTGGTGTGAATACTATTATGGAATCTAGGGATGCTGTGTTCTTTGAAAATATTTTTCCTTTGAAATCTGAATCTCGCATGATATGTGTTGATCCCCTAGTTGTCCCTTCTACTAGTCAGACATCGCCTGTAGAGGAAGATGAATTTGAGCCTAGAAGAGGTAAAAGACTTAGAACTGAAAGATCTTTTGGGCCAGACTTCATAACATGCTTAACTGAGACTGATCTACAGACTTATAAAGAAGCCATGACTTCTTCTGAAGTCCATGGTGGAAAGAAGCTACCATTAGTGAATGGATCTTCAAAAGGATGATACTTGGGAGATTGTAGATTTACTCTAGGGTGTAAACCCATAGGTTGTAAATGGATCTTCAAAAGGAAACGTAAGGTAGATGGAACTGTGGAAAAATACAAAGCTAGATTAGTAGCTAAAGGATATAAACAGATAGAAGGTGTAGATTTCTTTGATACTTATTCACCTATTATGAGAATTACTTCTATTAGGATGTTAATTGCTATTGCTGCCATTCATAACTTAGAGATACATCAAATGGATGTAAAAACAACTTTTCTAAATGGTGAATTAGATGAAGAAATTTATATGGACCAACCTGAGGGCTTTGTAGTGAAAGGTTGTGAAAACAAAGTTTGTAAACTAAAAAAATCTTTGTATGGTTTGAAACAAGCACCTAAACAGTGGCATGAAAAATTTGATCTAGTGGTTTTAAAATCAATGAGTCTGACAAGTGTGTTTATACTAAACTTGTGAATGATGCCTGTGTGATTGTATGCTTGTATATTGATGATATGCTTATACTTGGTACAAACATGAATGTAATTAATTCCACTAAGAGCATTCTAAATGAGAACTTTGACATGAAAGACTTAGGCCCCGCTGATGTGATCTTAGGGATGAAGATTAGAAGAAATTCTAATGGATATAGTCTTAGTCAATCTCATTATGTTGAATCTGTGCTTAAGAAATATAACCAGTTTGATAGTAAACCTGCTTGTACTCCTTATGATCCTTGTTGTAGACTCAAAAAGAATAAGGATAACGGAGTTTCACAACTTGAATATTCACGTGCCATAGGAAGTATGATGTATTTAATAAATTGCACGAGACCAGACATTGCTTATGCTGTGAGTAGGTTGAGTAGGTATACCTATAATCCAGGGCAGGAGCATTGGGATGCACTTACTAGAGTATTAAGGTACTTAAAGTACACTTTACACTTTTGTTTAAATTATGAGAGATACCATGCGGTCCTTGAAGGATTTTGTGACGCAAACTGGATATCAGACTCATAGGAGTCTAAGTCTACGAGTGGATATGTTTTCACTCTAGCATGCATGTCTGTATCTTGGAAGAGTTCCATACAGACATGTATAGCTTGACCCACTATGGAATCAGAGTTTATTGCGTTAGATAAAGCAGGAGAGGAAGCCGCTTGGATAAGATGCTTTTTAGAAGACATTCCTCTTTGGCATAGGCCTGTGCCAGCTATATCTATATATTGTGATAGTCAAGCTGCAATTGCTAATGCTAAAAACAATAACTATAATGGGAAGTCTATACACATTCGTAGATGACACAATTCCCTAAAACAACTAATCTCAACTGGCGTTATTTCTGTTGACTTTGTGAGGTCTAAGGAGAATATCGCGGACCCTTTGACGAAAGGTTTATCCAAGGAGATAATTAGTAATGCATCAAGGGGGATGGGGCTTAAGCTCATTAAATAATATTTCCATGAAGGATACTCAACCTTGTTGACTGAAGATCCCAAGATCAAGGTTTCGAATGAGACAACTAATTTGTGGTGGGTTAAAGGAAACACCATCAAAGAATTTCATTCTCTGTCCCTTCCCTATGGTGTAGACGTGATAGTGTGACTGCATGTGAGGATGACTTTTTATTAAGTCTTAATGAGCTCTATAGTTTCAATTTAAGATTGAAGTGGGGTGTAGCAGTAAACATTCTTGATATAACTCACATATCTGAATGAGGAAGTTGGCCGCTTCCTATGAGAACTGAGCTGTTTCTCTAGAGCATTTTGAGAAACGGGATACGTCCAGGGCCAAAATGGACATAACGACACGAACTTAACGGCATCTAGAGAGATATCACGCGTGGAAGTTATTGATGAACTACACCAAACGATGGTAGTTCAAGACATCGCGTTCACTGTCCATCAAGTAGTTCCGATATTTCTCACTAGGAAAAGGTTCAAGACCTTATAGGCACCTATTGCCTAAGTGGTATTTCTCGCTTTCTGATTTTCATCGGGTTTTCATTCATGTGGGGGATTGTTGGAGAAAATGAACTTAAAATGATTTATTGGTCTTGGTAGGAATGGATCTTAGGACCAATGGGTCACTAAGAATCACTAGCTCATTTTCACTTTTGCAAATGAACCTTTAGTCCCACATTGGAGAGACTAAATATGATTCCTCTCTTTATTACCACAAAAGTTACATCTAAGGGAAGGCTCTTAGGGTTTAAAAGTTTTTTTGGTTGGGGGAGGACTAAGGCAATGGGCTAGTTGAAGTAAACATACTTTTCACACATGTGCGGTGCTTTGCACCGAAGCACGCACGCTTACGGTTGCGGTTGCGGCTTGCGGATTGCGTCTTGCGAGCTTGCGTGCTTGCGAGCTTGTGCACTTGTGTGCTTGTGGACTTGCGGACTTGCGGCTGCGGCTGTGGTTGCGGGTGCGGGTGTGACTGTGGCTACTGCTGCGGGAATGAGTATGCTTGCAGGTGCGGGCGTATCTGAGGCTGCGGGCCAATCAAGACTTACCTTTTTTGAACAGAATATTTTCATTAAAGAATTTAAAATAAAAATAAATTTTTCTTTAAATGTGGGGGGCGTCTGACCCAGCGTGATTTAAGTTGAATTAAAGAGAATAAATTTTCTTACCGTTATAAATCCGTTTTAAACATTATGACCGTGCTTAATGCACGAAATTGATTTTTTAATCAATACGCAATAATTCTCTTCTCTTGTTTTGGATATAAAAGAAAAATGAATTTCTCCATTTCAACTTACTCTAGAGCAGGCTACTATCCCTAGTTATTTTCCTCTCCTTTTGCTTTGTTTTGCGTAAAATTGCTTGTTTATTTCCCTTCCACTATCTTGCTGTTAAGTTCGTTTGAGGGTGATTTGTATTTTTCTTATACAAATCATAACGGGAAGTTCTATCCTGGACACATCTCCACTGTTGGGGTATAGCATCTCTCATTCTTGAGGAGTACCCGTGGACTATTGTGTTAAGGACAATTTGCTGAGCAGGTGGCTCTGTCCTTGTGTGTGCATCAACTTCAGAGATTTCTCTAACGTTAACAATTTCTCCTGTTTAATGTTTTTCATTGTTGCAGAAACAACAATAAACTCTATAAAGTCAATTGTTTCATTCCCATCAACATCATCTTGTGTAAGACACAATTTCATTACTTTCGTTAGGAATATGAAGTACGGTGCAAATGTGAATAGGATTAATGGACAAAGCAACGTGCCAAAAATCACCTCTTGAGAATAACTAGTATGTAACCCATGTTACGTATCGGGACTGATGGGAACAGCTAATTAGGTGTGGCAGTGCTTTACCCCGCACCTCTGGTTAAATGCATAAGATTTTATTTTTAATAGTCTTTGATTAGTTTGATTTTTAAAAAGTATAGAAAACTTTGATACCCTATAGGTATCTAATGATTCGAAGAAAGAAATTGATTCCCTAAATTTTAGATTTAAAGTAATTAAACTTATATATACAATTACTATTTCGTTCATATTTGAATATCTCACTGAGTTATATATAAGAGTTGTGATATGACACGTAATTTCATTATGTTTTCGATTTCATAAGTTCATTAATTCAATAGCCGTTAGCTAATTAAGTTTGAACTCTATTTTATAATTCAAATACATGTTTTTCGTAGCGTATATTTTCTTGTATTCTTCTATATTTGGTACATCATGATTTATATATATTTTCGTAGTTTTGGTGGAATGTAGAAATATTTTTCGATGAGAATTTTCCATTTGGTGTGGCGGGGCTTCGCCCCGCACCAGTTGCCCAAATACATTAGAGCGTTTTCAGAAAATCTTGATTAGTATGATTATTTTTAATGGATATAAAAGTTTGATACCCTTTGATAATCAACCTACGGTATATGATGAGTTTAAAAGGCTTACATGTTACAAAATTATGAATGAAATTTTAAATTATCTACTAAAGAATTTTGAGTTAGAAATCCTTATACCATAATGGAATACCAATTATAGATATGTATGTCTATTCCGTACGCACTTGATAATGGTAACTAAAAGCATCAATCGGATCTCTGTATATTGTTATAGCCAAAATTTTGTTCGAAACGTAGTCAAGATGTCTAATCAATCACCAGCCTATTCATCAAGGCACCATTCATATTGAACCACTAAGGTATGATAATTACAAAGCACCTAATTTTTATAATTTTTTTTGGATCTTGTCTAAATCAACATAAGAAACAAAAAGCAAGCTAAATAATACACAATGTATAGTTTTTACCGTAGGTCTCCATTCACTGACGTGGGGCTTCACCTGCACTCGTCCCAAGAAGAAAAAATATGACAAATCATTAATATCTCTGCTTCGATCTATAACATTTTAACTTCTGTTATCTTCTTTTTTTTGTGCGATTTTGTTTTGATTTTTATTTTTTTGATGTTTGGGTTTTATGTTTGGGTAAAGTCCATATGATGCATTTATTATAGAGACTGAAAATCTATCACAACAACAAAGGCTAGAAAGCCTTTTGGATTATTGTCGAAAAAAGTTGCACATCCAATCCAGTGTGTTCCTCTCATCACAACAACTTTTTTTTTTCCAATCCAATGAACACCCATGGATTTTTTTTGCTTAAATGCATCCTACATAACATAAAATGCTACAAATCAGCAAACTTCATGTTTATTCAACATTGATTCGTTGATAACATTTGAATTTTCAAAATTGATTCATCTCATACATGAGTGGTAAGGAGTTATAAGGTGGCATTTAAAGGCGTCGTTCATTAAGGAAGCCAAACCAATGCACTCGAAGCAATAATCAGCACCTTCATGTTCGAATCATCACCGTGTTTCGAACGACGTACCACTTGTAGGTATACTAAAATTCAAAGATATCACCATTATTTATTCAAAGATGGGAGAATCTTCTATTATAACATATAATAGGAAATCACCAAATCGGTATAAAAACAATACCTTTCTTCTTAAACTCTTATTAGCTTGACTAACATTTGTTCCTGAAAACAAAACAGTCAACTAAGGTATTAGAATATCACTTTCCACTCTTATTAGCTTCTCAAATTGTAATATTTTGTGTGAGTTGATATGGATCATCAAATCTGGTCCATTTCAACTAACTGTTGTACATTTTATGCTTGTTAAAATGGGTATGCTTCTAGAAAAATAAATAACACTTTTTTGCCACATGTCGTGAAAATGTAAATTGGCTTTTTACTACTTGTAAATGTTGTATGTAATTCAATTATTTAAAATTTTAAATTAATATTGTTCCATCACAATATTGATTTTTTCGAGAATGAAATAACAGACCTACTGATATTGTACTCCCTTGTAAATCATAGGTGGGCATATAAACACCATAAAACTATCTAAAACATAGGTAACAAAATATATGATAAGCAAAAGCCCAGTTATCTACTAGCTGAATTTAGGCAAATGAAAAAAGAAGAGTTGTTTGCACTAGTTCCTTGTATGCGGTTCTGAAGTACCGACTGTACCAAAAGATTTCAAAGAAACAATGTTGTTGGCGGAATTATATCTTGCTTCTATTGTTAACTTGTCTATACCAGACCATGAAAAGAAAATTATCCATTTATCAGGGAAATAAGGAACAACAAAATGAGCCCAAAAAATTCAGATGTTCATATTTGTCAATACAAAAAGTGAGAACATAACATTTATAGCATGGGCAGGAGTTATTATTCCTAATTAAATATTTTTTAAGGGTTGCTGAAGCGAACCCCTTCAAATATTTACTAAGATACTGCAACCCATGAAACCCTGAAAGGTCCATATTCTGAATTTTGAAGCTTCTCTGGTAAAGAATTTTTTGGTATGGTCATGTTGAAAAAGGGAATTATTCAGAAAATAAATTAAATATTAATGGCAACCATGTTGTAATAGAGGTTCATAACAGAAACTTGACATATATTACAACGAAGCAAAAGGTTTGAACTTTACCTGCTTCAAAGTCAAAAACATGACCACTTTACGTAAATGAATAAAACATAAATTAGGTGAAATAATAATTGAGGCCTAATTTCATATGGGAACAATAAAACTGGATAACACATATTATTCAACCTCAACGCCTGATACAGTCTGTTCAAGGTAAAATTAAAAATGATAGCGTCGACTCTGCATAATCAAGTTTTTTATATTATATACATCTTGGTTTTACAAATACAAATTAGTTAAGTAGGATTTTACCTTTATTTTCTTAAATAGGTTAGGAATGTTTCTATCATCCAAGGGCATAATACCACATAAAAGGGAATACATTATAACACCACAGCTCCAGACGTCTACCGCACGCCCAACCTATGGTATTTAGACCAAATTACATCTCAAATCATGTTGCAGGCTCATTAAACTATGAAAGATACCACAATTTTGATTGTTCAGTCAATTCCTCGGGGGAAGAATAGTTCGGACTTCCACTTCCACAACTTGCTATAGTTGGATCTCACTGAACATTTATATCACTCCTATCTTCTCCTTCTCCCTCTTTTTATTTCGAATTGTCTTCTCTTTCTTGATGACTCCAATGATATCATACAAAACTCTCATGATGGTGCCTTCAATATACCCACATCTCTTCTCATGCCTCATCTCTTCGTTTGAACCTTTCTTTTGCTACTGCTTCAATTGGGAAAGTCCTGCAGATACAACCTTCACATTACTAAGAAGTGCATCATGTAATTCTGGATCTGAACACGCTTTCGTGAGTTCATTTTCCATGGTTGTTGCTTCAGTCATGTGCCTGAAGAAACTCATTGTTGTTTTAGCAGTTGAAAGGAGAAAGTCAAACCATAGAAGCATTACAATTCGTGAATATGGTTTCCACAGATCTACCATCTTTTATAATATGAATGCGGTTATAAATTTATGTCTAGCTACAAATAACCATACTCAAAAAAAAATTAACTCTATATACTTTCAAGTGTGATTACCTATGTAAAGTACATGTTTATTTAACATTGACACAACAAAATTAAGAGATTCATATACATTTTCCTTTCTTTGTAATTCCTGGAATGATCTTACCCCGATACTTATAAGATTGTACTGCATTGTAAGGACCACAAATAGGGACACCATACAACATGATGTAGTTTGGCAATGGATTTCCAGTCAAGTAATCCACATCGTTTAACTTATCCTTCTTTTCTTCACCAATCTAATTTATGTCAGCTTCTTTCATAGCAACCTTGTGTTTCTTAAAACGCTGAATAAATAGAACATGAAGAATTTCTCCACCCTGCTATAATTTTTTTCATCATGTACAACTCTTGCAGTTTCGTGCAACATATTCATCTCTTGCAATTAGTAAATGTCTTACCAAAATCGACACCCCAATCAGCACCCTGTTGATAAAATGACCGTAGAATGCATTTTCAAGTCTTGACTGGAATCTGGATAACACTTGTGCCAAATACTGGAAAATCTAATGGAACCCTTTCGCTCTAGACCATCAATTAACTTATAGCAATGTACATGTTCTTGAGTAGGAAACCATAAGAAAACCACACAACATTGCTCACTATAAGGAAAAACAATAGGTAAAATGGCATAAATTCTACACTCTTTGTCTTTATAACTTTTCTCTTTAAGAATAAACAACGATAGATACCAACTCGTGTTAGTTAAAAATCAAAACTCATTAGGATAAAAGGAATATATACTTGATGGATAACTACTGAAGGTATTGATGATCCCTTAACCCTTACCAAAATACTTAAAGGAGTCGTAAATACACATACAAAGAATGCAAGTGCTATCACATTCATGTTCATAAACATGAGATGCAAGCACGACGTGCAAAAAATACGACTGTATTCGGACATTTTCACACTTAGTCAATCACACATAATAGCAAAATTATTATTCAACTGAAAAAATAGAAATAAAATTATTCAGGTGAACACCAAGTGTTATCTGATACGTGCATAATTTATATATATATACCTTTTAATTTATATTTACTAGTACTTCAATTTGTACTAATAATGAACTTTTATTGTTTTTATAGGTAGCATACATAAAACTCCAAATTGAAAATATACACGGCTAAACAGACTAAATTGCTAATTGTACTTATTTGCACCGTTACCTTTTGGACTTGGCTATTAAAAGTAATGACAACGAAATAGTGGGAAAAATGTCAGGCGGTAAAAGTGGTAGCAGGTAGAGGCTCGGTTAAACAAGAATACATGAGGAATTGAGGCTAGGCTGTATGTGGTGGTACAAGTGAAGTTGTCACTTGTCAGGTATCAAACAAAAGAGGAAAGAAGTTTTCACTTCTCGCATGTATGTAGTGGATGGTGAATGGAGAGAAGGTTAGTATAGAAGGGAAGGAAGACCTAGTAGTAGGGTCACGTGGCATAGAAAGTGAAGGCTAGGTTTGGCTTTTAGGAGACAATATAGAAAGGTGATTGAAAAGGATAGGTAGTGAGAAAGTACAACACCCACGTGTTGGCTAAGTTGGAGGATGGTTCTGTTTTGAAGAGTGGACGATGAGAGAATAATAGAAAGATACCTAGGTGTAGGGTTTGAGGTGATTGGATGGAGAGACACGTGATGAGAGAAAGTGGGAAGATGGGAAAGAATAAAGAGAAGAAGTATGTGTTTGACTAGGTGTGTCACGTGAAAGAAAAGTGAAAGGTAATGGCTAGGCTTTAGTAGGTGTACTTTTCATGGAAAGTAGAGAGCTCTTTTTTTGGAGGTTGGGAAAGTGAAATGGACGGCTAGATAAAGAAGAGGGAAGTTGGACAACCGTATATAAAGAGAGATAAAAAAGTATACAGGAGGGGGGAGCAGTCGGCGAGGAATTGATGGGCGTCTCTTCTGGGAGGTCTTCTAAGTTTTTAGTTCTTGGGTGGACAGGCTCTGATTGAAAGGTAAAAGAGAGAGAACAGAGGAGGGTGTTGGTGTATGTCTGGTTGTTGGAGAGAGATATAGGAGCAGAAACTAAAAAGGGTTTAATATTTTCCCCTCTATTTTTCTTAATTATTTTTATGGGTTTTAAGAAACCCATCTCCATGTTCTAATTAATTTGTAACTAGGGTTTAATGTTGAAACCACTTAAATTTTTAGATTAATTAAATTGAATTATTTGATACAGACTATTATGATTTGAATAGATTAATTCCATGATTTTGATTTATTGACTTAATGAAAAATTAGTTGTTGCTTCACCGGTTCTGTACAATATACAGTAACCTATGCGCAGAACTAATAGGATAGCAAATATGTTTGTTTACTTATTTGATATTTCATACTTGGGTTAAATCCTTAGATGGGGTATGCTTAGAAGGGTCAGCTATTATTTGTGAACCTATAATTAGTTTCATATATTTTCTCGCTAACACAATTAGATGGTGTATGCATGAGACTTAGAGTTTTTGATGCGCCATGCTTAGCGTGTCCCAGTGATATTTGCGACTCTAATACATATAATAGGTGATGTCGATAGAACGAACAATAGATGGATATTTCAGGAGTTATGTTTCACTTCAGTAATTAAATAGAAATAGTGGTGGATACTGAAAAACCTGGTTACTGTTTGTTCCATTTGATTTATTTAATTAGTTTAGTTTGTTTTAGGATTTTATTCATAAATTTGAAAATCCCAAAAATATTGTTTCTGATTAGTTTAATTGAAATATTGATTGCAGTATTTTCCCGCTCCCTGTGGGTTCGACCCGTACTTGCCGTTGTCTGCATTGTAGACACCGTGCGATTGCAGTTATTTTATATAGGGTTTCAAAATCCTATTAATTTTTGGCACCGCTGCCGGGGAGCGGTTGTGGAATATTGTAATTAGTTTTTTTGATTTTCTAATCGTAGTTTAAGTTTTATTTTTATATTTATTTTTTATTTTGTAAATATTTTTATTTTATTTTTAGGATTTTAGTTCTTTTTGACTAGTTTTGTGTCTTAGAATTTTATTTCAGGTACATCTGGGGTTTCTCCTGGTCGTGTAGCTCAACAAAATTCGTCTGCTGCAAAATACTTACGAGTTTCTTGCTTGTGAGTTATATATTGAACGATTTGAACAGGTTGGACGCTCATTACCCTAAATTGTGAATGTTGATACGAGGTACTAGTACTGCTTTTCGAAGTGGGAAAATACTTAGTTGAGTTCTTTGAACTCTTCCGTTACAATTATAAGGGTAGGAGCAATTATATATTTTTATTTTATTTTCTTTTGTATATATGGAGTCTGTTTGCATGATTGATTCTAGCACCAATAGTGTTAATGATCCGTTAGAGGCTTGTTTGTCCCATTTTGGAGCCTACTACGATGAAGATAGGCATTCTGAAGAAGTTAATGCGTTTTAGATTCTGTACCCATTTTGGATTATGGAAAATGGCAATGTAAACCTGGTAATGATGTATGTGTTAATTCCGAGTAAAATTTATTTAATTTTAACGACTTAGAGTTTGTTTCTAAACCCCTAGACTTCCAAAAGTTACCTAATATAGGGTTAGAATTGTGTGCTTCTCAAGTTTTGTGATCACTTTGCATCCAAATACCCAGAGGACTTGCATATTCCTGACACTGTGCATGAACCAATCAATACTTCCCCAATATTATCCCCATATTTTGTTCTTTACGCACTTCCAAGTGTAGTAAAAACTTGGTTTGGGGGTAATCCCTTGTTTTTGATAGTTTCAGTGTCTCCGTGTTGCCATAACATAAGCGTGAAGCTGTCATTTGTAAATATTGTATTTTAGGTTGATCCCCAAATTTTTCAGGTTATTAGTGTATGAGGATTCTTTCTGTACATATCCAGTAGGTAGATTTTTATTTTCTTGTTTTTATTTTCTTTTAGGCTTTTTGTTTATTTTTATTTTTCGTGTTCTTTGTTATTACTATCGTTTGATATATGTTACAGAGAACACTGTTTTTCTTGCGTCAATCAGGTGAGACGTTCCAATCCCTTCTCTTTGATTTACATTTGTTTCTCTTATTTATATTTATTGCATACCATTTTAGGTTGCACGGTTTGAAACATTGAAACAATATTAAATTTAGGTTTGGGGGTAGAGTTTCTGAAAATTGATGCCAATAAGAAACTCCAAAATTTAGAAACTTGTGAATTATTCAGGATGACACTAACTATTCTAGGTAGATGGAAACATATCTCTTATTTATAGGAATTGGTGTACCCAGCTAAATGGTCTATTCATATCTGAATGCACTCAGGTGTTAGAAATAACATGATAATCATTGAACAAGCATATCTCGGAATCATCATAATCATATCACTTTATATTTTTATTTTTGCAAATTTATGTTTCTCTCAGTGATTTGGTGGGGCCAGTATCGAATTGTTATCGCCGCCAGTATGAAATAGAGTGTTGAGATCAAGCCCCATTTTTAATTCTTATTCAATAAAAAAAATCGAGTATTGAGACTTTGATAGCTATATGTGTGTGTTCTCCCTGTCTCCGTCGCCTAAGAAAGCGTGGAACACAGGATCCATGGGAACTATCATATAAGATGCTGATAAGGACCATGCGCTTGGATTCAATTTAATCCAATCATGTTGTCAATACATTTATAATTGTTTTATTTTCAATAAATCGATCGATTGGACCCTTGTATATACCAGTTGAGTCGATATTAGTGGGAGCGTATCTCAATCCATTAGGATTCATCCTGGCACTAACCTTCAGACAGATATGGGAAACACCGTTCACCTTAGTCAACATATGCATCATTCATCACTTCTATATCCATTTTCTAATCTATCCTTGTGTTTAAATTTGATTGATTTCGAGTAATGTGAATTTTTGTCCAGCTTTGGATGTTCAATGATTATTTGAGTAGAGTTTGCATTCTTATATGAATATAAATATGCTGAGTGAAAAATCGTGTACATCAATTGGATTCATACAGGGTAATGATTCATATATTCGAAGAATTTAATATGCCAACTAAATAGTTTGTTTAATGTTTATCTTCAATCGTTCACAGGTAGCTAAAATTTGGAGCAAAGGTTTTGTCGCTATACCTCTTGTAAACCCTCACGAGACAAAACTCGTCCACTAAGGCCACTTAGGGGTTTACATGCTTATTACATATGCTAAATGTAGTCGCGATTCCTGCGAAAGTGAGTTAGGATTTTTTATTTTATTTTTTAGATTAGTTTTGCTCGAGGACTAGAAAAATATAGGTTTGGTGGTGTTTGATATGGGCATGATTTTATATATATATATACCTTTTAATTTGTACTTCAATTTGTACTAATAATGAACTTTTATTGTTTTTATAGGTAGCATACATAAAACCCGAAATTACAAATATACACGGCTAAACAGACTAAATTGCTAATTGTACTTATTTGCACCGTTACCTTTTGGACTTGGATATTAAAAGTAATGACAACGAAATAGTGGGAAAAATGTCAGGCGGTAAAAGTGGTAGCAGGTAGAGGCTCGGTTAAACAAGAATACAGGAGGAATTGAGGCTAGGCTGTATGTGGTGGTAGAAGTGAAGTTGTCACTTGTCAGGTATCAAACAAAAGAGGAAAGAAGTTTTCACTTCTCGCGTGTATGTAGTGGATGGTGAATGGAGAGAAGGTTAGTATAAAAGGGAAGGAAGACCTAGTAGTAGGGTCACGTGGCATAGAAAGTGAAGGCTAGGTTTGGCTTTTAGGAGACAATATAGAAAGGTTTGAAAGGGATAGGTAGTGAGAAAGTACAACACCACGTGTTGGCTAAGTTGGAGGATGGTTCTGTTTTGAAGAGTGAACGATGAGAGAATAATAGAAAGATACCTAGGTGTAGGGTTTGAGGTGATTGGATAGAGAGACACGTGATGAGAGAAAGTGGGAAGGTGAGAAAGAATAAAGAGAAGAAGTATGGGTTTGACTAGGTGTGTCACGTGAAAGAAAAATGAAAGGTGATGTCTAGGCTTTAGTAGGTGTATTTTTGATAGAAAGTAGAGAGGTCTTTTTTTGGAGGTTGGGAAAGTGAGATGGACGGCTAGATAGAGAAAGGAAGTTGGACAGCCGTATATAAAGAGAGAGAAAAAAAAAAGTATACATGACGGGGAGCAGGCGGCGAGGAATTGATGGGCATCTCTTCTGGGAGGTCTGCTAAGTTTTTAGTTCTTGGTTTGGACAGGCTCTAATTGAAAGGTAGAAGAGAGAGAACATAGAAGGGTGTTGGTGTACGTCTGGTTGCTGGAGAGAGATATAGGAGCAGAAACTAAAAAAGGTTTAATCTTTTCCCCCTCTATTTTTCTTAATTATTTTTATGGGTTTTAAGAAACCCATCTCCATGTTCTAATTAATTTGTAACTAGGGTTTATGTTGAAACCACTTAAGTTTTAGATTAATTAAATTGAATTATTTGATACAGACTATTATGATTTGAATAGATTAATTCCATGATTTTGATGTATTGACTTAATGAAAAATTAGTTGTTGTTTCACCGGTTTTGTACAATACAGTAACCTATGCGCAGAACTAATAGGATAACAAATATGTTTGTTTACTTATTTGATATTTCATGCTTGGGTTAAATCCTTATATGGGGTATGCTTATATTATTTGTGAACCTATAATTATTTTCGTATTATTTTCTCGCTAACGCAACCAGATGGTGTATGCATGAGACTTAGAGCTTTTGATGCGCCATTCTTAGGGCGTCCCAGTGATATTTGCGACTCTAATACATATAATATGTGATGTCGATAGAACGAACAATAGATGGATATTCAAGAGTTATGTTTCACTTCAGTAATTAAATATAAATAGTGGTGGATACTGAAAACCATGGTTACTGTTTCTTCCATTTGATTTATTTTATTAGTTTAGTTTGTTTTAGTATTTTATTCATTAAAAATCCCAAAAATATTGTTTCTGATTAGTTTAATTGAGATATTGATTGCAGTATTTTCCCGTTCCCCGTGGGTTCGATCCGTACTTGTCGTTGTCTGCATTGTAAACACCGTGCTATTGTGGTTATTTTATATAGGGTTTCAAAATCCTATTATTATCACTTGAGATGTTCATAGAAAAATCAACTATATACAAACAACCGTGATCTGACAGAGATCATAAGCATTAGGTTTATCTCGATTTGTTGCTCAATACAAATTTAGACAATGATAAGAAATGCATTCATTCAGAAGAAAAAAATATTAATAGATCAGTCTAAACTAATGGTTTTTCTATATTTAATTACCAAATTAAGTAGGATAATCATTCCCTAAAACTTAAGCATATGAAACCGTATACTTTTATGGTGGGTAATCCAAGTACATCATCAAGGTGATCCACACAATGCTTAACATCACAATTTGCACCTAAAAATATGGTAGATTGGATCAGAAAAACTAAGCTTAAGTAAACCCAAAAAAATATTTAATGAATTGGAATTGAAGGTAAAATTAGTAATGAGTTGTTTATGTGATATTAATTTTAATCAAGTTGCAATACCTTGTATGAAACATTCACAAACCGGACAAAAACAATATTTTTGGATTCCTCCAATTGACTCAACCTTTAGAATATGCAATATCCACAATCTCAAATCCACAGTCTCATGTTAATAGAATATGTCATGTGAAGAGAACATCAACTGACCAATGTCTTAAGAAAGTTCACTTTCAGACATCAAATTTGGGCCCATTGAAACACTTAAACCTAGAAAGCTGGAAATCTCCACTATAAAGCATATTTTTCCTGAAACTCATAGTTAAAACTTTGAGTGCCGAGAACAGTTTCTTATTAACAATAACAACCCAGATTCAAAATTGGTACATTGAAAAATAAAGTGTCAGGGTAAAATTAATTTGTAATCACGTGTTTTTACACGTCCAGAATCAGATCTTTCACTTACAACCTGCTCATCAGCTTCATCCAAAGTGTGTTCCTCAACCGTAGCACCAGATTTATCTACAAATACCGCACCAAATTGCATATATGGATGAATTTTTGGTAATGAATAACATGATAGAGATTGGAACACAACAAACAAATGAATAATTTTTACAAAATTGGTCTTGATAATATTAAGTCAACTGGATAAATAAATAAAGAAACCCCAAAAACTCCAAATTATCCAAAAAAAATCAACAAAATTTTATCAAACACCATCCATACGTAATCATCCTAGCCTTAGAGAAATCTTGAGAAAAGATTATTGACGTAATTAAGAACCTAATTGATTTTAAGGAATGAAGGAATGAGAATTCTTTAATTCACAAAATGAAGAAATGATCAAGATAAAAAAGAAAGAGTAGTACATGTATAGTTGTTGTTGGTGTCAGCACCGTGACCAATCAAGACAGGGAAAAAGAGTCACCAGATTAAAATGCGAAACAAAGAAACTTTATACAAATGTCTTGAAAAACAGCGGATAGTTGGATCCATCCACTTCTTTAAACTCAGAGTAACATCGGTGTCAACTAAGATTGAAGGTAAGAAGGCACCAGACAAAGTACTCAAAGTGTGAGGACAAAATATAATTCAAAGCACAAACAGAAAATATACATAAACAACATCTAAGAGCTTGTTGGCACTTGGCTCTGCCCCTGCAGCCCTGGGGAAAGTACACTTTATGCCGTTTTTAAAAAGTGAAAAGAAATGCTCCATGTTTTACAACTACAAAATATTCTTAAGATACTATATTGTTACTTGTGTGGTAGGTTCTTAATATATATATTTTGGGGATTTTGAGTGCCAGAAAGTTAAGGCATGCAGATATGTTTAAAATGTTAGGTTGTCTGGTTGAATCACCATTGTTCCTATTGTACTACTTTTTTATTTAATGATGAATCTAATTGGCCTGCTGGCCTCTTTTACCGTGAAAAAAACAATCATTTTTCATACGTTGATCGATAATGGTAACATAATAATAATAACTACAATATTGAATGAAAACAAAAACAATATCATTTCAAATGCAGTAGCATAAGAGAGAAATGATATCCATTACTTGGGTTATAATTTGCTTTGATCATTCGTGTTGGTAGCTTTCTCCTAATTTATTTGCGGCCATATGATATCTTATGTAATTGTCTCATTAGTTGCAATGTAGCACGACCTGAGATTTACTAAGCTGGAAAAAAATTGTAAAAAGAATTCTTTGTTCACATGTTGACAGAAATATGAAACTGGATAACCTAATAAAGATTACCAACAGCACGAACTGTAGTATATGATCTTGAAATCTCTCATGGCACCCAGAAAATTACGGCTCTAGATGAGCTTTAGTAGTGCCGTAGGGTCTTTCATTATGCCTGAGTCAAGAGGAGACAGTCACATACATGCACTGTAAGTTTTTTGTGTAATATGAGATGTGATAATAAGAATAAGGTTCAATTGGAAGGTGGGGTTAATGGAGCTTTCTACAAAAACAAAATGAAAAAAAAAGAAGAATAACGAAATATGGTGTCTTGGTGAGTGGGAATAAGATAATCTTTATACGAAATGAAGGAAAGTACACTCTAATATTCGAACTGTAGTATATAACTTAAAATCCATCATGGCTCTAGATGGTGGACAGTGGATACTCTCAAACTATCCTAACCACGTAAACTCTCCCAATAATTTGGTTCCTAACCACATAAACCCTCCCAATAAGGCTAGAGACTACAATCATTATTATAGTAACAAAGATGTACCTAGTGCCTATTGTCTCAACCTTCTTCCCATATTCCAAATAATAAGCTACATTCTCAGCAAAATGAGAAGTGGATGATGATAATATAGTCTCGACCAATATAGTCAATCTCGGCCGTTATGGCCGAGATAACGTCGTTTTTTAAGGTATCGGAAGAATACCTTGACGATATCCGAGATTTCGTTGAACGAGATTTGAACGTGAATATCGGTCGAATCGCCCGTATTTCGGCCGTGACGGGTCGCCCGTATCTAGGGTAAAACGGGTATTTACTATTCTAATCTAACGGTCCCTAATCTCTTGATGAATCCAACGGTACATCTTTATCTTTATCTCTCGATTCATTCCCCAAAATAGAAGAAACCTAATCTTCTCTACCCTCTCTGCGTCTGTAACTCTGTATGCTCTTTCAATCTTCTCCTAGGGTTTCAATCTTCATCAAGATCTTCACCGAACCTGTTGACAGGAATTATTCGATAACAGGAACATAACTCTATACCTTCATCAAGATCAGAAGGTTAGTTCTGGTTTTAATTTGATTGTAGTTTTTGGATTTTAATGAGGTTTTGATCAGAGGGTTTTGTTTATATAAGGTTTTAGAGTAATGGGTCTTCATAATATTCTATAGATGTTTTGTAACCAAATCCCATCTTGTCTTCATTAACAGCGAGCCACAGTTCCTTGTTTGAAATCTATCTCACATGGCAGCAAAGCACCAACCCATTCTTAAACCACCACAAACTCATTTCAAACCCGTTCATTCTTAATGTCAATGTAAATACTAGTTAGCTGCATCAAAAGTAGTAAACATACCTCTGCTACAACAACACCTGAATACACAGGATATCATTAACATCTTGGTTAGTGTTACTTTACCAGGTAGGTCTGCAGGGTATGTGATTGAGATGGTGTTGAAGATTCTTCATCCCTAACTCTAACAGTATAATGTCTAGTTTGGCTCGAAGTAGGTTGGTAGTCTAGGCTAATTTTTACACTTTCGTATACTTTGTGAAGAAGCAGGTTTATCAATACTAAAGTGGTAAATTTTGGAAGCAGTAGGCACAACCATATTTACTGGCAGAACCATCACGTCCCCACTTAATGTGCAACAAATAGTTTATAGTAATTCATATTGACAGCCCAGATATTTGGAGCAATGACATTGATGATTATTCTATTTCTGATTGTAGTGTGTATTATCCTCCAACAAACAAGGAAATAATTTATATGTGTGAATTCTGTAGTGTTATGCCTATTTCTGTAGTGCTATGCCTGTTGTGAATTCTCTACCATTACTAATGTCTGTTTCTGTAGTGTTATGCATGTGTGTTTCAGTTGTGTTAAGTTTTGAATTCTCTACCATTACTAATGTCTGTTTCTCTAGTGCTATGCCTGTGTGTTTCAGTTGTGTTAAATTGTGAATTCTCTACCATTACTAATCTGTTTCCTGTATGCAGGTTATGAACTGTGATTATGGATTCTTCTAGTGCTTCTAATGCGAACATAACAGACACTACATGTGGGTCATTGCCGCCTCCATCTTCAACTCAAACTAAAGACATTGCATGGGAATGGGCTGAACGCAAAGATCCAACAAATCATAACAAACTAACTTATTTGTTATGTCTCAAAGTGATGACTGGCGGAATCACTAGAGTTAAGGAGCATCTCACTCAAAAGACATGGAATGTTACATCATGTGGAAAAGCAACCATTGAAATTATAAATAAGATAAAACAAGCAGACTCTATAAAGAAATCCAAGAGAGCTCATAGAGGTATTGTTGATTCGATGTATGAGCGTGTTAACTTAGATGAAAACTCTGATGGTGTTACTGATTTAGAAATAAATGAAGTTGGAAATGATCCCGATATGTGTAATGGCAGTAAAAAAGTTCCTTCGAAGAAAAAATTCAAAGGACAAAGTGATAATAGAGGTTCAATTGATGTATACATGAGTACAGACCACAATAAAACACAACAGACCACTCTTGAAAGAGGCAGTGCAGTTAAAGAGAAGTTGAAGATAAATGCATGGAAAAAAATTTCAACTTGGATGACCGAGAATTCTATAGCTTTTAATGCCTTCGTTGCCCAAGTTTCAAAGAGATGATCTTTGCGATTGGTGACTATGGGAAAGGTATGTTTACTACTTTTGATGCAGCTAGCTAGTATTTACATTGACATGAATTTGATGTTCTGGTTTACATCACATTAGTTTACATAATCATTAGTTTACAACACTTGACATATGCCTGCTGGAAACTGACCTCAACTGTTTATAGCACATTAGTTTACAGACATTAGTAATCTATCATTAGTTTACAGACATTAGTATTATGTTTACAGATATTAGTATTAAGTTTACAGACATTAGCACATTAGTTTACAGACATATGCATGTACTGTGTTACTGTCTGTATTAAGTTCCAACTGACTTATGCCTTTTATGTATTGACTTATGCCTTTTATGCCTTTTTAAAGTTTGAAACATTAGCACATTAGTGTACTGACTTATTCCTTTCATGATAGCTATGCCCGCGCCATCTTATCATCAGATTCGTACTAATCTTTTTAAAGAACAACTTGAAGAAATGAAGAAGTTTGTTGATACATTTAGGGTTCATTGGAAGAGATTTGGATGTTTTATCATGTCAGATGGTTGGACAGATGGAAAAAAAACGTCATCTTATTAACTTTTTGGTGAATTATCCAAAAGGGACAATATTTTTGAAGTCTGTGGATGCATCTGACAGATCTAATGATGCCGACTTCATACGTGGACTTGTTAATGATGTAATTGAAGATGTTGGGGCGGAGAACTTCAATTCATTACTGATAATGGTTCAAACTTTAAAAAGGCAGGGATTGATTTAATGGCAGTACACAGAAAACTTTATTGGACTCCTTGTGCCGCTCATTGTGTTCAGTTGATGCTAGAAGAACTTGGTGCCAAGCTTCTGTGAATAAAGTCTTCTGTCATTCTAGGTAAGAGACTTGTTACATATATTTATGCTCATTTCCAAGTTCTGAACTTGATGAGGGAGATGACATGTGAAAAAGAGTTGCATAGGTTTACAAAGACTAGATTTGGAACTCAATATTACACACTGAAAAGCCCCCACAAACATAAAACTCCTTTGCAAATGATGTTTGTGCATGATAAGTGCGCGAAATCTAGGTTTGCAAAGGAAAATGTGGGATTGAATGTTCTAAAAATTGTCACCAGTAATACATTTTGGGAAGATATTATATTCTCTTTAAAAGTGCTTGGTCCTTTGGTAAGGTTGTAAGGTTGGTCGATATAGATCGGAACCCTACAATGCCTTGTTTCTTTGATGCAATGAGAACAACAAGGGATCAACTCAAGAACACCTTCAGTGAAGATAGAGAGACTTGGGATATAATCAAGGCGGTCTTTAAAAGAAGATGGAAGGGAAAGTTCAATCACCTTCTACATTGCGCGGCTTATTATCTGAAATCCTTCCATATTTTATAAGATCCCACCCCAAGAGATGGACAGTAACCGAAAGTATGCGATAATCAAGAAGGGACTTTATGATGCAATGGAAAAGCTTATTGATGATGACGAGGAACTTCATCAAGCTAGAACTGAATTGAGACTTTATAGTGATGCAGCTGGGGTCTTGGAAAGTCCAAGTTATATAAGAGCTAGAGATAAAGAAAAACCCCGTAAGTTTTTCATCTTTTGTAAGTTTAAAGTTCGATTACATTAGTACGAGAAATCTTTATATTGACTAACTTTTTTGTTTGTACTTATGATAGATGATTGGTGGATCACATATGGAGGAATCGATGTCCCACACTTACAGAAATTTACAATCAGGGTCTTGAGTCTAACTTGTAGTTCTTCTCCGTGTGAGCGAAACTGGAGCACATTCCAACATGTACGTATTCATTTGTTTTGTCTCACCCTTATTATCACTCTCCTGTCTAGTGCTAGCATTTAAGTGAACTAAACCACCCACCTGACTTAGCAGATATAAGTGTTTACTCATTTAGAGATTATAGGTTACAATATTCCACCTAGACTGATTTACTTACCTACTTATCTTGCATATTGCAGTTGCATTCAAAGAAAAGAAATCTTATAACACAACAGAAATTGAATGATAGTGTTTTTATTCAATCTAACAAGAAAATGCAGCGTCGTTATAAAGCAATTCAAGAATATAACGATGATGAGAAATCTCGTGATCCTATGTTCTTGGATGAGCATGACGAAAGTGATGAATGGTTGGATGCACAAAATCTAGATGACTTGATTGCAGAAGGTGATAATGTCACCTCATTTGATGAGTTTCCAGAGACCGGTGGTGATGCAAGTGGGTCAATTTGTAGGAGAAGTGCAATCAATTCTCGAAGCAAGTCAATATACCCAACAAACTCCGAGTATGATGGATATGATACTGATCAGTTGATGTGTGATACTGACGAAGGACTACTTGGTTTTGATGAGAATTGTGGAGTTACTCTAGATGATGACATCTATAAAGATTCTCTTGATATTGATTCTGAACAGAATTATAGTTGTAATATGCTTGTTGTTTTACCTGGATTTTTAGAACTTTGAAAGCGGTGTTTATTTTTGTTTTGGAACTTTGAACTTTGAACTTAAAGTACGGTTGTTGTTTTTAACTGATTATCTATTTTCCTTTCTTAAATTTTTTGTTTATGATTATATTTGCAATAGCTCTATCATTTACATGTATATAAAATTTGGATATAAAATTTGGAAGTTAGTCCGAGATTTCGCCGATAATCTCCCCGAGATATCGTTATCAAGGTGTCAAGGTCCCGGCCAAGAAGAGATCAAGATCCGAGATTAACTACATTGGTCTCGACTCAAGGCACTTGGCCGATACGTATCCATATGGCGTAGGTCAATCCATCAACCACATAAAAACACTAATGCAATCTTAATTGTTTTGATACTTGTTACACCAATGATTGCTACACAAAAAAAGGGAACCCCAGATTTTATTATGCCATACCAAGGTCACATACAATCCTAATGAACTGCTTCAAAAAAAAATCCTAATGAACACTTGAGATTCAACATTGCCAATTACTCAGAACCATCATAACACGCCCAAGCATTTTATATCCATCCATTTTCCTTGTTTTGATCTTACTTGAAGTCCACCAACTTGGTCCTGATAAACAATAGTTACACAGCTCATATCTTTTTGCATTCTGAGTCCTTCGACTTCTTCTTTTTCTTTCACAACCTCTGGCTGGGTATAATTGATTATTCTCAAATACCCATGAAGGTTACTGAATTCAGATTCATAATACTTCTTTACAAAACCATCTCCTAGACAATTCAATACAATCGCCATGATTCTCTTTGATATGTTTGTCATCTTGTTTCCATATTCCTTAATTATCTCACTACCAATTACAACAAGATGACAAACATCTCCTAGAAGGTTAGGAACCTCACAGAAGAGAAATTGATAAACTGAAATATCAGTGCACAAATCCTGTCTCCAATTAGCTCCATCTTGAATGAGGGATCTTCAGAATAAGGATGCAAATCATCTTGACCTCAGGTATCGTTATTTAGTTTACCAACTTCAAATATCCTTATCAGAGCTTGCACTTCTAAGAATGAATCTTGATTATTACTATCATTACTTGGTCCTTCAGAGCACCAATAAGCCCTGGTTGTTGCACTTCCATAATTGAAGCAAACGAAACTGTACACCATAGCTATGAGTACCCCAAGGATAGCAAGTAGGAAGACAGATATCTAATGTCCACATATAAATCTTTATCAAGATCTAGGGTTTGTTTGGGCATAAGCTAGCATATGCATGCTATAATGCTGATACTGAATTTATAAATACTTCTTTAGCTGTGGGTTGTTCCCAATCACAGCTATACTGATCGAGGGATATTGCAGTGCTCATATACACAATGGGTCCTTGGTAATGCTGCACTACTACACAACCCACCAGATATAGGAAAGCCTTGAGATAGAGAAGTACATGCAAGTAAGAGTGCATTACGTAAGCCAACAGTTAATTAAGAATAAGAAAAAAGTTCAACACTTACCTGTTTATTAAGGTCAAGTCGCTCGCGGTCCATTGCCTGATCATATTTAGTCACAGGAAGATATGATGACTGGAGGTTTCCCCACTACATGTTGATAACCTAAATAAAAAGAATCCGAAAAGTGAAATCAGTACAACCCATTTAAATAAATATTATGATTTTTAGTAAAGCTGTAGCATCGCTCAATAATTTTATTCATAGTAACAACTTTGTGATCCGACACTTCTACTGCAACTTACCATTTTACACTGGAGCTATTTCGATGTTGATGAACAGGAAAATGACTTAGCATCATACTAAATTTCTTTTTCCTTTCAGTGGCTCAGATTTACAACCTGCCAATTGATAATGGCTCAAGAGTTATCAGTTAGAGCAATGTGTTATGAAGTAATTTGTGTAATACATAATGAAAACGGGACTTCGAGATCAGCTAAATTTTAAAACTTCAAAATATAAAATATGTAAATTTCGAAGAGACAGACAACATATACCAAGAATGGAAAACAAAATATAAGCAAAGGTGGATGAAAATCATCTATGGAACAGAAATGAGACAAACCTCTGAAAGCTTATAAAACAGGCATGCCTCCTTCAACTACAGCTATTCGACCATCCTACAATAGTGTAGCTTCCATTTCTTAGAGTGAATTTGGAACCCGCTAATTAATCCAGATAAGCATCTCTTGCGCTTAAGTCAGTCTCAGCACGAAGACGTGACTTTAAGCAACCACGGGTAAAAATTAAATAGTGAAAGGTGACTAGTAAAATGCAATTCAGTTAGGGATGTTGTGTTGGGTAGAAAAAAGAGTCCACAACGTCAAGTGTAGTTCTGAGCATGTCAACAACCTCGAAGTGTGAACCTATGACATATCACATACCTTATCATACAGGACTTGTTGGTTTCGCCAAAACTCTAATGGAGTTTATTGGAGTGTAACTAGAGTGTAGGTTTAATTTCTTTGCTTCTTTTATTTGGAGTGTAACTAGAGTGTAGGTTTAATTTATATTTTCTCTTTTGTAACCCTATATATAAAGGGAACCCTACCGTCTGTTATTAACCAAGAATCATCTAATGAAATGAAACCCTAGTTCCACACCTTTTATGGTATCAGCCGCCAGCTTTAGGTTTTCTCACTTTCTCTTTTCATCTCCCTGTTTTCTCTCTTCACTGTCTTAAGTTTTTCTCCATTTTTCGTTTCTACTTCCTGGTTTGTCTCTTCACTGTCTTCTACTATTTGTCTCTGTTTTTCATTTCTAGACATCATCTCTCAGTCTTCTTTATATCTGTTTTTTTTTTCTTTTTTATTCGATCTTTCTCTGTGATTGCTGGTTTTTCATTATTGGGTGTGTTGTTCTTATTTTCTAAATCATCTTCTTTTACTGTTTTGTTTTCAATGGATCCTACAAATGATTCACAACCCCGTTATGAGTCCACAAATACTCTCCCCTTTACAAATATTGCAAACTTCATCTCAATCAAACTTGATGAGACAAATTTTTTAGTATGGAAATCTCAGATCCAATCAATACTACTCAGCACAAACTTATTCGGCTATGTCGATGGTTCTGTTACTGCTCCACCCATCACATTCTCTATTGATGGTGTTGTTAAATCAAATCCCATGTACCAGAAATGGTTGAAATGGGACAGATTTGTGAACAGTTGCTTGAATGCAACTTTCACCAACACTATCTCTACCAATGTCCTGGGTTGTGCTACTTCTGCTGAGGTATGGTCTTATTTGTCCAAAAAATTTCAAAACACTTTTTCAGCAAGAAAATCTCTTCTTAGAAATCATCTGTTTAACATCAAACGTGGGTCTAAAACGATCAGTGAGTTTCTTCAAGACATTAAGTCAATCACTGATTCGTTGGCTGCGATAAATGAACCAGTCTCAACTAGTGATATGAACATGCACATCCTAAATGGTTTAGGCTCTGTGTACAATGACTTTGTTGTTGCCGTTCAAACTAGAGACACTGAACTTTCATTTGCAGATGTAAAAAAATCACGTCTTATCAACCATGAACAATGGTTACAAAACCAACAGTCAGAAACTCAAGCTTTGTTAGATCATTCAAATCCTTCTGTTCATTTCACAAAACGAAACAACCTTCCATATAGATCTGATTTTCGAAATAAACAACAAAATAAATTTGTTGATTATACTCGTATTGATTGTCAGATCTGTAGACAAATGGGTCATTCTGCTACAACATGTAGGTTTCGTTATGCTCCTTCCAGATATGGTCAAACTTCAATGAAAGACTCTGCTCAAAAACCACCACATGCAAACAATTGTGTTCAGGTTCCGGCAGCCTCTTTCACTGAGTTATCGAGTTTTCCAGCTGCAACTCAGTGGCTCCCTGACTCAGGTGCCTCTCATCATTTCACAAACGACTCTACAATCCTTACTAATACATCAAAGTACACTGGATCTTCACAAGTTATGGTTGGTAATGGCAACTGTCTTCCCATTACTCTTGTTGGAGATTCAGTCTTGTACACTTCTACTGCTTCATTTGCTCTTTCTAATGTCTTTTATGTGCCTAATATAAAACAGAACCTTATTTCTGTTGGCCAGTTCACTGAGGAACATAACTGTGCCTTCTCCTTCTCCCCATGGGGTTATGAGATTAAAGATATTCACACTGGACACATTCTTGCAGAAGGATTAAAAACTGATAATCTTTATCCTATATCATCTCCTTCTGCTAATACCCATGTAGCTGTCCATTTGGTATCTGCTCCATTTCCTATTTGGCACAACAGACTAGGCCATCCATCTGATAAAATCCTTCAGAAACTTGAAACTAACAGACAGATAGCTCTTACCACACCAAATCCAGAAACTGTCTGTACTCCATGTCAACAAGGAAAAAGCAAACGCCTTCCTTTCTCCAGATCTCTAGTAACTGCTACTACTCCCCTATTTCACATTCACTGTGACATATGGGGTCCTTCACCTGAGTTTTCAATCATGGACTATCGTTACTATATTCTGTTTATAGACGATTTTAGTCGATTCCACTGGATTTATCCGATGAAAAATAGAACAGAAAGTTTAACATGTTTTCAACATTTCAAAACTCTAAATGAAAACTTGTTATCTTCTAATATCAAAATTTTTCAATCGGATGGAGCTCTGGAATTGGAAAAAGGGAAATTCAGAACTTTTCTAGACAGTTCAGGAATCACTTTTCTTGCTTCATGTCCGCACACGCCACAACAAAATGGAGCTGCAGAAAGAAAACATTGTCACATTACAGAAGTAGGTATCACCATCTCGTCAAAAGCTTGTCTTCCAAAGAAGTTTTGGTTCGATTCATTCTTAACATCAACTTATTTAATCAACAGAACACCGGCTAAGTCTCTACACTATGCTTCTCCATTTGAAATTTTATTTTCAAGATCTCCTGATTATTATTTCTTAAAAATCTTTGGATGTGCTTGCTACCCCTATTTAGGAGCTTACAGGAAAGATAAACTCAGCCCTAAAATCTACACAGTGCACCTTCATAGGGTATAGTCCACATCATAAAGGTTATCGGTGCTATGATAACACTACTAAGAAAATATACATTTCTCGTCATGTTGTATTTGATGAATCTGTCTTTCCATTTTGTGTCTGTTCAATTCCTACAAAAATCCATCCGTTAACTGTTCAACTACCTATTCCTCAAACAGTTCTACTTACTCCCACTCAAACAGAAACAGAAACAGAAACAAGCAACAACCAACCACTTTCAGTAACTACTGTACCACAACAAGAAACTGATGTCTCTCATCCAATGGTAACCAGATCCAGAACTGGAAATACCAAACCAAGATACTTGCCTGACTATGTCACTCATTACTCTGCTCCACATGCTACGCACATAACCCTGATTGCTTCACTTCCTACTGAACCCAAAACATATAAAGTTGCTGTTAAGAATGAAAAATGGGTAATTGCAATGGATACTGAATATGAAGCACTGCAGCAAAATGGTACTTGGATTCATGTGCCTTATGAACCAAATATGCATGTGATTGGCTGCAAATGGGTATATCGATTAAAATTAAAAGCTGATGGAAGTGTTGATAAATATAAGGCTCGACTTGTTGCAAAGGGATATCTTCAGCAAGATGGTCTTGATTATGATGAAGTGTTTAGTCCAGTTGTGAAGCCAACTACTATCCGGGTTGTACTAGCTATTGCTCTCAAAAATCAATGGATTATCAAACAACTAGACGTGTCAAATGCATTTCTGCACGGTGAACTCAATGAGACTGTCTATATGGAACAGCCTCCTGGTTATGTCAACCCAGCAAATCCAACAGCTGTTTGCCTTCTCAAAAAGGCTCTGTATGGACTAAAAAAAGCACCACGTGCTTGGTATGAAAAATTCAGTGGGTTCCTCTGTTCAAATGGTTTTGTCAAAGCAGCAATGGATCACTCTTTATTCATACATACTTCTTCAACTACAACAGTTGTCATTCTTCTTTATGTCGATGATATCATTCTAGCAGGTAACTCTGAAAATTCTATTTCAACTTTGTTATCAAAACTTAACACTGTTTTTGCAATGAAGGATCTAGGAAATTTACACTATTTCCTAGGAATGGAAGCTGCCACACTATCCAACCCTGAATCAATACTTCTTACCCAAAAGAAGTATACAGTAGATCTTCTAGTTAGAGCAAATATGTTTGACTGTAAGCCGTGTCCTGCTCCACTCACAACTGATAAGCGAGTATCTAATACTGCTGGAAATCATCTATCTGATCCTTTGCTATATCGAAGCCTGGTTGGTGCACTGCAATATCTAACTCTAACCAGGCCCGATATCACTTTTGATGTCAATTATGTGTCGCAATTTATGCAAACACCATCTGATATTCACTTCCAACTTGTTAAAAGAATACTGCGATACTTGAAAGGCTCAATTGGTTCTGGAATCAGTTTAACAGCTGGTGATTTGACTTGTATAAGTGGGTATTCTAACTCCGATTGGGCTGGATGCCCGGACACTAGAAGATCCACATCTGGATATTGTGTCTTTCTTGGCTCTAGCCTAATTAGCTGGTCATCTAAGAAGCAACCAACAGTTGCTAAATCATCAACCGAGACGGAATACAAAGCTGTTAGTCTCTTATCCTCAGAAATTCAGTGGCTGACTCAACTTCTCATCGAACTACAAATACAACCAAAGCGGCCTGTTACACTGTACTGCGACAATTTAGGAGCAAAATTTTTAGTGTCAAATGCAAGTTTTCATGCTCGCACAAAACATATTGAAATCGACTACCATTCAATCCAAGAACTTTTAAATTCAGGAGCAATAGTGGTTGAATTTATATCTTCGGAAAATCAGCTGGCTGACATCTTCACCAAAAGCCTTTCAGCAAAAAGACTATCAGAATCAATGCCAAACTAATGCATTTCAACACTATAGCATGAGTTTGAGGAGGGGTATTGGAGTGTAACTAGAGTGTAGGTTTAATTTCTTTGCTTCTTTTATTTGGAGTGTAACTAGAGTTTAGGTTTAATTTATATTTTCTCTTTTGTAACCCTATATATAAAGGGAACCTACCGTCTGTTATTAACCAAGAATCATCTAATGAAATGAAACCCTAGTTCCACACCTTTTAGAGTTATATGTAATCTCCCTGCAGAATGCATATCCATTATAAGAAACTAAATGCATTTAGTAAACTCAAGCAGTTTGGGGTCAAAATGAAACTTAACAACAATTTGATTTTTCAAATGCTAGTTGAAAAACGGAATGACTGATTTACCAGATCTAGATCGTTTGAGATTAAGATTAGGACCTTCTTGGCCACTTGAAAATTGGTTATTCTTTTTACTCTCAGAAGAAGGTAGTGGATGTACCTAAACAAATGGAGACAGTTATTACAGTTAAAACTTAGAAGCTACAAAGCTAGATTTTTCATTTTGAATTGAAGGGCTTAACAGTCAAATGAAATAAGGACTCAATACAACTTTCGATAAATATAATGAAGAAAAATGTTCTGAAGAAGACATAGCTCGAATGAAATTCATACGTTCGACAGGTATAAATGGGGAATAATTTCAAGAATATTTTTTGGCATCTTGTCATATCATTGCTTTCAAGTTCTCACAAATACTTTTAAGTATTAAAGTTTTGGATGACTAAGTTAAATATTGGAGATTGAATGCAAGAACTTACTTCTTTCTTCTTTGTTTTACTGCCCCATGTCCCCGGTTTAATCTTATTGTTGGTAGGTTGTTCATCCTTCAAATCGCATGCCAATATTTTGGTTCTGCTAGAAGCTTTTCTGCCTTTAGATGAACTCATAATTTCCTTTACCCTGTCAATATTACAGCTAGAAGGATTTGATTCACAACTTTTAATCATGATTTTTTTTGTGTCTGTCTCAAAATCCTCCAATAATGGACCAGAGATACTATTGACATTCTCATTGGAACATGTTGACGCTCTATTCCCTTCGACTTCCATAATCTTCAACCTACTGCTAGTTCTTCGTGGAGCAAATTTGTAGGGATCTAAACCAACTTCAATCGAGCAACTAACATTAGCTTTGGGAAGTCTCTGCAGAGAAGATTCCTCCAAGGCAGCAATGGGTGTTTCTGACTTAGACCTCTCAAAATTTCCTGCAGAACCATGACTTACATCCTCTTTCACATGAACTTGTACAACTCCACAGCCTGGAGACCCGAATTTGTGCCTTGCTTCTTCTTGCGACCTACTTTACCTTTTGTAACTACACCTTTGGCCTCTTTAGCCAACTTTGTAACCATTGGAACTGCAACACTGGCCTCATGCAGATCAGCCTTTTTTTTTTCACATCAGAACTTACAGATGCTGGAGCATCATTTAAAACTTCATCAGTACCAGTATCATAGCTGCAACTCGGTCCATTGCTTTTCAACTTGTCGCCTTTACTGGTGCTCTTTGAACTCTCAGACTCTCGAACTTCTTTTCCACGTACCCAGTTGGGCAGAGAAGATAGCACGTCTTTTGACTCATCAAAGTCAGACATACTATTTGGAGCAGCAGCAGATTCTTGGTCCAAACATCGATCAACAACATCCTCACAGTCGTATGGAAATCCCAAAATAAAATGACTGCAAACCTGCAACAAATAATACTAATTAAAACAGTGGTCACCAATACATCTCACCAACATCTTGCTCCATAAAGATACCAAGATAATTGTTAGACGACTGGAACTGGATGCTGCCTAAGAAAGAGAAAAAAGTAGGTGTCAAACAACGATCAAATGAAGAGCAACACCCAAAAAAATGTATTGGTATTCTACTCTTAAATTCACATCTATGAATTACAGTGTCTAAACATCTTATAAACTTGCAACTATGTGTTAAGACTTACTTAGCTTTCTGAATTTGCAACATCTAAATTGGTAATGAATAGTTCAAACATAAAGCATTTAACATGAACTTCCAGATTTATGCTGGTTAGTATGTGCTTAGCAGTAGGACTTATACCGACAACTAAAAGACCACCACCTGGAATCAATAAACCATACAACGAATGCTAACACCTCAAAAGCATAGAAAAAATAACATACTTGTTTAGGAGAATAAGTACTCTGAACGAAAATGTAAGGTGGTCTAATATATAGTTAGTCATCTAAAAGTAGAAGAGAAACATCAGCTTGAACTCAACGCCACCTATCTTCATATTATCAACCACGCAGGTCAAAACTCGTAGAGCTCTCAGTGATGCCACTACTATTGTTGCAGTAAACACATTAATAATTTGAGTTTCAAATGAGAATACATTAAAACATTTGAACTTTAATCTTTTGGTAAGTTACCTTTCTATAAGGTTGAATTTTTTAACGTGTTGTTAAAGAATGAAATATTATCGACTGTCAGCAGCGACCAAGATAGTAAGTAAAGCCGTGAAGAGGTTGATGATGTCCAGATAAAGCGAGATTGAAGCCCAAATGTAGTCGTCGTACGTGGAGCGCTTTATAAGGTTTTCGGTGTCGTAAATGATATACCCAGAGAAAATTTTGGCTGCTAAGCAACCGTATATCATGACGGACAACTTTCCCAAAGGAAATAAGAGTTGTTACATTACATTTATTAGCCAACTTTGAAATTAAAATCATGAAACTGAGCAGAAAGATAAAGTAAAAGAAAGATAATGTTGGGTCTCATATACAATACCTGAATGAGACCGAATACCAAGAGAACTAATGTGGCATCAAATAAGAAAGGCCCAAGAAAATTGAAATCATGCCCTCTTTTTGCTTCCCAAAAGGTGTAGAAGTAAGACTTACAGCCACCACAACAGTCAGAATTGCTACCTCCAATGTAACCCTACCTGTAATTGACATTAAAACAATAACAGATTATGGGTACAAAAAGTTAGATTTCTGGAATGAAGATGCTTATGCTTAAGACATTGCATTAACATAAAATTTATGGGACTTTCTGCACCAACCAATGCAGAAAGTCCAGCCATACCCTTGGAAGGTAAATGTTAATACATTGCTGACTGAACTTGAATGTCGGCATAGTGTTTTATAATTTAATTTTGGAAATGGTATACTAATGCTGGTCTAATGATCCAGGTTCATTAGACTCTAGAGTGGGGATCCCTCCTATTCCACAGAACAGTGAAGGGCCAGTTGTATCGGTACCGTTGGATCCTCCCAATGTTGCCAATACAAAAAACCTCCCTAGCCTACAAACAATGGAGATCCCAGTCTACCCGTAGTAAACTAAATAACCGTGCGGTAAGAAACTAATTACTTGATATATAGCGGATGACCCGCGAAAACAAATTTTACTTACTTCGGATGAGAAACTTGATGGTGATAATTGGATGGAGCAATTAGGTACATTGTTATCCATGTAGGTTGGTTTGATATTAAGCTCTGTGCGTGGATCCTGTTTATTTAGCGGTAAATGAAATATCAAAGAAGAGAATCAATGCATGATGCAGCATCTATAATTTTGAAGGGTGCAGCTAAAAGCATTTATCAGCATATAACTCTTTAGAATAAATTTGCATTCTTCCTGGTAACTAAAACAAAATTAAAGAAGAATGTGTACCCGGCGCCGTGGTCATCAGAATCCATCAAGGGTATACGGTAGAAGGCAGCTTAGCTAGAAACAATAAAATGTAAGCAAGAATACACTGAATTTGTTACCTTTTAACCCCTCGGGTGAGGTCTTTATCAAAAAATCAATGGAAGCAGGATGCAAGCAGCCTTCAAATTAGGTTCAGTATCATCATCAATGTTTTCTGCTGTTGAAATCATGTCATAGTCAAATTTAGTTATAAAATTACCTACTAAAAATGTTATTTCCCTCATCTTACTTCTAATGATCGAGATGTCCTTTATGGCTCTCATGACCAAACCTTGTAAATATTCTTCCAATTTTTATCTCTATTTGATTCCACAACTTTTTTTTGAACAAACTCCCGCAGAGGATTTTATTAGAAAGGCAAGATAAAAACAAAAAGTGGGTGCCTAGAGCTTGACCTCCTGAAGAATTTTTATTCCACAACTAACAACAACCAACATAACATTAAAGTTAAGAAAAGTAATCCTAACTTCTTTACTCCTAAATCTTCATGTGCAAAACTGAAATAGAGACACTTAAATTTTTTTACCTTTTTAATAGAATATAGATAGACAAAGAAGAGGGTTTGCTGCCATGTAGTAATTTGATTGCAGTGCAGTGAATTCGGCATAAAAAGTTATGCCACTACAGAGTCGTGTCTCCTGAAGGCGTGTACGAGAAGCCTATCTTCGTATATATTCTGCAAAAAATTATTTGTTTAAATATTTGGGTTAATTAGACTTTGGTACCTGGATTTTGACCAGATTTAGTGTTTTTACTTACATTTATCTAACGTTAATGTTTAGTACCTGGAATCACTGTTCACCCTAGTTGACAAAGTTAAAGTACTGACTTCCGTTTAGATTTAAAAAATATATATAATAATAATACTTAACGCCGTTAACACGTGAGTGTTTTAAAACTCACATGCCTTCTTATACATCCTACGGCTATGATTCTTCAGATCCAACGGTCGGATTTTTAGAATTTCAAAAAAATGACCGTTGGATGGTTAAAACAAAAGCACTTGTACATATCATACTCTCACCACCATCACCTGCAAATTCTCACCTGTACATAAATATTCAGCAGTAGTTACATTGGCACACTTTGCATACATGTCTATGAGGGCGTTCTTTACATGGATATCAGCTTCAAACCCAAATACAGCAAAACCAATCATGAATATCCCACACTAAATCAACTAATAAACCATCAACAAAGATAGTCTGATTCCCTCGAAAATTCTATTGTAATTCCTTCACACGTATTACCTTCTTATTGTCAATACATACAGATAAAACTAGATATTTATAACCTGATTCATCTTCATTACCACATCTAATCAATGTGTCAAGTTCTGTACCACTATGGTCATGTAAAGACAAGTTGATTTATCTGTATGTAAGGGAAAAACTTATTAACTAGTGCATGCTTTACTAAAACATTAAAGTATCTTCTCACTGGCATACTTGAGGTATTTCCCCATTTTTCTTTTCAAAATGCACTCGTCTAAGATTCCACGAATGACACTCAAAAGTGATTGATTTGGGGCATTCTGCAATGAAGACACTAAAAGAAATTAGGAACTCATTCAATAGCTCTCAAACATAAATGAAACTAAGAAACATATGAAACCTAATCACATAAAATGATATGAGATATTTACATCCAAACTATTTGATTTCATCATTTCAGATATCTTAGATTCGGTCTCTCATCTGTTGACCCCAAAGAACTATGTTTTGGTGGTGAAAAATCCAGTGAACCATCAAATTCTGCTCCTGATAAGCTTCAGCTCCTCCTTCCATTGTTTAAGGGACTTCTAATCGAAGATGAACGTGTGACTTCTCCAGGGATTAAACTAAATGTTTCCTTAACTGCCCAGAGACACTCCAAAACTAGTTTCATAGATCCCTGCATTTAGCCATGAGAACGAGAAAGAGCAAAGAGTGAGATGCTTGAGTGTTAAAATTTTAGGTAGTAGCTTCCTGTGTTGCACAATTTAGGTACCTCTTGTTTACCTTCTTCAAAAGATAGACATCAAGATTTTAAAGCTTAGATTCAGAAAAGTCACCCCTCCTATAAAGCTTTCTACCAGCCTCAGATGAAGCATCAAATAACTCATTATTACTGTCTGCAGGGTTGTTGGCATCTGCCTCATCCAAGATTCTATGAATGTATTGATCAACCTGCACGTGAAGAACCAAAGAAACACATCATTCTAGTTTGTAGATTCTGTACCCAAGAAATGCCTGAAGATTTTGTAAAATGCCACAGTAAAGCAATACTGATTTGAACATCTCTTTGGTTTATACTTACATTCTTGGCTAAAAGCCACACCCTGTACTTACGGACTTCTACATCTCTTCCACAGGCATGATGTTCCCCGAATTGCAAGATCTTAATAGTGAACCCTGAAATCAAAAAGCCTAAAAATCAAAAAAAACCTAAACATGCAAATGAACCAAAGAATGATGAAAGAAATATCGAAAAAAGATTGAGTGAAAGAGTTTTATCATTTTTGTTGTAGAGATGGAGAAATACCTTACCAGAGAACCCTGTAATAAAAAATTCCTAAAATCAAAACCCCCTAAACATTCAGTTGTACCAAAATAATGATGAAAAGAAAAATCGAGAAAAGAGATTGAGCGAAAAATATGTCCTCAATCATTTGGTTAACAACACCCGATCAACAAAAAACAAAATTGCTCAAACATAAGACAAGAAGTTAAGATTTTAGGGTCTGAAAATGGCTTTACATCAACACCATCGCTAACGAAATTAGTTTAATCTTCACTTGTAATATAAGATTCACTTATTTTCCTGTTAATGAAGATAAACCCTGAGTATCTCGAATTTTTTGAGGAAAAACAAAAAAAGAGTAAGAAAAATCAGAGAGATTGAGTATCGCATGATCTACTTATTCCACTTCCACTGCTTCTTTACATTGTTGATTGAGAGAGATAGAAGGAGATGGAGAATGAATGAGGAGGGCGGCCATTGGGTAGTACTTTCGGATAGATGGAGGCGGAGAAGCAGATGATTAGGGTATGGTTTCTCTTTGAATTAGGTTATAAAAGTTAGGTAGATCTTAACCGCTCATCTTTGAGATGGAAGAAGATCTAATATAAACCGTAGATCTTAACCGTTAGGGACTTAGCAAAGTTTATTTTTTTTTTAGTAATTCAAATTTAATTGACGGAAAAAAATGACACGTCATCAGTTCACGGGTGAACAGTGATTCCAGGTAATAAACACTAACGTTGGACAAATGTAAGTAAATAACACTAAATCTGGTCAAAATCCAGGTACCAAAATCTAATTAACCCTAAATCTTTTCATATATTATCTTAGGTAACAACTATTGACCAAATGACGTACCTATATCTTCTTCTGTACATTTTCCCCCCTGTAGTCCAAATTTTTCCCATACAGTTGAATTTCAGATGTGGAATTCAGGCCTTCCTTTTATGGTATTTGTGTTATCTACAGTATAAAATTATGATAATTAAAACTTGTTTATTGGGTTGTTTTATGAAGCTATGTAGAACTATGCATAATTAGATGTATCTGATGTTTACTATTTCCTCCTTGCAACTTCTCATTGATCATGGTGTTGCATCGAAGATGTTGAACAGTGATGTAAGTAGATGCTTGGAAGTTGGAACCATGTATTACTCATTAGATAGTGTATAAATATCTGCATCTTATGCAATACTTAAATTACAGTAATGCTATAATATTTAAGCTACAATAAGTTTTCACAGGTCCTTCAAACCTTGATACTAAAATATAAAATTGGTCGTGCAATACCCACAAATTTATAAAGCATTCAATTGAAATAAAATTAATGACACCTAACAACATCTACGATAATCCTGTTGTCACAAAAGCTTTTATCTGTTTTTAATATATATTTTCTTCACCACTTTTGAGAATATAAAAGTGCTTATAAAAAACATGTGTTTCCAATGAGGAACACATACATCAATTTGAGAATATATGATTCGTAAGTGTTATGCATTAGAAAACCGATGAGAATGTTCTTAGTGTATTACCTTTAGTTCTTGTTTCCATTTACTCTCGCAGTTCAAGCTAAGATAATCCGGGTCTGCCATTTGTTTATCTTTCTACAAATATTCATATAATTTGTATTAGCCAAACAATAACTATAGTACAGTAAGATATATTTTCATAAAATAATTTTGAATGTAACATGACTTACCTTTGGAATCACAACATATCTTAATTTTCCAAAATCGGTACGAATCTGCTTGTCCTCGATCGGCTACTATAGAAATTTGTTTTAAACAATGATGAATATATATTGGAAAATTTAAAGAAACTAAGAGGGAATAGTGAAGAAATAAAACTTCATATCGTGTAAGTCGATTAAGACATCTTTTCTTGACAAATATTGTAGATACATTCAAATGTGTGGAATTTTGTTAATATGATGTGATTCCTAAATGTAAGATACTGTGAGGTTTTAGTACAGGTTTTCTTACTGGAATCTAAGTCTTGGTCTAACTGTAAAAAAATATAAAAGTGAGAAAGGCAAAAGTCGATTACAAACATTATTGAACTAACTGGAATCTAAGACATGAATAATTACTTTCCAAGAACAAACTATACTCAAATCAGGGTCACACATTTTATCAAGCAATTTATTAGCAAATATTTTAAACCAAACATCAATCTTTTTTCCATTTATGACATTCTCATGAGGTAAAAACAGTTCCCTCTTACAAATCTCTTGCCCTCGATATGCAGGATTGGTTAAATCCGAATGGAACTGCATTCGGAAGAGGTCGTGTATACAAATTTTTTTCCCAAAAAAATAAAGAAATAACAACACTAAAATTAAGAGAAATTAGAACTGGGTTTTTCTTAAATTTTGTTAAAGTTTTACCTTTTTGGTCGAGTAGAAGATGCCAATGCAGAAGGGCTTGTTTCATAATATCAAGTTGATCGAAGCGCTTTGCATTCGGTAATCAACATAGAGATCTAATAAGAAATAAACCAAAACGAATCAATTTTTAGAGGCAAATTGTACCATGATATGAATAAACCAAAATACAAATCATTGAAAATAGAAAATGATACACAGAGACTATCCCTCCCATTCTTGAATCTGTTTACAATTCAACTCTCACACAACTAGCAAATTCAACCTTTCAATGAAACTATAGAGTAACGAATTTTCCTTGTTTGATAATAACACCAAAAATCACAAGATATGAGGCAAAACTTTGACAATCGTTAAAGAATCTTCACTTTTCCTGCAAATTGCACCCAAACCAAAAGACAAATACTAGAAAAACGCTGAATAGAATCCATTGGAAAAATCGAAAAAAAAAAGAATACATAGAAGAAAAAGAGCCAATAAAGGAGAAAAGAAGCATTAGAGAACAGAGACCACCTACCTATAAGGACCAAGATCACACAACCTGCAATAAAAGATGTTTGTTAAATCAATTAAACAAAAAAAAGAATCTTAAAAACAAATAGTAGGAAAAAGAAAAATAAAAATAAACATGACACGGGAGACAGTGTTATCAGAAGAAGGCAGCAAAGCCAAGACTTATATACCGAGGCAGCAAAGTCAAGCCTTCTTATTACCGTATTTTCGCCTTTCTTCATGTTAAGAAATAATTCTAAGACTTCCAAAATAGACTAAATACTTGCCAGTAAATATTAGTTTATTTTTTATTTTATTTTTGATGGAAACTATTTAGTTATAATGTATCGAGTCATACTTTTTTTTTTTAATATACACATTTTATAAGAACAATAAAATATTTATTTTAAGAAGTAGAAACATTTTTTTGATATACGCAATTTATTTTTACCCATTAATATAAATTCTAACAATATTAAAAGAATATTCCTCAAATGGTATGCCTCAACTTGTTAACTTTTATTTTATACAGGAGAAAAAAAATTATTCTGTAAAAAGTAAATATTTAATTTAGTTATCTACTTGTTTTACATATTTATTCCCAGAATTATAGAATAAAAACAAAAATAAACGAATATGCTTTATTTAGTTACTCAAACTATGGATACTTTCTAATTTAATTCCCAAACAAAGACGGTCCAATTTTTTTTTAAAAAAGTGTAAACATGGTGTTAGAATAATAAACCAAATATCAACCAATCAGGATAAAGAGTTTCGTCGACCTACCAACATATAAGAGGGTGACCGCTACCATTTAATATGGAGCCTAGGATGAAGCAGATTAAATAAAATTTCAACAGACACGAAAGGGGCTAAATTGTTTTTCAGCAAACCAGAAGCCGGAATTTTGTTGACCTCCCAATGAAAAAAGAGATTAGCGGAACTCTCAACATGGATAAATTGGAATGTTTAGGTTGTTGATTTTTAGATTCAAAGTATGGGTGGCGTAGACTATAAAGGAAAACTAAAGAAGTCATATTAGCAAATCATATCGTCTCCATAAGTAGCGGAACCAAGTTTTAAGAAAGGGGGATTAAAAAATTTGATAAATTTAATAGACTAGACTATAAAATTTCAAAAAATAAAGGGATTAAATTCTAAAATTTTAAAGATTATACATAAAATATTAAAGAAATTAATGAATAATTAGGGATTATTGAGATTTTAGGGGGGCTAGAGCCAGGTCTAGCCCACCCTTGGTTCCGCCACTGGCCTCCATCAACTGCCGGACTTCATATTTAGAAAGGTGCTACAAACCCCACCTGTATACAAAAAATTAATTTTTGAATCAAGAACTTGAAAACCATAATCTCAGTACTCTATCACGGCATAAGCGTTATTGATTTTTGAAAGAAGACTAATTTAAGGGCTCCCACATTTATAGAGGGACTCCCATAATAAGACGAAATAGAGACATTTGAAGTAAAATTTAAAAAAACCTTTACCCATCATATTTTCATAATGACTAAAATACCTTGATTAGTTAGTAAAACTAATTAGTTAATAGACTAAACTAATCATGGTTAATCGAAAATAATCTTAAACTTAATCAAATCAATTCAATTTTTTTTCTTTTTGGTTTAGTGGGAAGAAAAATTAAAAGAAATGTAAGATAATTTTGTAGGGTTTTTTTAAAAACCATAGATTTTGATTCAATCAACCAGAGCATAACTGGGATACATCTAACTTAAACTCTTGGTCTTTTAATGGCTCAAATTAGATAAAATTACGGACAAAAAGATAATTTATTTTTGATTCAGAGAATTTTACGGTTGGGTTTTCATGTCGAACCCAACCATAAAAGCTATTCCCAACCCAACCGTAAACAGAAGAACAATGGATGAGCACCAAATCGTAACAGTTTTACGGTTGGGTTACACACATAAAACTCAACCATAAATAATCCTTGATAAAAAAAATTTATCTAACCTGAAGGATTTTACGGTTGGGTTTTCCAATCGAACCCAACTGTAAATAAGCATCAACACAAAAAAATCAGAAGTATGCAGAATACTTTACGGTTGGAAATCAGAATTAAACCCAACCGTAAAATGTAAAAAAAAAAACTTGATGCAAATTTTTTTACGGTCGTGTTCAGAATCGAACCCAACCGTAAAATTGCATCTTCATCTCCTACCTTTGATTTTACGGTTGGGTTTGCTTAATAACTCAACCGTAAAATGAAGAACAAACCAGCAGAACATACATTTACGGTTGGGTTTTCAAATCGAACCCAACCGTAAATTTTTCTGTAACCCAAATTCTCTATTACTTTGTTTAGTTTTATCCGGATTTTCATCACTATTACCTTATACACCTATAATAGGAATCTTCATCACGAAATTTAGAGTTTAATCGACGACGAAATTTTGATTCGATGTAGTTTTTCGATTAAAATGGAGAAGGAGGAGATATGGAGGGAGAGGGAAAGGTTTTGTTTAGGTTTAGGTTTTAATTGATTGAAGGGCAAATTAGACTTTTTAATTGATAAAAGGGTAATATGGATATTTAACATATGAGATTGGAGTCCCTAGGACACCCTTAACGCATTTTTGGGTCACCCTACCTCACATTGGAGCCCTTCTACAAATCAAGGAGCCCTAAATTAGCCATCTTTTGAAACTAAAGTACCTTCTTGCCCAAGCTCATCTAGTTCCCCAACTATTGCAGGAAACACAAAGCCCGCCTGACCAAAACAGTAACTGCAGCACAAAGGAGGGTGGAGTAAGTATCATGCTTAATCCATCCGAAATCAGTATTGTTGATGAAACGTAAGAATATATTTCTGATACAATATATTTCTGATACGAAAGAACAGATCCACGAAAGATAGGAAGATAAGAAGCAGTAGTACACACATAGAGAGAGAGGTAAGATATACTTGCTCAACTCATCCACTCGACTGAAGCCTATAAATAGACTTGTTTGTCCTCATTTGTAAACCAAGCAAGGAAGTGGTATTAAAAAGTGATAAGTTCAGTAGACTAGGATCTTGGTTAACATGTGAGCTCCTAGATTATAGCTCCTATATCTCCAAGATGTCAAGAGTTTGTTATAAAATTGCATTAATAACCATGAGATAGCAAGACAAATTGTATATATAATATATCTTCAAAAATAACCGAGATACATCATCACAAAAACAACATTCAACATAAACTTTGTATCATAATGTAACAGACTGAACACTAAGCAAGTCAAGAGGATTTAGAATTGGTTTTTGGCTTATACTTGTTTGTTTGGCTAATGTTTTAGACTAAAAAGATATATTTTATAAAGAGAAAACCAATTGGAAAAAGAACATGACAATTGCACTTTAAGCGACAACTATTAATTTCAGTGGAAGTTAGAAAGGAACCCTGTGCGTAGTAGCAGCTGCCTTATAGATTCCACCAAATCACCCAATAACACTTATAGTAAGAGCATTTTCATATTTAAACTAATATAAAGACATATTTCACTTGATGTATTTGTGAACTACTGTGTCTAAGAAAAATCCTCTTTTCATTACGACTCATCGTTATTATCTGTATATAATCAAACTACCCAAATATTGAACTTTGATTCACTCTGAATAATCAAAATACCCAAATATTTAACTTTGATTCAGTCTGAATATGACGTTGTGTATGCTCAAAATGAACATAATGCTAAGAGATCTCTATGTAGAATAAAAACATGAGGAAAATTCCTTGTAGGGTACCTGTAGTATATCAACAATGCATCCAATTTAGTAATTAGCAATTATATTAAACATATCAATTGGAAGAATTGAGAAAAACCCACAAAAATATCAGTACAATCAAATTGAAAACTCCCAATCAAAACTTAATTTGAAGAAACCAAACCTGGGTCTGAATTGAAGGTTCTGCTTTTGCGTAAGAATTAATGCAGTAAGAAGATGTTGGGCAGTAAGATAGGACTGGAAATGAGGTTAGTTTTGGTTGCGGATTTTTGCCGAATGTCATTGAGGAAGGGAAGGCACAGACTGAGTATTTATTCTGATGATTATCATCAGAATGGATAATCACCAACAAACTTGACAGTTGTATCAAATATTACCCGTAGAATGTCACAGAATGAGTTGTATCAAATATTTGTTCAACTAGATTACCAATTCGCATTTCCAGTTTGACTCATAACCTGTAAATAAAAGAAAATCAACCATCAATTCTCGAACAGTAACAAAGACCTAATTTGATCAATTATCGAAAATGTATACAATATTATAGTGCAACGAAATCTACCAATCATTAAAACTAAACTTCTAAACCACATTCAGTTTAAAGTAGATGTGAACTGAGAACTTATGAACGACTGTTGTTTCAGTTTCCTGCTATTGCTTCAGTAGTAACTAATTCCTCTACGTTTGCCAATAGCTTATTCTTCCTCCCTAAAACTCTTGAAATCAAAATCAAATTATAAACATAACAACCTATTAAACTGAAGCCTACCCAGAATTTGCGAAAGACCTTGCAAATGAAACCTAAAAGCGAGTGATAATTCAACAGAAAAATAGAAAACGGAAGATATACAGTTCAGAGTGAAACATTCTATACTGTAATACCAACTTTTATTTTATTCGAAAATGGGAAGTTCAGTAAGTTCAACGAAACCCAAACTCAACATTACATAGAGTTTTCATAGATTAAATTGAAAAACTTACATGGGATTGAAATCAGTTGTTGAATTCGGTGGAAGATGTACAAAAATTTGTAGTTAAAACTTAGTATCGAAGCATAGGATACCAAAGCCAATACAGTCTTCTTGTTGTTACCCTACACTGCATTGGCAATACTCTAATTAGATTAATTCAAAAATCAGAAAAAACCAATTTGAATGATCTAAATTGAGATTTACTTACATTATCTAAGGAACTCGGTGAACAAAACCCAATACCATCTTCTTGTAGAATTCAAAAATGGAGAGGATTCAAAAATAGGTAGAAGAACTCTGTTTTTTTTTCTTACAGAAGACCGAAGATTTGTTGTGTTTTTTTGCAGTAATGCAATTTAGGGTTACTTTTACACGTGCAGAATAGGTAAGAAAACTCATCATCACTGAAAGAAAATTAGAGAGGAGACATAATTAGGTTGAAGAATTGGGGTTAAGAACAAAGTAGTGGGGTAGTTGTTTTACTTTTTCGAAGTGGTGTGAAATGGGATAGACAGATAGTAAGTTGTTCGTGTCGTGGGTCTTCTCCACCGGAAGGTGTAAATAAGGTATAAGTATATGTTTGGGTTTATATGATGTGGGGCCAGAATGAATGAGAAAACTCTACTTCTTAATACTCTTACCATAGTGATCCACATCGGTAAATTATGGGGCCAGAATAAATGTGGTAAAAATATTTGGTTTCAATTATAATTTTAAAAGATATGAGCACGGCTTCAGACAAGGTAAGCTGTCTGGACTTATCTCATGAGCATTCTTGAAAAGCTAGGCTTTGCTGCTGAATGATTTGCTATGATTTTCAAATATACTAGTGGTACGTTCGTGCTTTGCACTGGCTCAAACTCGTCATTCCAAATTAACTCTAAAACATTAATTAAAATCAATCCAGCCGAAAAACGTGCCTATAATTTAGAGAAGGAAAAACTCTACTTGTAAAAAAATTCCTATTGCTAAGTCAATTCACTACTTCTCTCTTTAGATGGTTGACTCATTGTATGTACCAGTAATTCTTTTTGTGCTCGATCTCTTGTTTTGGAGAGTAGGTGGAACCAATTTTCACTATTTTTGCTAGTAGTTCTCTTACTTGAAGTTGTCTGACTGATATCTTTTGTTAGCTCTTTAATTATCAGTCCCCCTAGCACACAAATAATACCCATTAGAACAGTTCTATAACTGAAAATTTTATGTAAATAAAAATGTATTTTACTTTTCATTTTCTATCATAATTTTACGCATTGGAACTTCCATTGTTCCTGTGTATTCTTGAATTTTTTCACTATATCTGAGACAGAGATGAGCCTTCCAAATACATCTGTAAGAAGTAGAATAATGTCAATTTTCTAAGTTCTCTAATCAAATATAGAATTCACTAATTAATACCACTACAGAATGTATTATTTTCCTTTCTGTCTTCTAAGTTCTCTAGTTCAAAAAACTTAAACTTCTGCTTGGGAAAAATTGATACATCAACATCTAGTTGCTATATCTTTCAAAATCTGCTCAACCCACATTAGATATTTGTATACAACAATTCTGTATTCACTAGTTGGTGGTGCAAAATTAAAGACTTAATAGAAGAGATTTTAAGTCAAATATCTCATTGCACAATACCTAGCTAAGCCTTATTTTAAAATAAAACCCCACACATGGGCCCAAAGGCGGTTAATTAGGGACTGCATTGGTACTATGTAGTCAAACCTGAACCGTCCACAGATCCTAATATTGTCTCCATAAATGTAATGATGTAGATAATATGGAACTCACCTTATAAGGATCTTCTCTGAAAGACTGCAGAAACATGACATCATGTCCTCTATAATAGTTTTCATGGAAATGCACCTCTTTAACTAAGTTTCCTCACTCTGAAGAAATAACCAGAATAAGAACCTAAATAACCGTTGAAACAACATTTGTGCTTTCACGAGGAGATGTGATAGCTAATTTTTTTTTGTGCCATGGATGATTGAAATATTTTAATATAATTGAATTCATTTTTCTGTTAATAGCAGTTCCTAACTCTTAAACTGAAGCATTTTTATTCAGTTTGAGTAAGCTTAATAATTACTTGAAAAAAATAAAGTTCCACCAAAGTTCACATTGGTGCTACATATAAAACGACCATAAAAGAGACTTCTACGTGAATGACTTACTGCATGGGATAACGATGGTATGAAAAATATGTGACTAATGTATTATTAAGATGCAACTTACCTCTCAATCAAATTTCGCTTGTCCTATAAAATAATATATTGAACTGTCAAAATAACATAAATATTGATTTGAAGGTTCTATTTACCTCTAAAGAAATATCCCTGAGATGCCAGCCAGTTTGAGCACAATAAACACGAACAATATTTTCATCACAACTTAAAATTAGAGATCGACATTTGGCTCTGTTGAATCATTTTGCTACTTAAAATTTCACAGCATATCAAATTCATTGAAGAAAAGAAGAATCATTTCAATATTCCATAAGGCTATATTGATAATAATTTACCCACTAATTTGAAATGTGAAAATGTAACCCTTTTATGGCACCTCATACTCATAGAAAAAAATGCAAAAGGAAAAAATGGAAAAATATCAACAACAATCAGATTAACGATAACACTATACCTTAGTCTTGTACTTAAATATTCCTGTAAAATCATCGCATTGCCTAATCAAACCAACATGCTCCCTGGGTTGGTTTGATTGTGCCAAAACCAAGTTGGCATGATTAATACATCACACTTAATGGGAAACAACTATTTTCCTTTTCGATCATCCGTGTTAAGATAGTTGCAAAAGAAACATGAGAAAGGCCAAGTTTTCATGCATGGTCAAATAATCAGCATACAACGTTGAAGTACATAAACTACCTGACAATGCTGCACTCTCCAATTTTTAGTGCAATTCTTACCAATAACATGCGGTTAGAACCCTGCAATTTTTAGTGCCATAACCCTAACCCTAATAATAAAACCATGAGGAAAACTGGATCAGGTATCCATCTTTTAGAAAACTTTCAGATGCCCGTAATGATCCTCCATGAATCTGCTCAACCAAAAGTATTATTATTAGGGTTAGGGTTTACCAATAGAGAACTGGCTTTGGTTATTTATCTTTTTCAGCAAAAATTGTACCTGCAAAAACAAAAAAAATAAAAACAATAATTAGAACATAATCAACGATGAACAATCAGAACATATATGCATGATGATGAACGAAGTTGTATGATAATGAACGAAGAAGAAATCTTAACATATAAATAAAGAGAAAAAAGGAGAACATGGAGATAAGAAGGAGAGGACTGAGGAGACAGAGGAAAAAACTTGACACTAATAAAAAAGAATTAGGGTTAAAAAAAATATTTTATACGCGTGTGCAGTGGAACAGTGGACAAAGGCATTGATCTATCATTGATCTAAATCCTCTCTGCTGATTTTTTTATTAGGCTAAATTATCTATCATACGGGATAAAACTTTTTCAATTGTCCTAAATTTTATCCACCAATTTCCTATTGGTCTAAACTCTTTCAATATGAAGCCAGAAGCTCTAAAATTTGAGCTTTATTCAGCTTTTAACAACAGCAGAGAAAAAAACCCTAAAACTATATGTATAATTAGTACGCCCACAATTACAGTCCTTTACAATGGGGTACTTGGAAATTTCGTTGAACCCTCCAAGGGACTGAGACAAGGCAAAGATACTGGATCTAGAAAGAAAAAAAATATATTTAAGCGACACAGTAGTACATTCCATGAGAGTAAACAATCACATTGAAAACACTAATGAGTTAGAAGAGTCTTCTAAACGAGTGTCGTATGAAAGACTTTTTATTCAAAACCCCTTTAAATTCTTGTGGAATGTATCTCTCTTGGTGTTAGCTAGTAATTTTATCATGCTTGAAAATAAAATAAAGCTAGTAATTTTAATTTTATACTATATCTTTATCTAGACGGAGGAAGGACACTAATTTTATCGACAAGTCGGACAAGTGTTGGAAGTTAATAGCTTTGGGTAGTTATCACATATGGTGATATAGCATGAATCTGCTTTGTTAATCCAAGGAACTATGCATTTTGCATGAAATAGGTGCTGGCATCGAAACTCCATGACATTAACCCATTTCTTAAACTCATTGAAACAAATAGTGCAACATTCTTCATCAGTAATATCGTCGTCACCATATTTCTTTGACCTTGAAATTGAAATATGCATGACTCCTTGATATTTATGGTTTCCACCATCAGCACAAGGACTACAACTTTTTCGCAGTAGATTCATTCGAGCTTGATATTGATTATATATTAGAAAATATTCAATAGCTTTATCTTCATCTTCGAAAAAGCCATGCTTAACTTTGTCGAGCTCAATAGTCACTACAATAGTTATCGTGCTTGGCTTTCTTCTAAGTTTACGTTTTTCCAAAGTGTTAACGAACCTAGAAACTAGGCGCTTGAAGAAATTCCAAAACCTCTCACTAGAGGCAGAATTTCCAAGGATGTTTAAAGACAGAGTGGGTCAAGATCGCAACCTTGAAAGATGTTCGGAGCAAAGAGATCCAAAAAATCCATGATAAATAATCTTACCGTCACAGGATTACGTTTATATCTCCCATAATCATGTTCTCGAACGATTGTGTCTAAGAGTATAGAACCCTTAGTACGATGAACAATTTGTTTTTTATCTCTTATGTGGACTTCAATACAAATTTGTGATTCTTCGTAAAGATTCTTCACCTCATCCTCAGAACAAACAATTTCTAGGGGTCTTATACCAACAGTTGTAGGTTCCTCTTCAAGTTCCTTTTCGCTCATTATAGGTTCCTCCTCACCCGAGGAAGACATTGGATTTGGATAATCAAACAGACACAAACTGAATGAGTAAAACAAGAATGGACGGATCTTTATCCTTAAAAGTTATTTCTCTCTGTAAAAGAATATCACGTGAACAGGTCTTTATTTTATATATATTGTTTATTCAAAAGAGAAAATCTATTAAGGTATACTGTTCTAGTTACATAAGATTTCTCCTCCAATACCTTTGCAAGTATAAAAGTTGGAGGAGTTGAAAACCAAATCTGAGACACCATGTACTTTCTATCATGCTTTGCCAACATATCTGCAGACTTATTAGATTCTCTAGGTATGTATATACATACCCAATTCCTAATATAACTCAAATAAAATAAAATATCTTGAATAATAATATGGTTTTCCCACAATATTGTAGTGAGATCTTCATTAATAGCTGACACCAAGCTTTCAGAATCCGACTCAAAAACCACCTGTTGAAGTTGTAATGATATTGCCCATTTAACTCCTTCCAAAACAGTGTGACACTCCGCTTCTTCCGCATTTAGAACGTCATGTTTGTTGATGCAACTGGATTGTATGTGTTCATCTGTAAAATCTCGTATTAGTAAACCAATACCACTTAGTTTCAAATTTAACTTAAAAGATGCATCGCAGTTGAGAGTATAAAAAGGTTCTTCTGCAAGTTGCCATTGTTGAAAACTATTGGGCTTGGGTACAACTTCCTTGAGTTGCTTGCTTCTTCTACTTTTAATAACCGAGTTATAAAGAGACTGAATCTGATTAATGGTACTGATAGTGTTTGGTTTCTTATTCTCAAACACAGAAACACATCTCTGCTTCCATATTTCCCATATTGCACGAGTCATCTTGATCAACCAGTCCTCATCTAGGATTTGATATGTTTCAATAATCTCAAACCAACTTCTAATCCAGTCACAGGTATTGTCTTGAGCTGTCACAGATCTTCTACTGCCTAGTATGGACATGAACACAACCCTAGTAAATCTACAACTCATAAGGATATGGTCTGTCGAGTCTTCAAAACCTCTACACATGGCACATGATGAACAATCACCTCTTATTAGTTGCATTATTCTCTCACTAGTCGGCACAATGTCAATCAAACACTTCCAAATGAAGTGCTTTATTTTTGGAGGGATGTCAAACCCCACAACTTTGTCCAAATTTTATCATCAGTTGAGTTTGTTCCTCGAGCGTTTGTTTTTATCTCCATTAACTTACGATAGGCTGATTTGACCATAAAGATCCTATTATTTGTTAAATTCCATGCAAGTTTATCTTTTGCCTGCCTTGGAATCATCATGTTTAGGATCTTATCTGCCACCTCTCTGCTGAAGAGTTTATAAATAATGGGAGTCTTCCATATTTTTTTAGTCTCACAGATAAGGTCGGAGACCATTAAATTTGGGTTGTGGTCTTCAGACATAGGGTTAATAGGAACTGGAGGTTCTGCTAGGCCCTTGATCCAAATATTTTCCCAGACCTTTATATGTCTTCCATTACCTACTTGCCAGAAAGAATATTTCTTCACAAAATTCACGTTCTAGTAATACTTTTCCAGGACCATATGGGGTTTTATCATTAGAAGCATGAAGTAGAGAACAATTTGGAAAGTATTTTGCTTTCATGGCTTGTGCACACGGTTGAGAACTATTCGTGCAAAGTCTCCAAGTTTATTTAGCAAGTAAAACATTGTTAAAAACACTTAAATCCCGAAAACCAAGTCCTCCCTGAGATTTTTCTTTATTTAACTTTTCCCATGATATTGTACAAATACATGTACTTTCACTTCTACCCCACCAGAAATTACGTTGCATTTCATATATATCGATATTATAAGGAAGAAGGGTGCTTATATAGTCGAATATATCCGACCGTCCAAATTATGATCCTACGACAGAGATCGATCGATTTGTAAGATATATAGTCGTCCGTTGGATCATAGATATAAAATCAAAGTATATATCCGTTCGTTGAATCCTTAGGTCTACGACTAAGATTTTATTATTTTCTGACGGTAGAGATTATGTCGCGATCCGGGATACAACTAATCATAGCATAGCCACTGATCCTAGACACGACTCACCTTAGATTGCCGTGACTAAATTTATTATAATCGATTTCCTTATCTATTGGATTCCTAATTCATTACAAATACAATATAGATTATAGTTTAACCATAACTACAAACATCTGGGTTCATTTAGAGAATCTAATATAATTAGATTTTTTAATTTAAGCTTAAAGATTCAACCTTTGTCATAGTAGTCAATATTGGAGTACTTGACCTGAGCACCGATATATGGAAGGAGCAACTTAATTTTCTTGACAGATATCATAGAAAGGCAAAGTTTGCATGGATTCTGAACCATAATACCTGTAATGCAATTAATATGGAGCTTCGGAGGAAAGGGCATCTGTTGATGGTAAATAAACCATTTTATAAAGTGAAAATGATTCATATTCTGGAAACCATTATTAAAGAAAGTGACATGGATAACACCCAAAGAAAAGGCTCCAACACTTCAAGGAATTCAACAATGCAGGGTGATTTGCATGAATGCCTTGAAATTGATCTAGTCCATTATGATGATGCAAGTTCGGATAATTATCTCTGATGGTGGAAATTGTAACTCGAGATGAAGTAGGTTTCATGCTGGAGAAACACTTGCAGGAAGAATTCTAGCATTTCTTCTTCCGCATCTCAATGGGGTTAACAACAACTCAATTGAGCTAAGCCATGTTTCGTATTTAGTGAAGAAAAAATCACCCCAATGTCCGTTTCATGTTAATCCCAATTCATTTAATGTTGAGGACTCATTGCATAATTTATCGCACATAAGAAAAACATCAGAGTTTACAGAAGTTGGAGGTGGAAGCTTGGAAGATGGTATGCTTTCAGGGATTAGAATCACCCAAGAAGATCTTGTAGACTAAAGCAAGGTCATTCCTGGAAAGAAATCTCTAGAAGTTTTATGTATATTACTGGCAGAAAATATGCCTGTGCTACAGAGAGTCACGACAATAATGTTGGAAAAGATGGGTGATATGGTAGTTGCAGTAGGGGATGGATTGCAAGCAGTAGAGGCTTTGAGATACATGCTTAATGCAGAAGAACGCAAAAAAAGGGAATCACCTCAGCAAGATGGTGAAGCTATAAATCAACCACAATTCCAAGAGTTAATGTTGTTTGATTTGATTTTTATGGATTGTCAAGTAAACAACTTTAAACCTCGATCAATTGCATTTCTTAGCTAGATATTCTTTTAGCAATATTTGTTTTTTCATATCAATCGTACAAACCTCAGTTCAAGTCTGATTGATGTTCCGACTTAACCTAATTTACACACTGCTATTGTTAAACTATTGCAGATGCCTAAGATGGATAGTTACGAGGCGACAACCTATCTGGGTTTAGGACTAATCTATCCGCTGAGATTTTATTATTTTGGACGGTAGAGGTTATGCCGTGGCCCGGACCAAAGCTAACCTTAACCTAGCCACTAATCCTAAACATCGCTAACCTTATGTTTATCAAGACTAAGTTTCCTAATATAATTAAATTTCTTAATCTAGCTTAATTTTCTAATTAAAAACGGCTAATATTAATACCAAATATTAATTTCTAAAAGAATTTAAGGGGTACGTCCAGGGCCGTAGGCTCCGGCTAATTTGATTCGACCAACAAAACACCGGCTAATCCTAAACATGGCTAACCTTAGATTTGCCATGACTAAATTTTCTAATATAATTAGATTTCTTAATCAAACTTAATTTAATTAAACATGGCTAACATTAATATCAACTATTAATTTCTAAAAGAATATAAGGGGTACAGTCGGGTTCGTAGGTCCCGGCTAACTTGACCCGACCAACAAAACACCGACTAATCTATAGACTCAACTCCCGGACCATAGACCCGGGTAATACCTAGAAACCAAATCCTAATACAAAACAACAATTCTATACCGACACCAATTAAAACTCCCCAAAACCGAATTCAAAAAACTATACCCTAAGAGCAACTGCAGCGGACGATCAGACCAAAGAGTAAACATCAGAAATGGTCTTTGGTCCGATTTTTAGAGCCGCAACGGACGAGTAAATGTAGTATTTGGTCCAGAAAGTGAACAGTATTCGATCATGTTTAGTGAAGAAAATGGTCCAAAACAGATATAGTCTGACGCCATGGTTGAACAACGTTTTAGGAAAACGTCATTATACGAGGACGTTTTAAAAAACAAACGTTATTACTGAAAGACGTCTAACAAAACGTTTGTTTAGAGTAGCGCTTTAGAAACGTTGTTTCAATACAACGTAATTTATACAAACGGCAAGTTAGAATAGCGTGTGGGATGAACGTTACTCTGTGGTAGCGTTAATTGGCGAAACGTTACAACACAAAGACGTTGAAACATTGATGTTGGTACACAGGAGCGTTTAACATTAGAAAGCTCCTTTACAAGAGCGTTAAAAACGTAAACGACACAGTACACAAGCGTTTCAATTTGAAACGTCCCCACGGTCCGACGTTAATTTGTAACGCTCCTCCAAACCCACGTTTGTATTCGAAACGTTGTCGTATGATAACGTTTGGGTGAAACGTTCTCGTACCGTAACGTTTTGCCGGCCGTTGTAAATTTGACCGTTTTTTTTCCGTTGAACGGCTATTTTTTTTTCTTCAAATTTTTTTCCGTTGAACGGCTATTTTTTTTTTCTTCAAATTTTAAATGCTGCAACGTTTCGATTTCGGCATTATATATAGAGGAAGTTTTAATGTTTCATGTACAACCACCATTCATTTTGAGAACTTCGTATAAGAAAGTCCTTATTGTTCTGAATTTTTTTTGGTCGTTCGTTAACAGTTTTTCTCTGTATCAAAAATGGCACCAAAACCAAGAGGTCCAAATTTTACTACTAATGAAGATATAACAATGTGTAGGATTCATTTATCAATATCTCAAGACCCTTGTGTTGGTACTGATCAATCGGAAGAAAGATTATGGACTCGGATTAAAGCCGGGATGAAAGAAGCTATACCTTCAATGGCCGAACGCAGTTGGACCTCCATTCAAAAACGCTTTCAAGGAATAAGTAAAGATGTTGCGCTTTATTCTGCAAAAGAGGCAGAAGTGGAACGTGAACACCATACCGGCTGGGGTCCTGAAACAAAGGTAAAGTAAACATGTTTTAGTTTCGTTGCTCAAGTTTTAAAATGGATTGTGATGCATTAATTGTTTTCTAAACAACAACAGACACAGGAAGTTAGGCGACTATTCAGGGAAGCTAATGGTGATAAACCATTTAAGCACGATGAGTGCTACGCAATAATGATAGAAAATATCAAATATTCCCGTCGTTCGACAGAAATATTTGATTCATCACAAGCTGAAGAAGATTCGGACAATAACGCTGAAGACCTACAAACATTTTCACCCAGTGCAGGTCAATGGAGTGGACATGAAGAAATAGGAGATATTCCCAACACGTATCCTAGGGCGATGGGAAAAAAACAGGCTAAACAACTAATGCATAATGGACGAGGAAAATCCAGTGCCCAAACAGAAGCCTTGGAAATAATAATCAATAACCAAAAAAACTTCAACAACAGCTATGCAGAAAATACAAAAAGGAAGATTGATCAAAGACATGCCGAGTTAGCATCAAAAGAAGAGCATCGCCTAATGAAAGAGGAGTATCGAATAATGATGACGGACGTCTCCAAATTGGATGACGTAACAAAAGAGTGGGTTATGCTTAGGAAAGCAGAGATTTTACGAAAAAGAAAAGAATTTTGTATTACCTAAAACAGTAAACAACAAATATTATTTTCCTTCTAAATAATGAAAACCATTACTTTCATATTTGTTGTCTACACGTAAGCATCGGCTGAAATCAATTAAAAACAGTAAAAGATATGAATTAAAACCAATTTTTTTTAAATTGGTTTTTCAAACATCACCAAAATGCGACCACAAATGTTCGATCAAGTCATTTCGTAATCGAAGGTGCGTTTGTTTGCTATGGACTGCTTGTCGTCGTTGGTGAGTTGTCATCCTTGAAAGTGCTTCAGTTTGTTGCCGTGATATAGTTACTGGTGCAGCGTAGCGCCCTTGATCATAATCATGTGGCCAAACACCCGGTAGACGTTCATCCTCCACAATCATATTATGGAGAATTATTACTGTTTTCATGATATATGCAAGTGCGTCCGGATTCCACATTCTAGCCGGTTGTTTAACGATGCTAAATTGGTTTTGTAGTACACCAAAGGCTCTTTCCACATCTTTTCGAGCACCCTCTTGCATTGCTGAAAATTTTCGCTTCTTAAGTGTATCTGGATGCTTGATCGACATGATTATGGTTGCTATCTCTGGGTATATCCCATCGCCAAGATAATACCCCATATCGTAATGGTTACCGTTCACCACATAGTGTACCGGGGGTGCCTTACCTTTTATAATGTTTTTGAAAACAGGAGACCGGTTAAGAACATTTATATCGTTGTTTGAACCGGGCATACCAAAAAAGGCATGCCAAAACCATAGATCTTGTGAAACCACAGCCTCCAAGATGATACTTTCATCGCCTTTGTATGCGGTGTATGCACCCGATTCGGCCGTTGGGCATCTATCCCATTTCCAATGCATACAATCTATACTTCCTAGCATTCCTGGAAATCCCCTTGCCTGGTTCTGATTAAGCAATAGTTGAACATCTGTAGGTGTAGGGCTACGCAAATACTGATCCCCATATAGCTGCACAATCGTGAGGCAAAACTTACGAGTTGCTTGCAATACAGTAGATTCCCCAATCCTTAAATACTCATCTATTGCATCTGCCGCACAACCGTAAGCTAACATTCTAATTGCTGCAGTAATCTTAACATGTGGTGTTAATCCGAGTCTGCCGGCAGCATCCCTTTTCTGAACAAAATAAGGGTTACGTCCCACCACATCCCGCAAGATACGATTGAACAATTCTCTGCGCATTCTGAATCTTCTCCGGAAAATAATATGACCAAAAGTAGGGTATCTTGAAAAGTAATCTGTCCATAGTTTCCTTGCTCCCTCCTCCCGCTGCCGGTCAATTTCGATTCGAGTATTTAGCCAGTCTATATTAGAAGCGAACAATCCCAAATTAACTGCTTGTTCATTTTGGATAACTGCAAATGAATTTTCGTCTGATGAGGACGTCGAGTTAGTACTATCATCATCGGATGTAGAAGATATGAGTAAATGATTGTGAGGAATATAAGAAGAGGAAGAGGACAAACCATGATACATATTGTTATTCTGATTTCCTTCCAATGGTTGATGAGGTATGTAGTTATGGTAGAGGAGGTTTGTAGTTATGGTTGACGCTTTTCGTATTTTTATTTGAGGATGATTCTAGTTTTGGGTGTGGTTTTAATGGAGAGAATGTTATTTATAACATGGTAATTCAAATAAGTTTTTATCGACACCTAACAACAAGCCAGTAATAAAAGCCTCAAAAAAGTTATGACAAGACGCTACCACAAAAAGCTGACCAATCCATTGTTGTGATGTTATCGAGAAATAAGTAGTGCTCTGTACTCTTGAGTAGACAATACATGCAGGAAATTAACTCGAACATGAATGCTATGAGAGAATAAGATAAAGCTGACAATTCCAATTTAACTTTTTTGGTAACATCATTTTGTTGAATTATTAAATTCATACATTAAACCAAAGTAAAATAAATATTAAAAATCACTAGAAGTTTACTAAAAACAATTAAGTAAACTTATTGTGAAACCTTAAGGCTTGGTTTGTAAGACGTCGTGGATGACGTGGTTCACTTCTTGGGAGAATAATCAACACAAAGGGATTAAATTCTTCCAAAACCCTTAAAATCTCGAAATGAGGTTTGTACCTGAATTCAAAACGTTTCAATCTTATCCATTCCTCTAGTGATCTAGAAACAACTACATCGTCAGTTTCATTCCTAAGACGACATTCATTCACCTTGGCAGTTAAAGATGAAAATTCATGTACTTCCTTTGTGATTTCAACATATCGACAAAACAGGCCGGCTCTATTCCTGTTGTTGGGATTTCCGGTTTCATTACAAAAGTTAGCATGAGTATCTTCTAACCATTGCATGCTCATTACACCATTCATCCGACGTTCATGGCCCCTAGCTGGATAATGCAATACAATGTTTCGACATATTGATAAATCTTCCTCTAGTGTAAAATTTTCTGCATTCAGGCTAAAATTTTCGTAACCCGTCATTAAATGAAAACCGAAGATGACAAATTTCTTATGAAATGTTTGAATGGTGGATTTGGAATGAGAATGAATGATACAATATATCTGGTATTTATAGGTAGATGGGGAGTGAGAATGGTGGATTTGTTCAACGGTAAGAAAACGGTAACAAATATAAAAATCAATTATTTTATTTTAATTTTCAAAATTGGTTGTATGTTGACACGGCAGTATTAACATTAATTGAGGAGTCATTAATATTGTGGATAGATAGAGAAAAATGTCAGGTTGGATTTACTAAAAACAATAAAGTTGTTTATAAAATGTCATAGATAAAGAGAAAAGTAAGGTTAGATTTGCATGCAATAAATAAGGATGATTATCAACTACCGTCCCCCTCCCCACGAGAGGTGCGAGGGGGCATAAACGGAGGCATCGATGAAGAAGGAACATGCCCCCCGGTATTCCACATTTGCGATGGTAGAGTTGAAGAAAAACTTCCAAAACCTAGTGGTGGATTATGTAAACGACCATGCGAAAGTTGTAACTTCAAATTGGTGATTTCATTCTTATATTCCCGCAAATCTTCCATCCTTTCCCTCGATTGTGTCAAATGAAAGTTTTTGAACTCTTGGGTAAAGTCAGCACTCTGTTGTGCAAAAGCATAACATTCACCCTGTTATAGACAAAAGGTCACATTTAGCCTGTCAACCCGTAAATTCAGAAACTAAATAACGAATATATTACAAATGTACTTACGTATGACCAATTATCTATAGGCGGGATGGGCACATGTTCAGCAGGTTGGTTGATGGTTTCTTTAACTAAGCCACCCAAACTGTCGTATGTTTCCACATCCCAGTCTACGAGTTTGCAAAACTTGTTCGAGTTAGTAACATGGCGCCAATAGTCCAAATACCCCTGATACGTAACCTCTCCTTGTAGGTACTCAGTTACATCGACTTCAGAGGTTTCCTTAAGTTGGGTAGCATCTTCATCAGAGATGTCACTAACTCGAACTGGGGGGTTCTTCGGAATGCGGTAGCCATCATTGTTTTGGTGCCATAACCGATCACCGAGGTATACGTTATGCTGTTAAAAGTAAGATTCCAGTAATAACTATTACAATAAAAAATGAAATAAATAAAATATGCTATGAAAATAAATTAACTACTCACAATGCCATTCCAAGTAAATACAACGCGCCTATTTGAGAGAACCACCGCTGTCGTGATTACGTCATTTTGTATTAGTGGGATTGCGGTCCGCCAAGGGTGCCATGTCACATCGTCGGCAGTCATTGCATTTAGAAGACAACGTGAACGCACAATATCATTACTCTTTTTTCGTGTACTCTTCCACCTAGAACATGTAGGCCAAGTAGTAACTGTCGCAGGTGGTGGATTGTGTGGTCGACGTATGCCGAGATATTCGTAACCCCAAAACTACAATTTGTTTTAAAAAAAATAAAATATTTAAGTTACCACCAAACGTTTTTTTAAAAAGCAAATAAAATATTTTCTAAAATTTACCTCTAATATTTGGCAGGGTCCGGTTAGTGACTTCTGCCCCCTACCGGATGCGCCAAGGGCGGAATATAGTTTTGAAAAACAAGCACCACCCCAGTCGTAAGTTCCAATTAGTTTTGGATCCTCAAAAGCCGCTAACCATCCGGCATCCACATAGTTTCTTGCGTTTGAGAAAAAAAATTGTCCCAGAACATACATCCAAAACGCTTTTGCAACTCTCTCAGCTTTGGTAGCATCATGTTGCGCCCCTTTCAAATAATCCTCTGTAAAGTATGACCCTAAAAATGCCACCGTTGGTGCATCACAGATCCACTGAATTGAAATATTGTTAGTTACACAATAGTTTTTGTCTTTCAGCTCTATAAAAATATTCTGCTGGACATATTCAAAGGTGTACTTATCCTCATCGTATGGAATTTGCCCTCCAATTCCAATACTGAGACCGGTCAACATCACCCAGTCTAATGGTGTAAACCCCATTTCACCGAATGGGAAGTGAAAAGTGTTCGTCGTGTCCCAGAAACGCTCCACCATGTAATCAATCATGGCGTGTGACGAGTCACCAGCATCCATTGCCAAAAATCTGTCCCATCCAGCCATTTCGATAATAAATTTCGCCCTAGAGCAGAATTCCGATATACTTTTATATGCCAGCATAACCGATTTAAGAGACCCCCGATGGATGTACTTTGTCTTTGGGTCTGCCCTAATAGTCATATCGTTGCTAACGTGCCCCCTAACATCTTCCACCATACTATAAGTTTCCAACGCTGTAACATCCGTTTCTTCACCAACACAACCTCCTTGTGTATCGTTGGTTGATTTTCCTTTCTTGCATCTTTTTTTTCCCACCGATCAATCGCGATGCGGATTTCCTCAACATCTAACCATAACAAACAGTTAACAACAAAAAAAAAAAAATTATTTTGACGTTCAAAATGTACTCACTGTTGACATTATTTTCACGTTAACAACATCTAACCATAACCCTAAATATAGTTTCAATTTTAACAATTGAATATTAAAAATAAATTTTTAAAAACCTTCTAAAATCAACCAAAATACACCTAATCATCATTCAAAAATTAACTCCCACATACACCTTAATAAATTTAAAATGAAACAAATTAATAACAACTATAAATAACTTTTCCATTTACTAAATCATATATTATTTTTACATGCACAATTACATTTTAAATATCATAAATTATTAAGTGGAATTATAAACACTATAAAATAATAAATTAACTAACTCAACACCCCTAAGAGCAACAATGATGCAATTAACAATAATATAGTTTACAAAAATATATATAACAATAACATTTTAAATTGTAAATTTAATTTTTCTACACAAATTACAATGAAAATATCAAACTAAATCAAATCCAAATTTTTTAAATTAATTTTTTAATACCCTAAAACTATCAATAAATCATATTATTACCATGTATACTAAATTTAATATAAACCCTAAAACTAAAAGTATATTTACTAAATCTAATAATCATTAAAATCAAACTAAAATAGCAAAAAAAAAAAAAAAAAAAAATACCGTCTCTTTGCACTCCTAAACGTCCGGCTAATCTAACGTGTTCACGACGGCTGCTTATCGGCGAGTGAGTGAATGAACCACAGGTGAACAGGAGAAAATGAAAGAGAAAGGAAAAAAATTCCGGCGGCTGGTGTTCTTGTTTTTTCTTGTTTTTTTGTTTGCGGTTTTGATGGAGAAGAAGGTAATCTTTATGTTTTTATAGTTTCTTGGATGCTTCACACGTGTACAAAGTGTTTTTATAATTTGTTGGATGCTTCACACGTGTACAAAACACTATCTAAACTATTGACACATAAACAATTCGTCTTTTTCACCGTGTTTGACCCTGATTGACCTGCTTGACTATTTGTAACGCTCCCTCATACTAACGTAAAGATTTATCACGCTAGTCTACGGCAACGTTTATATTTTGCAACGCTTGTCCTCGTTGACGTTTTATAATCTTAACGCTGGCCTACATCAGCTTTTAGATTTGCAACGCTCGGCTACAACAACGTTCCATAATTGACGCTCCACTACACCCACACAAGCTTTCCAAACGTTGCCTTATGGTAACGTTTGTATTTTAAATGCTGTTTTGGATTAGCGTTCTGGTTTTGACGCTTCACTATGGTAACGTTTAGATAAGCGCTACAGTAAAGTGACGTTTGAGTATTTCACGCTTCAATACAGCAACGTTTATACAAAACGCTTACCTAAATGAACGTCAAAAATTAAACGTTTATATAGTAAAACGTCTGTGTATTATACGTTACTTTAGTACAGCGTTTGATAATTAACGCTTATTTACAACAGCGTATTATCAAATTTACTCCTGTTGTCGTTGCGTTTTTTTTTTTACACGACCAAACAAATTTGGTATTTGATCGATGGTCTGGTCCAACCGCTGCAGTTGCTCTAAAGAAAGCCATAACACTTGTCTCAATGCAATTCGTTGTTCAACGTTTTTCCTCTAGCATAAACCAATTAGCTTTCTCCATTTTTACCAGAGTTCCTTTATTGCCAGTCAAGGTGCCATATTTTGTCCAATCTCTATTTAAGATGGAGGAATTCATTGCCGTATTTTGACAGTGTAAGAACTTCATGTTGTATTGAGTTGTATTATTGATTGTTACAGAACAAAACTTATTACACTGCTATAAATTAGGACTAACAGAAAGATTAACTGACCATGTGAATATAAACACTCGACTGACAACCAACTACAAATAATTATGTTAACCAGGCTGGCAAGAGCTGGCACAATACAACTGACATTAGTGACATGGATTGCCTTCACAAACAACAGCAAAGAGTATTGTTGTTCCTTCACAAGCCATAGTGTCTACAGTCTGCACAAGTTGCATCATAATGATAACCAGGAACTAAAAGAACAGTTGCATTGTCGTACATCTCCGAACCAAACTCCCTTGTGAAATTCTCACCAGAACTACCTTGTCGTGCACTAAATGTCTACTGCACCTTCCAATCTATAAGTATAACCAAAGAAACTAGTATATTGGGACGCCTTTACAAAATCATGAAGTAAACTACCCAATAGGAACCATGATGCAGAGCTGAACTTATAGCTGAACTTTGAAAAACAAACTGAAAGCGTGACAAGGAATAGAAGAGACCAAAACCAATTCCACCATCTGCAGAGTACCACTGAAATCCACACCATCAACTATTCTGTAAAATGCCATCATGAAAATCTAGAACTCAACAGATATAATGGAATTAGAAGTACAGGTAAAATTCCTTAGTGGCACACTGGTACTGCCTTGAGAGTTTGGACCCTGAACCACACATACTTGATACATATATGGAAATCTGGTGTAGCATCATGTGAACCACTTAATAGCAGTAGTGTTGTCAACTCAAAACACTTCTCAGCAATACTTTCTGCCCAAAGACATGAATGGCAATGAAATCCGAAACTTAAATGTTTTTATGAAGTAATTGAACATCATTAAATAACAAGACATCACCAACAACAATGAATATAATGGTAAAACTCTCTTAAAGTGTATGCACTGTAATTTCTCCATATAAGATTAGGTTAAGCATATCTAACGTTGTAAGTTTACAAGGAAGAAAATGATGATGGAATACATATGAAGAACTGAAATTCATCAAATATGGATCAAGAACTGCATCAGTAGGTGTAAAGACTGTTAACTTTCTTGTTGGATCTGGTAATTGAAGATCAAGAAATAAAACCATTACTGAATAACCTAGTGACCTCATCACAGCTGAAGTACTATTAGCAATCAAAGAATTTGAAGAAGAATAAACATTATTTGGGAATGGATTCCTGCATTCAAATTTTAGGTCAGAGAAACTTTCAAGAAATATTACGGCACTTGTAGACGATTAGAACTTGCAACTTTCAAACAAGAATTGAACCATTGTAGACCAAATTTTCACATAAGATGAAGTATTACCAATTTAACACTAATTCTCAAAAACTTGAAGGACTTGTTTTAAGATACTAAATCCAAGCTTTCGAATGAGAGAACCTCTATTGAATGTTTGGTCGCAATTAAGTCGTATCTGAACTAAATCCGAATTGAAACCTTCCTCTATCCCAGATTCGAAATTGACTTCGACACTTACACAAATTGAATCAAGACTTATCTAACTCATATCTTAAGTATCGTACCAATGATTATAAATTAAAGTGCTAATCATATTTATTTCTTCCAAATTATCGATCTCAGAAGGTTATCTAGTAACATTAAAGACATTTAGTTCAGTTGTCATATTACCAAAAGACATGTTCATAAGTCCGTCTCTACTTGATGACAACATTAGATGTGGCTAAAAATGGACGACCTAATATTATCAGTATTTGAGCATTTTGGTCATGAACAGACTGGGTATCTAGAACAAAAAAATCCATTGGATAAATGAATCTATCAACCTGAATCAAAACATCATCTATGACACCACAAGGGACTTTGACAAACCTATTTGCTAACTGCAATGTTATTTTGGTTGGTTTCAACTTACTAAGTCCTAGCTGGTTGTACACATGATACGGGAGTAAGTTAACACTAGCTCCTAAGTCAAGCAATTCCTTATCAACCAAGTGATCACTGATCACTCAAGATATGGTGGGGCATCCAGGGACTTTATACTTAGGGGATGTTTGGTTCGGAATGATTGAACTTACTTGACCATCTATAAAGGCTTTCTTATGTACATTAAGCTTACACTTTTGTGGACAAAGATCTTTAAGGATCTCGGCATACGCAGGAACTTGCCTACTTGCCTCTTATAATGGAATGTTGATGTTGACCTGCTCAAACATTTCTATTATTTCAATGAAAGTCAATTATTTCTTTGTTGAAATGAGTAGTTGTGGGAATGGGGCTCTGGGCACAAAATCATACTTATGAGGAGCCACACTGGACTCTTTAGAGACTTTATCAGTCTCTTCAACTACTGGCTCATAGGGGTGAACTACAACATGTTCACTATCAGGCATGGTTACCTTGTTGTCTACCACTTTACCGTTCCTAAGGATTCTAATTGCATTCACATGGTTTGATGATTTCTCACAAGTTATTTCATGAACTCCTTTAGGATTATGTTGTGGTTGACTAGGGATCTTTCCACTCTCTCTCTCTCTCACTTAGTGTCTTAACTATCTGACCTACTTGGAGCTCTAAATTCGCAAGAGTATGGGCATTAGACTGGAAATTCTGCTCGGTTGCTTGTTGAAATCTAAGTTGGTTCTGTGCTAACATAGTAAAAGATTCCTCTAAGCTAGTCATTTTCTTCTCTGAAGGGTTTTGAGAGTAAGTTGGCTCTAGTGGATTCTTTGGATAACTAAACCCTGGTGGAGCTTGGGGATTACTAGCCTGACCATGATTTTGACCCTTAGACCAAAAAAAACTAAGATGGTTCCTCCAACCAGGATTATATGTTTCTGAAAATCGGTTATACTTCTGACCGTTATCGAATCTATAGTTATTGTAAAGAGCTTGGGCTTGCTCTTCACTAGTTTTTCCCTCCCAAGATGACTTGTTGGGCTTTAATCCACAACTAGATTGATTCAACTTTAAGGCTTCTAACCTTTTTGTTATTGCTGCAAATTTGGGGTCTGATTCAAAAGTTCCATCTACCCTATTGACATTACCTCTATTCAATAAAAGCTTTTTCTGGGGTTCCCTACTATATTCCCATTGATGGGTTTTTTCGACAATCTCATTCAAAAATGTCATTGCACCATCAACGTTTTTATTTTCAAACCCACATGTGCACAAAGATTCGACCATGGTTGTCGTTGGATAATTAGCCTTTTATAGAGGATCTGAACTAGCCTTACCTTTTTTAGGCCATGACGAGGATATTGTGTTGGAAAATCATTGAATCTCTCCAAAATACCTATATAAAGATTCTCCCTCTTGTTGCAAAAATATGCAAATCCGTTGCCTAAGAAATAATGTTTTGTGCCTAGGGAAAAACTTTTGAAAAAAAAAGATGTAAGATGTTCATATGCTTCGACAGACTCAGATGGAAAACTATGTAACCAAGATTTGGCCTTGTCTCTCAGGGAAAAAGGAAACAACCTAAGTTTCAAAGCTTCATCAGTAAGGTTGTGAATTCTTAGGGTACTACAGATTTCCTCAAATTCCCTAATGTGAAAGTAGGGGTTTTCATTTTCTTTTCCTAAGAAGATTAGGAGCATCTATGGTCCCAGGTTTCAACTCATAGTTTGCTTCGGTTGCAACTAACTTGATACATGGTGGATGAGTAGTCCTAGTGGGATTCAACAAACCTTTTAAGGTTGCCATTTCTGGCACTATCAAAGGACTAGGAATAACTTCTTCACACAATATCAAGTTTTCAAAATTAAAGTTTCCAGAAACAGGGCTCTCTAGATAAGAGTCTTCGAGATCCTTGTTTTCAGAAACTGAACTACTAGGCTTTTCGCTAGTCAAACGACCTAGACTGTCTCTTTTTCAAGCTCGCTTAGTGATGGTCTCGAGCGGTCTTAGCATACACTAGAAATACTAGAAAAAAATAAATCATAATTGGAAGGGAATTCTAAACAAACACAAGCAAGGCTGACTCGACCAAATCAAACCTATTGAATCTAGCAAACAAAAAGCATGATGGCTCTACTGAGATTGTTTCTAGACAACTTCTATTATTCCAAAAGGCTACTAGTTACAGATTTAGCAAACCTCTCGGGTACGATCCGAATAAGGTGACAGACACATTTTTGTGTCTGATTTGTCTCAATTCTAAATATTGTTAGTGCTCAATTTTGTATTAATTTTGGCATTTTATTATATTTGTAGGTATTTTTGGAAGAATAAATAATCTGGAGAAATCGGCTAAAAAGTGCTAAAAACACCCATCAAAAGTGTTAAAGGCACCCCATTGGATTTGATAAAGGAAGCCCCCAAGTTTTTACTAAAGGCACCTACTCTCATTCGAAATTGGGTTTTGGCGGGAGTGTATTTCTACTCGGCTGTGAAGATTGAAAACGTGATTTGAGAGATATTTTTGGGATTAAAGTCAATATTCTTCTTGCCTAATTAGTTGGAGTTGTACATAACTGGTTCACGGTAAGAAATCAACCAAATATCTTGTGAGATATTTTTCATGTCGAAAATAAAAGAAAAAAAGGGGTAAAAATATTCTCGGGTCGATCTGGTTGTAAGAGATCTCTTGTGTATCTTGATTTGTTTCTAAACTTTCCAAATATTAATTGATACAACACAGACGCAAAAAAAAAAGAGAATCTTCGTGAAGAAAGAAATCAGGTCGAGATGTGATATGATTCTGCCGATATTTCAAACATTAATTAAAAGTTATTTTCGAAGATTTGATGAGTTGGAGGTTGTTATACTATAAAAAGGGTTCGATATGAAGAGTTTTGGGGGGGCTGGCAGAGGCCATAAACACAAGAAAAAGATCCAGAAAAAATTCTTCTCTGTTGTTGCTGAAGAACACAAAGAACAGAGGCTACGACAACGGTTTCTTCAACCTCTCAACCACGGTTTCTTCAACTATTTGCAATGTTTATCTTCAGTTTGCAACATTTATCTTCAAGCTCTATTGCAACAGTTGATCTGTAACGTCCATAAAACGTTGCAGATTCCCTGTTACATTACTTTTAGTTTCTTTTCATCTTTCAAGCACTTTTTGAGCTATGTACCAATCTTTTGAGGGTGTTTTGAACAAAATGAGATAAACTCCATCACTGAGGCAAGGGGGAAGCCATTTTTTCATGATTAATTGGTAACTTTTAATAATTCTTTTATGACTTTTGGATTTATTTTTGATTAAAATTATGATTTTTCTTAATTGATTGTGATTTTATTTGATGGTTTATGCTGGGACCTAGAGCTTTTGATGAGCCATGCTTGTGATTTACAATTGATATTTTAAAAATATACCTTTGGCAAAAATTAGAGTCACTTATTTGAGCTAGAATTGTTTAGAATTATTATTTTTTGAACCAATTAAAATTGGTTAATGGTGAAATCCATAACCTCAGTATTTATGAATATTATTATCATCTTTTGTGTATATTTTCTAGTTTAGAATCAGTTTGTGAATCTAAAATCAATCTTCACAAGTTCGAGAGTTTGAAACTCAATTCTTACCGCTATCTATAAACCACATTATAAAGTAAGTCAATCGAGAGAAGCAGGATAAGCTATAGGGAGCTTGAATAACCCTACTTCTTTGGCACGTTTCCTCGGGTTACAAGGCGGCGCAAATCAACTTAAATTAACCTTCCTGATCCTTGAGTTGAGCTAACGAAGTAACTAATACAATCCTTTCGAAAGATTTTTTAATAAGCTCGTTACCCTATCGGTCTTATTTCTAGTCAAAATTTAGGTTTAGGTTTCCGTTTGGTAACGTGTTCCTAAAGCGGGCAAGAAGGATACGATGATGAAATCCGAACCCTTATCTTGTATGGCCAGTTCTTGCCTTTTACTAGAAAATAAATCCGTATTCAATCCTCAACATATATGCAAATGAAGGAATATAGTAAACCCACTAGCAGGATATTCGTGGGTTGATCGAGTTTTACCTCCCTTTCCAGACGGGCGATGAACAATTGAAGTCGACTCGATCCATTGAATCTTGTGTCAGTGTACGGACCCAAGGGGCCGAGACAATATCGTAATTGTCATCCTTTCATGTGCAGTTTATATTTAACTACCTTCATTAGGGTTTAAAAATAAAATAAAAATAATGTCCCAAAAATGTCCAAAGTCCAAAAAGTCAAAAAATAAAAGTACACAAAAATAAAAACCCTAATACAGTTTCTAAAATTAAAAGAAAAAAAACCCTAAAAATAAAATCTTTGTCTTTCTTTTTTCATTCTTTTCGCATTGTCTACAAATGCAAGTCTTTAATCAATCAAAAATCTGAATTTTTGGCTTAACTTTCTTTACGATACAAAATCTGCAACAAATAGACAAATATCCAAAAACGTAAAATAGAACAAAAGAATAAAAAATCTAAAAATAAAACTACTAAAAACAAGAACTAGTCTGTGTTGAGTAGTCATGTCGAAGTGAAGAAAAAAAAGTGAAAATGAATTAAGTTTAGGTGTGATGTTTATATGTGGGTGATTGTATGGTGTAGATTAAATCTATCTAGGATACTGGATATATATCAACGACCAAAAATAATTGGTTTTACTGTTGCTATTTTGGCTCGGTTTTAGGTCAAACCAAAACTTATATTTTGGTTCGATTTTAGGTCAAACTAAAACTGAAACCATTAACCTCGGTTTTTAACAATTTAAATTAAAACCAAACCATTAGTAAATAGGTCGATTCAGTTCTTTCCTAATCAAGTTGGTTCCATCAGTTTTCATTACCATGTACTGCCCTAGTTCCAAGTCACAATCGTCCACAACTAACATCTCTCTCCTCCTTAAGCGGATAAATAATAATTTCCTCACTATAAATTCTAATCTCGTGCGATCTAATCGACAAAACTCAGTAAAAAAGTTATTTTTTTGACCGCCAAAAAAGTATGGAAAAGGTGGGAAAATCCTTTTCTATTCAATATTCGCGCCAAAAAATTCTTCTATAAAGATTTCCCCAACTTTATTAAATCATTTTACACAAACCCAAACCCATTTCCCCCTGTTCTCTTCTTCATCTAAACCACAACATCTCTAAGATTATTATTATTATATCTTTCTTGATTTTCCCCTCTATTAGAGACAATGAAGATCGTAGAACCAGAAGAAGAAAAGATCAAACAGATCAAATCAGTTCTTGGTGATATATCAAAACCAGCAATCCTTCGAGATGTTATGCTTTCAGATAATGATATATATGAAGCCATTAAAATCCTTCAATATAGACAAGGAGGTTCAGTAACTCCATCAGTAACTGTTAAGAAAATAGTTACAAGTACTGGTTCTAGGTTTTATGTTGTGGTTAAACAAGAGATTTCTGATACCCAAGAGGAAGATGACCTCTCTACTGAGTTGAAGAAGCCAAAGATTGAGGAATATGTTTTCCATGGCAAGCAAAGGGTTTTGGTAAAGGAAAAAACAAAAGAGTTAAGAGTCAGAGATGACGAATCAAGCTTTAATACCCAAGGTCAAGGAAGAAGAAGAGAACTCAAGTATGGATCTTGATAAGAAGAAGGAGAAGATTATATATTTTTGAAGGAAGAAAAAAATGATCTAGGGATAGATCAATGTATGAATTTGGTACATGTGGCTCTAACTGAGTAGCCTCCTAAGTATGCACTTACTGATGATTTTGATGTTATCTGTATCGAGTCGGAAGAAGACAACACTGCCTGTTCATCTACTTATGGTTGGCCCAAGCAGGCGAAGAAGCCTGTAAGTAAGACTGTGGAGAAAAAGGAAGATATTATTGATGATGGAGAATTTCCATAAGAAGAAGATTGGTTGTTGGTAGGAAGAAGTACTGTCGCTAAGCTTTATACATGTAAAAGAAAGAAACTTGCTTTCAATGAGATTGTTTATTTTACTTATCCTTCAAATTTCAAAACAAAAATTGTTCGTTTCTCAACGAAACGATCAGGAGAGGTTTGTAATTCAAAACCTACATTTTTGATGCAGATCGGAAGCGTGTAAAGATGATAATAATCGCAGCGGAATAGAATTATTGAAAAGTAACCGGTAGAATGGGTAAAAATCGATAGAAATTAGTTGATCTTCAAAGAGATATCCTAAAATATACGGGGTTATCTAGACTTCGTTAATTCACTACGAATAACGACTATAGATACGAGATTAGTATTCAGACTTCGGGGTAAACCCAACTATGAATAAAAATCAAAATCAATAAACTCAACAAGTTTAATGAAAATAAAATAATCTTAATTAATCAAAAACTCCCCCAATTTTCTTTTTTGGAGCTCCTTATATAGATAACTGCAACTAAACAAACCCTAAACTTATCAAAAACATATAAACTTGTTTCCCAAGGTATCCACTACATTTAGGCAACTTTCCTAACTTATTAAAACTTTTAAAATAAACTTATAGACTTTTCTAAAATTACCCTAAATAATAAATATGAGAATTACTTATTTTCTCTTAAAAATAATATTAATAAAATATAAATAATAATAATAAAATAATAGATTTATTTTCCATAAATCTCCCTCCATCATTTTACCGGTGTTGGAGAAGATTCGTCCTCGAATCTTGCCGGTACCATGGTCTACATGTGTAACTCGTTGATGACAATCTTCATACACATGAATTGATGTTGTAAAAAAATAATTTATGCACCGTATAGAAGCATGAGGTATGATGGAAGCCCAAAACGGATCTTACTACGTTAATTCAACAAATTCTCTCTTGTTAGGGTAGATATGAGAGACAATTTGTGTATCACAATAATCAACAACTAGCTTACTCTCGGGAAAAGGAAACTCATAAATATCAGGAATTTCTAAATCAATAAGTTTATCAGGATTAGATGACTCACCATGAAACTTCATTAAATCATGTGAAACTTCTTGGGACTGTTTTTTTTTTGTCAGAAACAGGATGTTCTTCGCCTTTTTGAAAAGAAAATTTTATATCCTCCTCATCATCGGGATATTTATCAAAGATCGAAATTGTATATCTCTTAACAATAACTTGATTTTGTGCATCATTGTCATGA
>JAJJMC010005899.1:1161716-1208047 GCA_023531435.1 Papaver californicum
AAGTGAATTGTACACATCGTCAAATCTTCAAAAGACGAAAAATTTGGACCTCTTTTTGTTTGTGGCATTTTACCAATGGATTTCAAATAAGAATAAACTTTGAATTTTTTCACAACCAAAAAAACTATGAATTCAGTATAAAAAATTTGGGTGAAGTTGCGGTATATATGGGGAAAAATATAGCCGTTGACAAATCAACGGATAGAAAATTTGAACGGTAAAATAAATTAACGGTAATGTTAGCGATGGCCTAAAGCCTCGCCCGGGTCAAGGCGGCAACCTAGAATCTCGCCCAGACACAGGCGGTGGCCTAGCATACCGAGTAATAAGGAGCGAGGGCCTGGTGTCCGCCCAGTTTTTTTTTTTCTGAGCGGGTTTGTGGCATATCGCTCACGCATGGGCGAGGAACTGGAACTACGTTTGGAGGAGCGGTATTCTGAAACTTCGCTTGCGTAGGCGAAATGGTAAGACTACGCCCGTAAATTTGAGCGAGATCCTAGAGTCTGGATTGTCATCAGGCGATGTCCTAGGATACCGCCTGACTATAAATTCCGTCGTCGACCTTTCGATCATATTTGATCTGCTACAGGATAAACCGTCGATTATATTCCTAAATATAATCGACGGTTGCAGAACCATTTGGGCGACCATCGATCAAAATTAGTCGGTGATCGACGATTTGATCGCCCATTGTGGTTGCCCTAAGGATATACTCCTTCCGCCTATGTTATATCATAGAAATTAGATATTTTAGATTATAAAAAATATATGGGTTTTATAAAAATCTATCTTTTTCTCTTATATTATCCGTTATTTTTGATGAAAACTAGAAACACTGAATTATCTTTTTCTCTTATACTACTATCATAAATAATGATATATTGGAAAAAACTATCTATGAATAATAATTATGTCTATTTAGATGGACAACCAAAAACTAAAAGTGTGCCTATATAATTTGGATAAAGGGAGAAATAACTAGATTGATACTCTATGTTTGAATATTAGAAGCAAAAGTCAAATCGGAAACAAAAAAATTTATTTCACAAAAATAAAAAGTAAAAGGAATGAAGATAAAAAGGAAAAATATTAATTGTATTTGTTTTCTATTTAAAAAGAATATTCTTTATGATTTTATATAGTCCTTTATAAAAAGACGAAAACAAAAAGATTGTATACTAGTGAAATAATTTGAATTTGAGAGGTCAGTGGATTTCCAAGTTCTGTTCAGAAATGAGATTAGGTATAATTTGAGTTCAATTCGTATGATTTAAACGGGAATTTGAAATTAAAAGTATAAAAAGAAAAATCATGACTAGATTAGATTCAGTAATTTTTCCTTCAACTATTTTATAAACCAAATCGGTGATACAGATGATAGAATCAAACATCATTTTTTTTTTCTTTTTTAAGCAGTTGAAAAATTTCTTGTTGTGATGACAAATCTATATGAAATTGAATATTATCAAAGAGTAGATTCAGTGATTATGATCGAAATTGGAAAAACTAGGATTATGTTGTTAAACTATGAAACGTCTTTGATACTACTCGATTTCAATAATTTTGTTAAAAGAGAAGAAAAAGTAAAAACCTAGAAAAAGTCAAATCAAATTACGTTATCGGTGGGATTGACCGTGGAATTAACTGGTGGAACGAATAAAATTATTGTATAAAATTTATGTTCAATGAATATAATCATTAATCTGCATAGTCTTAAATTTCCAAATTTTAGAATATCTTTTATTCTTTCTCTTTTACTTTCTATTTAAAATAGAATTAGGCAATTGTAAGTAATTTTTTTAGCATTCATTATTTTGTAAAAACAAATATGGTAAATAAATAAGAGGAATTTAGAAAATCTCATGGTCTCCTTAATATTTTGACTTAGTCAACACGGACTAAAATTTTAAAACAGAGGGAATATATAACTTGGGACGGCTCTATTACTAATTTGGCCTTTCTTTAAATCTTATTAACGTGGTGAAGCTAAAGTAGGAAATAGGAACCTCAAACTTGGTTTTACATATGACATGGGGTTGTTAGTCTTGTTGTAGCCGACAAATATCAAGTTGCTACGTCAAAAATGGAACAAACCTTAGAAGCCTAGGTCTAGAATTAGTGAGTCAATTCAGAATGTGTATATTGCTTAGTGAACTTATCTTGGAGGATCGGGTGATCAATGAGTCAACTCAGTCTATAAAAACTTTTCTTTGGGAATCTTGATATCTTAGTTTTCTTGATCTCATTAGAATCTTTCCAATCGTGCTGATGATTATATCTTCTTAAAATTCTTCTCATTACTCTGAATGATTTATTTTTATTATCTATTTATGCGTTTGCATCTTTACTAGATCATGATTTGGTTTTATCCCTTTTTATCAGTTTTGCTGCAAAATATCTTTTCAACTAGTTATCTTTGAACAATCTTATTTAGAGTGTGTCCAGATTGATATTCTTTCTCTGTAGATTTTCTCTTTGAAACTTACTTATGAACACTTAAAGTTTATAGTCATATTAATATAGTTGTATAGTTAGGTTTGGCAGGATGGGTCTGGCAGTGGGGCCAGATCGCCTGGATAGATTTGATAGAGATCTGGATCCCTCGATAGAAGTTTCCTCCACACTTAGTCTTTTCTACACTCGGAAGTGGATAAAGAACGTAGAATTCGGGAACTTCTATAGACTCCTCTTTGCTAACCTGCATAGTATGAGAATCAAATATTTCCAACAACGGATATTTAGAAGCAAAGTCACTCAACAATACTTCTGAAGCACATACATTCAAGCCAAAATTGAGGTAAAGGAAAAGGATCAATAAGCAAAGGTTCAGTCAAACATTCTAAAAGTCTCTTGAATTATGGGATCCTTATCTTTTTCAAAAATTTCTAATGAATTACTTACCTCTTGTGTATTGTGGTCCTCTATCAAACTTTCTAACTGTCCTTCATTAGTTTCTGCCTCAACAAGAATCTCGACATCAGCATTATCAATATCATCCTCGACAAGTTCAATTGGGTCTTCCACACTATTGCTCAAATCGGTTTCATTCTCAACATCTCCTCTCCGTTTTCAGACTCACTGTAATCAGAATCTTTATCGATTTCTCAACCTTTATCAGAACGTCGTTTAAATTCCATACGAATGGTCCTACTAATTTCTTCGAGAAGCTCTTCCGGGGATCCGTCATCTTCCAACTTGTATATTTTCTGAGTAAGTTTTCTGATATTCACACGCTTTCCATCATTAACTACAGTAGAATCTCTTGCACACGACTCTTCCATTTGATTGGGTGAATGATCATTATTAAGATCAGGAGTTGAGTTAACTACATAATTACCATCAAAAATCAGATTCGGAGTTGGAATAACGTCATCACTGGTGTAAGGATTTTCAAAAGGTTCAAAATCATCATTGTATCCCACAGAATAACGTCGCTCACATTCATTTCTCAAAGCTCTTTTAGCTTCTAGAATTTCTACACATGATGCCCCTTCATCTATCAATTGCTCAAACCTTCTATCAAGTTCTCTCAAACTTGGTAGTCTTACACTATTACTTGTGGTAGAGTTTCTAAACCTTGTCTCCTCCCGTTAAATAGGTGAATGATCATAATTACGATCAAGAGTAGATTTAGATAAACCATCACAAGCATAATTATCCTCCCCTCCTTGTAATTGTTCACTTACATACCTACTATAAGGAGATTGGCATGTATTAGAATAATTAAAAGGGTACGTAGAATATTGGTCATAACGAAATGATTGGTTGTGATTATACTCCCCGTATGGTTGGAAATTTTCATAGGGTTGAGATTGAAAACCATTATAAGCTTGATCTTGTGCACTGCACATGGAATACAAGTACCTGAAACAATATTCTCAAAACTAGGTTATAAAATAATAATAAAAAATTAGAAAAAAACAACAACAATAAAACTAAAAATAGAAAAAAAGAAAAAAAGAAGAAAAGAAACCAAAAACAAATAAAAATCCGCTATGCCTCCCCGGCAGCGGTACCAAAATTTGGTCGGTTGTCAGCCAAGCAAAATTAATTCAAGTTCTTACTTCACTAATATATATATTAGAGTATAGTAATAAGAACAAGTTCGTTCCCACAGAGAGGCAGGTGATTGTTAATTAATTTCGATTACTTATGTAAACAGGGGGGTTTTGGTTGTGATTATAACTAAATTATGCAGAAACAAATTGATTAAAACGAATATCAGAGGTAAAGAACACTGGTTAGAGATTTCATCTTCCATCTTCCAACATGTTATCAACTAAATCATACTCAACATTCATGCACTCTCAATATCAATAACCCTAAAGCATCCTATCGCAGGCTTACTCCGGCAAAACTCCTATTATCATCAAAGGCGCAAGAGCCACTCTTTGAATCCTTTTCAACGAATAACTTGGCGCAAGAGCCACTCAAGTTTAACCCAATAAAAGCAATGGTCTTTGTTAGTTGAGGTTATTCTAAGCAATCCGGCGCAAGAGACACTCGGATTTAACCTAGGTCACGCTTCTACACATAATTGCATGGTAACATCCCCTTATTAACAACTATGTTATACTACTTGTAACAAGGATATTTCGACAATTACGGATCTCAAACCCTAGTTTAGCTATAAATGTCAATGCATGCTCATCTAATTCGCGACTTAAACAAACAAGCAATCCATCATACAAAGCGTTATAAACGGTAGAACATAAGCGATATTGAAGAGATTATGAACATATGAGAATGAATACTTCAATCAATAAACATGTTTTCCAACTTAGGACTACATCTCTAACCAATACGAAAGGTTTAGTTCATCATGGATTTCTCAAAATCCATGGAAAATAATCAAGAAAGCAAGTAAAGCAAACCCTAGAAATCGTGATGATCAATCACAACTCTCAGCCCTAGCTTTTTGTTCTCCTTGTGTTTTTAAGTCTCCAAAAGTTTCCAAGCTCTCTTTCTAGGGTTTTGGACGTCTTCTTATATAGTATTCATCATATCTAGGTGTTAGAGTCCTAATGGGACCATGATACCTTGATTTGGAAGTCAAAAACGTGTCTTAGAAGTGCCTCCCGTCGAGTCACAATCGGTAGGCAAAATACCCTCTTTAACTACCGATTGTAAGGGATCAAAATATGACTTTCCTGTACCCAATACTTGCCATAATCGGTAGGTTATTTTCCCTTGTAAACTCCTGATTGTGATGCTGAGTGTTTCATTATTTTCTTTCGGTTATTTTGCTCATAACTTCCTCATACGAAATCCAAATGACCTCATTCTTTTTGAGTTGGCTTCGTCTTATCGTTCTCTTTAAAATGGTATTAAGAAATCCTGGATTTGAATGAGTTGAATTTGGTCTTTGGTCCTTCTCCATTGGAAGAACTTAACTTCCTTGTTCATTTCGTGTCGTAATGAACTCATTTCTTCTTCTTTGGTTGAATACACTTCAAAACTCCTAAGAAACTCATAAACAAACAAAATCAAATATAATGATATGAAAACTAACAAGCAATCGATGAATTAGAGTATCCAAATAATTCAAATAATGCACCTATCAGTTCGCACCACATACCAAGGCGCATCAGCTGCACTTACGGAGACAACTCCACAATTTAACTAAAGGTAATTCTACAATGCAAGAATACTTTAACAAGGTTAAAAATTTGCTTGACTCACTTGCAGCATCAGGACACACTGTTTATGAAGATGATATGAAAGAAACCATATTGAGTGAACTCTAATGACAATGAAGCAAATACTTCACATAATATTATAACTGAGGACATTGAGAGCATAGTGATGGATGAAGGTGAAACTGACACTATTTTTACTACTGATTTCTTGCCAAGCAATCAAGTGGATACTACTCATCAGGTATCTCACAATTCATTATCTAATATTTTACTCTTTTGCAATAGTTTCTTTCATATTCAATTGCAGCTCACTAAAAGTAATCAACTTATTTTATTTTTCTCAAAACAAATTTGTGACAATATGAAAGTTTTATCATGGAATGTGCAAGGTTTTAGGTCTCAAGACACTAGAAATCATTTAAAAGATCTTATAAGAACCCAAAATCTAGATATTATCTTTTTATGTAAAACCAAGTTGAGTAGTGTTAAGATAAAACCTTTGCTAAATTCCTTTAGATACCCTAACAACATTATTCTAGACTCAGTTGGATTATCTGGAGGATTAGTACTTCTTTGGAAAACCCGTTTTTCTTGTGAAATTCTTAATAGTGAAAATAATATGATACATTGTTTAATCAAGATGACCCTAGTAAACATGAATGGTTCATTTCTTGTATGTATGGTTCATCTGACTACACTAAAAAGAAGAAACAATGGGACTTCATACAAGACTTGGGTAACAACATAAATCAACCTTGGATTCTTCTGGGTGATCTTAACATTCATTTACTTAAAAATAGGAAAAATACTTCTTCTTCATCTGATGGTATGGTAAACAACATTATTCACAATATTGGTCTTCAAGATATTGGTTTCATTGGTAAGAGTCACACTTGGATAAGAAACAATATGAGAACAAGTAAAAAATAATCAAGAATTGACCTTGCACTAGGTAATGGTGAATGGACAAGGTTTTTCAATTCTTCTAAATTGGTTGATTTAAACCAAGTTGGCAGCAACCATAGTCCAATACTTCTTCTTAATGATTATCATCAACCTAAGTTATGGAAGCCATTTAAACTCTTTTATACTTGTGTTTTAGGGTAAAAAAAAATGTACGGTAAAATCATGCTTTTAAGTAGGTTCGAGAGATCAAGCTCAAATAGGACGAGCCTAAACCAAGAAATGCACATTCACGTCATGCTTTGATCACAAATGTGGAGAAGATTGGGTAGGTCTTAGGGGAGAGAAGCAAAGAAGGTTGAGAAATATCAGCGTGATAACTAATTGCAGTGTGTGAAGAAGAAAAGATTATATCCGGGATGATTCGCTTATTCTGCCTGTTTAGTTTCTTCTGTCTCATTTTCTTGTTCTTGTTTTGGATAGATGAGAACCATCTATTTATAATTCAAATAAGATACACTGATTTCTTGTAAGTGGTGGAAGATAGGGAGAGGTGGAAAAGTGATGATTGTGGAGATTGTAGTAGGGTGGTGTCCGGAAAGTAAGGAAGACCTGTCTGACCACTACTCCTCATCCTCTCAACTGCTTTGTAACCATCCTACTACTTGTTACCTTCTTGTTCGTGGATGTGTTTCTATAATGCACGATTACCGTAGATCGCCAGACCAATACCCCAATGAGAATCCCCCCATATGTTGTATTTGGTATCTCGTGGAAATAGTGGAGTCATAAGCTACTATTGTTTTGATTAAGTCAAGTCAAGTCAAAAGTCAAATGACTTGCTAAGTCAGTTAGGTAAGTTACACGGCTTACTAAATTGATAATCAGACTAATTAGTTTCGAGTATGGTAAGTTCAGTGGTCATGTACTAGCTTAGGAGTAACATGGCATATTTAATGGCTATGTATTAGCTCAGAAATGACTTAACATAAGTCTGAAAGGCATTTGAGGCCAAATATTGTAGAGGGATTCTTAAGCAAGAAGACTTATTAGAAAACCATGTAAGACTTGGTATTAGACTAATATTAAGAAGAAGGGCGTATTTCAGAGGGAAGTAACTAGAAAATTTAGCACTAACTACTTAGCACAAATAATAATGTGCTAGCTATTTTAGTATAAAATGCTAATGTGCTAACGTCTCAAGAGCAAGGCCAATATGCATAGGTTCTACCAAATATCAATAATGCTAAGGTTGGAAAGCTAGTGTCAAGGACGTTCAAAGTTAGCACTTCAACTAGGTCAAGTATTGATTTAGCACTAAGTCGCTAAATATGGACGTGCTAGGCCAAAGACGTATTGGACATGGACGCCTTAGACTAGAGACGTGCTAGGCTTGTGGCACTAAGTCAAGGATGCATTAGATGGGACACATCAGGCTAGTACACTAATCGGGCGTATCAGGTGGAGTCGCTATGTATAAGGGCGCATCAATCAGAGAGCTAAGCTAAGGAGCGTATCAGGTGGAACATGCTGGAGCTAAGAGACACGCTAGAGTTAGAGACGGTACTTGGGGACGCGTCACCATGGACGCCCTAGACTTGGTGGCGCTTCATCTAGGCAGGTACGGTACTCGGGGACGCTCTGGCTAAGAAACATCAGTGCCAAAAAACGCTAGGGATGCGCCAGGCATGGGACGTGCTTGGCTAAGAAGCATCAACGCTAGAGGCGTGCTAGGCCTATAAAACGCATCGTCCAAGGCATGGGTTTTAGGGTTGGCGCATTTAGCGCTAAGGTTAAGGTGCTAAGGTAGTGATGCGCCAATTAAGGTCTTATTAGGCCGAGAAACGCTAGCTAAGGCCATGTTAAGATGGTTGGCGCTTCTCAAGCACTAGGGTTAACTCTACGATAGTTAGCGCTTTTAGCGCTAGGGTGGCGAACTTGCGTCAGTATGGTGCTAAGCCAAATAGCTAGTGCTAACTTGGCACTGAAAGGAGAAAATGATAGGGTTATCCTAGCTCAGAGGCTCTATGCATCTTTTGAGGCATTTCTTCTTGTTTGTGGCGCTTCCAATAGGAGTGGCGTATAATTCGTGGCTTATCTTTGGGCAAAGCGCTAAAGTAGCATATTTAAGCTCAGGAGAGCAATTTGAGAAGTATTCGTTGCGAACGAAGCGTTAAGCTAGAGTGTATTCTTGGGATTAAGCATTAGCTATTCCCAGGTTATACATATAGCAGTAAATTAATATTGTTTGGATAAGAATTTGAGTATCAGCAAGATCTAGGAATAACACTAGAGAAGACATTGGATACATAACAAGCTCTAGGAATAGCACTAGAGAAGACATTAAACTCTAGGAATAACACTAGAGAAGACTCAAGTTTCTCTATACAAGTGATCAATCCATCTAAGAGCTTGATACTTATTATGTATAGATTATAAACTACATGCTTAATATAGAATGCCCGTAGCGATAAGTGCATAATTCACATGTTTATACTGTCAAATCCATATAATCCTTGCATATTACTTTTTATTACTCTTTTTTTCTATCTTATGTGTCATATTAGGTGAATCATCCAAAAGGAGATACAAAGTGCTAGAATGAGCAAGGAAGTAAAGCATTACAAATGAAGGAGGATCCAAGAATAAATTCTAATTACTCAAATCTAAGGTTTCTTAATATCATCTTGAAAATAATCAAGAGACGAAGCCAACTCAAAAAGAATGAGGTCATTCCGAGTTCGTATGAAGAAGTTATGGGCAAAACAAACTTGAAAGACTTGAGTGTACAGAGAGAAGTTCGGCCAGAAATCCATCATGCAATTAGTAGTCGAACCTGACACTTTATGGAGCAAAAATAAGGTGTTAGGTTCCGCCGGAAAAGTCCATATCGAATAGTATCCGAACCTGAGCCAAAAATCGCGTTTCCGAAGAGTCTACAGAGAACTGTTCGGCCACTAAGTCTAGACTCAATAATAGCCGAACTTGACACTGTTTTGGACATGAAATTGACTTCTAACTCAAGGAAACACGTTCCCAGAAGGATTCTAAACCCTATAAATAGGAGAATTGAAGGCCAAGCATTGAATTATATAAAAGAAGACATCCAAGGCTCAAAGAGGAAATCATCTTTTAAGTAATCTCATATCTTTACAATATATCACAATTCTACCTCTCATACTACATTCTACACCTAAACCTAGAGTTTACCCCTTTAGGCGAAAACCATTCTTCTTTGTATATGATTAGTTAAACCTTTTATTGATTAAGGATGAATTCAATGTTCTAAGCATGAAGCTTTATTACTTATACAAGTTATTTGGAGCTTTAATCATCTTATCATTTGTCTTTATTATATCTATGGTTTATGATTGATTCTTAGATTGTTTGGGTGCGCAACCAAGTTACTCAATTGATCATTCTATCGCTAGTATAGAGTTGTGAGATACGTGTAATAGTCGAACACCTCATACACAAGTAGAGAATGTGAGACCTTGCATAGGGATTCTGTGGAGCAAATATGTTTGAAGACAACACTAGTAAACATGCCGAGCTTATATGTTTGATGCTAGGATCAACCTAAATTCAAAAACCCTAATGCATTCGATTGGGTTACAATTTGATAGCTTATTCATGGTGGCTCAGATGGATAAAATCTAGTAGTCGAGTGCTTCTGTATCCAGTGATAAAAGGAGTTTTGGGGATAACAGAGCTTATTGTTATTCTACGGTTGGTGATGAATGGTTCTAACGAAAGATAGATAAGTATTCTAATTCATTCAGCGTTTGGTAACGGGGAAGGATTCCCTAATCATCTCCTTCTTCTTATTATTGTTGTCTTTTTAGTTAATTAAATCTCAAAAACCCCTTTGTCTTTTACTTTATTTTAGATTTGTTAATATAAATAACATCTTAATTACACAGTTTACTGTGGGAACGATCCTTATTATCGCTATATTACTAATTAATTAGCGAGAAATATCTTGAGTAATTTGTTGCACTTACGACACGCATCAGGTAGTTATTTGTAGAGACTGTATTCTTAATTCACCTGCGGAATATAAGTAGGAATACAATATTTAATGTTTTGATGTGAAGTCAGAAGTATGCGCACGAGCATGTTCGGGTACTTCTATGTTCCTGCAAATAGGCAGAAAAATAATTTTACAATTTTGACCCTTGTCAAAAACTCACCATCTACATTAAGTCCCCTGCTTAGTGAGGAACAATAATGTTGCACAGTAAGGACTAGATGGTGACAATATGCTTATAGAAAATATATATGCATAATTAAAACTTTAAAAGTATAAGAAGATGTACTTAGCTTATGGCTTCTTAGTACTGGGATAAGTACCCCTTAGCATGAATCTTGGCTGGGATTAGTAGATGCCCACGTTCTTGCCTGGAATTTCTAATTCGTGAGCCAAGGGAAGCGAAACTGGGTAGAACTTATGATCTAGTCACGTTGGTTGAGGAGCTACCAGCAGGTTCATGGAGAGTACGTCTATGAGGAGCACTATTGGTCAGAGAAGAAACTTGGTTATCTCTGTCTTACCCGAGATTGAGATATGTGCCCTTTAGCATTAACCTAGTTGGGATTAATAGATGTCCATGTTCTTGTCAGGAATGCTAGCTTGCCCGTGAGTAGAGAGGGGATATAGTCGGCGTTTTTTTTTTGAAACAGGTCTGCCTCATCTCAAATAGAGGATCAAGTCAGCCGGATCGGTTCTTCATGTATGTGTCCAGCAAGAAGCATTGTTAACTTTGTCTTCTCCAGGAAATATCTTTGATGCAGATAAGCCTTAGATTTAAACTTTCTTGTGAGCAAGTAGTTGGTTCCGGTGCTTGCTTAGGTTTTGAGTATGCAACAATCAAGTGCCAGTGATAGCGTCAACAAGGCGGCAGTAGATGAGAGACAGGACACCCGAAGACGATGCCTTGAGTTGTAGATAGTAGCATAAAAGTTGGAAATATTAGAAACCAGTAGAAGAAGTTGATGGTAGATTAGAACTGCAGGTGAGGCTGGCGGTGGACTCCAATGCTCTTGTTGAAGAAAGGTTGATGGGTCTTCTAATGTTGTGAGATCTTATTGGGAGATGTAGCGTGACCTGATATGATAGTATGTCTGAGAAGATGAAAGTCCACGGGCGGATCAGGTCTCCATAAAGCTGAGTCTTCTGAATCCCGTTTGGAAACCCTAGTTTGCACACCATTAGCTTCAGAAGCTGTTGAATTTTCATACGATGTCGGATTTTGATGTTTGACCCTAAATTTTCAATCCAAAAGACCAAGTTATCATATGCAAAAAGAATCACTCGATTTGGAGATTCTTAGGTCAGTCGACCATGTGAAAACATTTGTGATTAGTAATCCCGTGTGATTTTTCAGATCCTGTAGACTTTAGTGTAAGATACATATCTCCTAGCTCATGCCTCCGATTAATGTTCCCTTCTGGTATGTCATAGTAGAGACATAGATGAACACTTATTATGAAGGATGTTTTGACCCGTTCCTCACCGATTGTTGTCGATTTCTGAATTTGTAAATTGAAGAGGTACTGATGAGAGCATCAAAGAATAACAGAGTGGACCGAGTTGATGCTGGAAGGTGGCGTGTGATAGAGGAGGCAGGGGGTGTTAAGATTTTTATGGTGAGCTGGATCCCTGACCAGTAACTTGTAAAACAATTCTGGAACTTGAGAGAAGAAGTCTGAATCTGAGGTGACTGTGTCTTTGGAGTTTTGAGTTTGAGATGATTATGGCTTCCAAGTCCGGACCGTGTCCAATAGTAGAATCATGTAATTGAAGTAAGTAGAAACAACAAGGATGGAGTTACCATTCTAGATGTGATCAGGTAAGAGGCGGAGGCTTCCTGGGTATTGATGGAGAGAGGTTTTGTCAATATCTCTAATATTTTACTGGCTTGGTTTTGGACTTTGGTTGAAATAGATTTGGATTGATTTTTCTAACGAATCAAGTCCCCAATTACAGAATAGTCAAAAACTGTTTATTTACTGGACAAGGTGATACATGTAGAATGGGTTACATCCACATGTGAATTATGTTGCATATACTTCATGTGTCTGTTAAAAGAGTATTGAAATTTCATGCCCTGCTGAGCGGTGTAATGAGTCATTCCCAGCATTTATCCTTCCTCAAGTGATGAGGCTCTATTGTAGAAGAGGAAAAAATAAGACAGAAGAGGGTGTGGATGTTACCTTGCCGTGAGGGTATGAGTTTTGACGTATACGGTTTTGTTGTTAGTACCGTTGCTGATCAGACCTTCTAGTCGAAGGACGTTACTGTATTAATCTTTCAAAAGTGAGGGAGTCATCAGTCCCCAAGTGTAACTCACTTGGACCCGCTGCCTGGCAGAAGATAATTTTACGATGTCGTCATAGGTTTATGCTGCCAAAAGTTTGAGAGGACATGAGAAATCATGAAAGTTAGAGCCATTCTCTGTTGTTTTTGAAGTGCTTGGGCTGGAGAGAGTATTTGAATTGAATTGAATTGAAGTTGAAGCGATCGTTGTAGTTCTGGGATATGAGATGCAAAGCCATTCTTCTTTAATCTCCTTGACTTAAAGCATGACTATCATGACTTGATTAATTGGTTTATTTCTTTCAGCAGGTGCATGTGACGCGCCCTTGAGTGGCCACTACTCATGTCGCTTTTGGCAGTCCACAGTCTGTAAGAAAAGGACTACGAATAATTCTTCGTTGTTGATGCTTCTGAAGCTTTGGGAGACACCACGGATATAGAGGATGAAGATAAATTGGAGGATGAAGAGCTAGACGAAGCGCCCCATACTGAAGAACTTTGTAAATAATATGAATCTACTAATATCGATGGAGAAGTAAGTAATGAAGTAACGTCGGACTCCTCCGTTGGTTTGGAACCATATCAAGTAAGTTTCTATTCATTATTATCATGGTAGAATATGTGAACTCTTCAAAATTCTCATATAAGCATAGCCATGCTCAAATTCACAAAGAATTTTATAGATTCTCGTCACTAGAAAATTTCAGAAGTATATTGCCTGGGAAAAACGCTCTAGAATCTTTATACGACCTCCGTTTTTGTTTGGGGCATCAAAACGACCAAACAGTAGAACTCAGGAAGTATCCAGGAAAATCCTGACAGTTTTCAGACCTGACTCCACTAGTCGTTTTTGCCATAACTCTTAGCTCGTGTATCCGATTAATTCGCGCTTTTAGAATGTTGTATTAGACATCCATACAAAACTTTTTACATAAGAATAATGCCCAGATTCATTACCAATTGTCGCCAGCTTTGGAGTTTCCAGGAGGCAGTGTAAACGGTTTCTGACGCGGTTTATATGAAATGTCTTGTAATAGCTTGGGCTCATGAAATACTTTAAATATCACTTTATAATGAAGTTATATGATCTTTATGGATATTTTTACTAGGTTTTGAGGTTCATGCTCAAGAATTTCATGTTTGAGATGTTCTGACCTAATATGCCTGAAACCTTTTTACTTTTAGGGGCAGAATGACCAAAATCAGAGAGCTGGGCTTGTTAGAGAAGGAACAAGAGTTACCGTTGATTTTGATGTGGATAGTGTACCTCCCCATACTGAAAACCATATGTGAGCTCCCCTTTGCATACTTGTTGTGGATGATGCTTCTACTGATGTTGATATGCAGAATGGTAGTGTAGCAGGGGATGTGTTGGTTGAGTATCCTAATGCGGGTATTATCGTTGATTCTTCTTCAGTAGGACCCTCCAAGGTTACTCACGTGATGGGAGGTTTCACCATTTCATCTATTTATGCTTATTTGTAATGATCCATCTCCATCAGAGTGAAATCTGAATCGTCCTCAAAATGGGAAGAAGCTGTAGATGAAACTGAGAATTCTGATCGTGGTAGTGCATGAATTTTTCGTCATCTGGGAGCTTCAGGGGAGCGTGAAGTAGGTAGCGCCTTTCTGAAATGACTGGTACCGGAGTGAAAGGGACTGGTACCTGAGTGAAGGGATTCGTACCAGAGTGAAAGGGATTGGTACCTGAGTGAAGGACTCGTACTAGAGTGAAATGGTTTCCTTGTGAAAGGGAAAATTTGAGAATTTCATAGTTGCCTTTGTTTTTGTTGTTGTTGTTGTTGTAGAGTTTTATCTGGGACGTGGAGCAGAGATTTTCTATGGGCTAGTGCTGAGGTTAAGGATAAAGCTGGGGTTGAGGATGACGGTGAGCTTTCAATTCGTGACGCTTGCTGAGATGAAGCCTTTCTCTTAACCCCTTCATTCTGACAGTACCTCATGGATGATTGGATGTTATAGTGCTTACTGACTAGACGGCTGCTCCGACAGATATCTCTACGACTTTTGGACCTTGAATCAGCATATGTAGTCGCTAGGATATTCGTCGTTCATCTGGAAAAATCTTTTCAGAGCTGAACATTTTTTATCTCCCATTATAGAGGGAGAATAGCGAGATATATATCCCCTTGGTGAAATGATCTTTTGGATGGTGAGAGGGTAAAATGTTGGTGCTGTTGAAGTGAGACTGGTCCCTATTTGCTTTGAAATTATAAAAAAATTTCCAGGTCTTCATGGGTGACAAGGTTGGATCGTTGGCTCCTTGATTATCGTCTTTGAATGCGGATCTTGTCATCATCTTGAATATTGATTCTGAAACTGTTGACGTTGGTAGGCTTGGAATCGTTGCTTGCTGCAACTGGTGATAGATCTATTCTGGCAAGAATTTCTCTGTTAGAGACTTGAGGCAAGTGAGTATCTCTTTTGAGTGGTAACCATGTCTTTTTGTGTTCTGACAAGAACTTCTTGTCTTTGCATCAGATCGACCATATATTGAGTGTTGTTTTAGTATTCTCGGTGCCTTCAGCAGTCTTGTTACCGAGATGAGGTATGGTACTTGCGTCAGTAGCAGTATTGGTGTGAGGAGGATTGGTAGCAGGAGTGGTGTTTTCAAAATCGCCACCATCATTGTTACCTGAAACAGCAATAAGAGTTGTAACTGCTCCAGACCTAAGATCTACCATTTTGAATTGGTTTTTATAATCGATAGGTTGATCTACCATTGTGGTCGCCAATTGTTTTAGGGTAAAAACAAATGTACGGTAAAATCATAATTTCGAGTAGGTTCGATAGATCAAGCTCGAACATGACGAGCCTAAACCAGGACGAGCTAGGGTTATCCTAGCTCAGAGGCTTGATGTATCTTTTGAGGCATTGCTTCTTGTTTTTGGCGTGTCCAAGAGGAGTGACTCATAATTCGTGGCTTATCTTTGGGAAAAGCGCTAAATTAGCATATTTAAGCTTAGGAGAGTAATTTGAGAAGTATTCGTTGCGAACGAAGCGTTAAGCTAGAGTGTATTCTGGGGATTAAACATTAGTTATTCCCAGATTATGCGTATAGCAGTAAATTAATATTGCTTGAATAAGAATTTGAGAATCAACAAGCTCTAGGAATAGCAATAGAGAAGACATTGGATACAAAACAAGCTCTAGGAATAGCAATAGAGAAGACATTAAACTCTAGGAATAACACCAGAGAAGACTCAAGTTGTTATATACTAGTGGGAAATCCATCTAGGAGTTTGAGACTTATTATGTAGAAATTATAGACTACATGATCAATATAGAATGCATGTAGTTATTTTTAGAGAATGTATTCTTAATTCGCCTGCGGAATATAAGTAGGAATACGATATTTAATATTTTGATATGAAGTCAGAAGTATGCGCACGAGTATGTGCGGTTAATACTATGTTCCTGCAACTAGGAAGAATGGCGATTTTGCAGTTCTGACCCTTTTCAAAAACTCACCATTTACAACTTGGTTGAATGATAAAACTTGTGCCATGCACATAGCTCATGCATAAAGCAAGAATGTTGAAGGTTCTCCAGCTTATAAACTCTTCAAAAATCTTCAATATACCCGGGTTGTCTTGGATAGATGGAATAAATTTACTTTGAAGATATTAACAACAGAATTGATGGACTTCAGAAGGACATGGAATTTCTACAAGCTCAAGCACATTCAGATGAGGTTGATCACAAGATTATTTCAGTTTCGTGTGAGTTAAGGAAATGACATCGAATCCAACATGATTTCTATAAACAAAAATCTTAAGTTACTTTCATGAATGATGTTGATAAAAATACAAAAAAAAAATATATTATCACCCACCCGGAAAAGGCCAGAAACAATATTGACGGTCTGAAGGGTTTAGATGGAAAGTGGGCTACTAAACGTGATGAACTTGAAGAGGTTCTCAAAAAACACTTCCATAATATAAGTACTACTTCTGCACCTATTATAGAAGACAATCAGTATGTTTCAATTCCTTGCATAATCACAGATGAGGATAGTTGTTCACTTCTAGAAATTCCTAAAAAAGAGATCTTGAGTGCTCTTAAGGGTATGGAAAACTGGTCTGCTCCAGGACGGAAGGATTTCAGGCAGGTTTTTATAAGTCTCAATGGGATATTGTTGATGAGGAGGTATGTGATATGGTGAGTCGGTTTTTTTACTTTTAAGCACATTTTAAAGGACTTAAACAAGACTTATATATCTCTAATTCCTAAAAAGAAGAAACCAATGGAGCCAGTGGACTTTAGACCAATTGGTCTTTGCAATACCTCTAATAAAATCATTTTTGGTTAAGAGGATGAAGCCTCTTATGGAGAAAATTGTCGCTCCATATCAAACTGCATATGTTTCTGGCAGGCTAATTAATGAGAACCCTATTATAGCGCATGAGTTGATTCATTTTATGAAGAAAAAAGATGGCGTTAGTGGTTGGTTAGCTCTCAAACTTGATATATCGAAAGCTTTCGAAAAGACTTGAGTGGTGTTTTCTTCTCAAAGTTCTAAGAATTATTGGTTTCTCAGAAGACTTGTGCCAACTTATTCATCAATGCATTAGTACTACAAATTTAGTTGTAATGCTAAATGGTGCTCCTTGCAAGGAATTCCAGCCTACAAGGGGTATACGCCAAGGTGACCCGGTTTCTCCTTATTATTCATCTTAGCTATGAAATTTTTATCTAAAAAATTAACTGAAGCCCATTTCAACAACATTATTAAAGGGATCTTTGTTGCCAGGGAGGCACCTCCTATTAATCATCTTCTCTTTGCAGATGATTGTTTAATTTTCACTCAGACTGATCTTACTAGTATTTACAATCTTATTGATACTCTTGAGGAATTCAGTTCCCAATCTGGGCAAGTTATTAATTTTGACAACTCAACAACTCATTTCAGTAATAATCTAGATAAAAATTCTTTGGGTTAAAAGCATGGATAAAAAGGAGAAATTTTTGGGCTCTCCACTTATTTTGGGCAGATCTAAAAGTGAAGCTTTTTATGAAGTTAAGCAAGCTTTTGACAGAAGGTTAGCTAATTGGCAGTCAGGAACTCTAAATCAGGCAGGCAGGTCTACTTTGGTTAAACATGTTCTTAATATTGTACCTATGTATCAGATGGGTACTTTCAAATTGCCAACTACTCTTATCAAGCAACTTACTTCTATTCAAAGAAGGGTTTTCTGGGGGCATGATACTAATAGAGGAGTCAAGCTAATAGCATGGCGGAACTTGTGTCAATCCAAAAGTAATGGTGGTCCAGCTTTTAGAGACCTTGAGAAATTAGATCATGCACTTTTGACCAAGTTAGCTTGGAGAATGGTTATGCAGCTGGATAGTTTATGGGTTAAAAGTTTTGACTCCAAATGTTAAAAGGCTAGAATTTATTTCATGATACTTCTCAAAGAAAAACTTCCTCTTAGATCTGGCAAGGGATTGAGCTAGGCAGGGATATTGTGCAGCAATATTACTTCAAGGTAATTAACAATGGAAAGCAAACTCTTATATGGAAGGAAAAATGGATTAAAGGTCTTTCAGGCACTTTATTACCAAGAACTGAAACTGATTGTCAATATCAGCATGTGAATGAGTTGATAAATGCCAATGTTAGTAGCTGGAACACATCTCTGCTTGAAGTTCTCTTTGAATCTGATGTTGTGCAATCAATCAAACAAATTAGTCTTAATCCAGATGAAAAGGATGAACTTGTTTGCTTACCATCCAGGGATGGTAAGTTCTCGGTCAAAAGTACCTATAACAAACTAATGGAGAATATGCATCCAGTACAACAAAGCAGCAATTCAAGTTCCTAAGGTTGTGTGGAATAATCTTTGGGCAACTAAGGTCCCGCACAAAATCAAGTTATATATATGGAATATTTTGAAGGAAGCAGTCCCAACCAGGAGAAGACTCGCAGGTTATAATAGGGATATGGATACCAGCTGTCACTATATGTAATTATCATGATGAAGATATTCCACATTTAGTGCTTGAATGTAGTTTTTCAAAAGCAGTCTGGAGGCTTTTGAGTATAAGAATAGATGAGGTTTGTGGAAGTAACATCACAGTTAAAGACTGGGTCCAAAGTTGGTTCGAAGAAATCTCACATGGCAGTCATTCTGATCAGTACAGATGGTTGGTTACTCTAATGACAATTTATTGGGTCATTTAGAAAGAAAGATGCGAATGCATCTTTCAAGGGAAGTCTCTTAACTCTCATAACACTGTCACTAGAATTAAGTATCATCTTCAAAACTTTGAATGCATCTTTCAAGGGAAGTCTCTTAACTCTCATAACACTGTCACTAGAATTAAGTATCATCTTCAAATGAATGCAGTGATGCTAATAATTATGTAGGCGACAGACACAACATAAGGGCAATGCTTTCCATTGATAGTAATTGGTTACCTCCTCCATTAGATTGTAAAAAGATAAACGTAGATGTGTCATTTGATTATGACACTAACTGCAGAGGTACCGGCATGGTACCTCATGATTGTGCAAGTGTATGCAAAGGGATCAAGGGAAGTTTTGCAGAAGGGACCTTAGATCCGGAAGCAGCTGAATGTTTGGTTGTTAGGGAAGCAGTTAGCTGGGCAGTCTATTTAAAGCTTGACAACATCATATTTGAGTATGATGCAGAGGTGGTGGTCAATGCGATCATTTCTGGAGATGATTTAGTTAGATGGGAAAATAAAGTTTTAACTAGAGAGATTAAAACTCTATTGAGCAATAGAGCAAATTATACCGAGACAAGATTATATGATATGAGCAAGAAATTTCAATAGCTGCATAATAGATAGTTGTCCAAATAATCAAAAATAAAGACGACAAAGTTAATTACCACTATACTTCAAAATTCTCACTAGTAGGGAAAAAAAACCCTCCAAAGATGCCTGCTTAGAAGGTAAGATCTTTGGGATCCTCAATGATCTTTGCTAGAGTTTGTAAAAATGAAGCCAAATCAGAACCATATATAACTCGATGGTCCGCTGTAACATTTACCTGCAAAACTCATATACAAGACTCTTGAGATGAGAAAAATGAATTCTAGCTTTTTCCAGGTACGTAACAGTTTTTATCGTTTTTTCTTTGGCAAGTAATGTAACTGATGCTAGATAATTACCTGCATTTGGCTTTTTACACCAATGCGGCCATTCTTGGTAGCAACTAGTGAAGGTTCTGATGCTCCGACAGCCATGATTGCTCCCTGCATTATCAATCCAACCCAAAACGAATGAAGGTGGTCAGATACGAATATCTACTATATTGTCTTTCTTTAAGGAGAGAACTTGGTTATGTTTTGTTCAAAAACAAGAGTTCTGAGATTGGTAACTTACAGTTCCAGGAGGTAGAATTGCATCAAATCGATCAACACCATACATGCCGAGATTTGAAAGCGTGAATGTACCTAAAGAGAAGAGAAAAGGAACAAAATGCATAAGAGACACTCAATGTCATAGACAAGAGCACATTATGGTACTCGAATGATATGTAAACTGGCCATAAAGGATGAAAGAACTGGCAATCGACAACGTGTCCTGAAGTGTCTTTATTTGACCGAAGACAAGCAGCACCGCAGGGGCAAAGAGTACAGTGTCTTAATAAATAAATTATTGTTTGATTGTTGTTAGGTTGAGAGAGAAAATGCAACGCTCTCACATAAACAACAAAGTGATAGATAGCTAAGCTTTCTGATAAACATTAGCAATACAGAGATTAATATGAGTGTCGACTAGGCCAACACTATCTGGTGTGGTATTCAACTAAAGTAAGCAAATTGGCTTTAACAAAGTCACCATTGTTGAAAGAAGAATATAATTAATTTGAAAGAAATCATTTTGAACAAAGCTACAATATGAAAATGGTACAAGCAATTGTAAAAAGAAATACTCTTTTACTCCTCATGTTGTATACAAGTAAACTACTTGAAACTCGTTGGTTTACGAGAAAAAGAAAAGATAAATTCTTAGAAATGACATTCAAAACCATGTATGATGTATCATCAATAATCAGTTAACTGTGAAGAACAAACGCTAAGCAACCATTATCAATATTTGAAACTGCTTGGCCAAGCATTAACTGTTCACCCATGTCAGCTGAAATAAAGTGATTTCGCAGTCAACTACACTTTTTCTCTTTTACAAGTATTGGCATCGACAATGATAAGCTAATGTTTCACAGGAAATGTAGCACACGAAGTACATTCGTTTTAAAGTACTAATATTTCTTGCTCTTGCATTGTTATGATGTTATCCATAAAGTAGTATCACAAAATACTCTGAAGCAATCACCATTACTAAGAAAATTAGAGCTGCAACTACATTTTATTGGTTCAGAACGTAATTGAACATACTGGTCAGTTTTTTTCAACCACGGGATAATAGAGCATAGATAATGTCCATGTTGAGAAAATTTGCAAGTTAATGACAAATTTACATTAAGTTTACCAGTTAGACCGGTGAAAAATACATGTGCTCGTAAACTCAATGATTGGTAAGTCACTAAATTCCTGACTTCGTTAAACAGTTGTAGGGCATGTCTTTTTCCTAACCAGTCACTAACCGTTTAATAATTGTAAAATGTAATTAAAGGTATATAAATAAATGTTTACTGCCTTCAACATAATTCAGCATATCCAAACTTATTAACTTGCAAGGTACAAAATCAATTCGGATATTAAATTTGATATTAGTGTTTGAAAGAGGACTTCAGTTCAACCAAACATGCCAAATTCCAAACAGAGTGTAAATGTCATGAAACGAATTCTTGGAAGATATAACTTATAGTAGAATCACTAGTAAAACAGAAGCAGAACCCAGGTTCTGAAGAAGTGTACCTGTAGTGTATTCATGAGGTTGTAGCTGCTTTGCCCGAGCCTTGTCAACTAACTCTTTCCATTTCCTTGACAGTGAGTAAATGTCAACCTACGATGACCATAAGACTCTCAGTAAACAAGCAAAAGTAAAACTAATCCGGCAAATGTTTATGAGTAAATATAAACATTTAGGACATAAGATCATATAAGATACAGGAAACAATAACCTTATCAGCATCCTGAAGTACAGGAGTAATCAAACCACCATCAATGGCAACAGCAACCGCAACATTGATGCTACTGTTGTATGTAAAGCTCTTACCATCTCTACAACTAGAATTCACAACTGGGTGTTTAGCCAAAGCAAGTGCAGTTGCCTTTGCAAGTAAAGCAGTCATAGTGACACCCTTTGACTTGATCTGATTTTTTTAACAAATACAACATTTAATCAATATGACTTCCGAAAAGCAATCATTCCATACTAAAGCCATTGAAATAACGTATGATAATGAAACCAAATTCTGCCAAAAACGAACCAACCTTTTTGTATAAAGCATCAAGTGCATCAGTAGTAATTGTATAACCAACTCTAAAAGTTGGTACCTTGAGACTCTCAAGCATATTTCTACTAACAGCACCCTGCATTGCAGTAAAAGGAACAACACTACCCAATTCAACCCCTGCAGAAGCCGCTGAACTAGATTTCTGACCCTGTACTCCACTACCAGATGAAACATCAGCAGAGGCAACAGCAGCAGCGGCGGCAACTTCAACATCTTTAGCAACAATTCTCCCCATTGGACCACTTCCCACAACTGAACCCAAATTAACACTCAAATCCTTGGCCAACTTCTTTGCATAGGGAGACGCAACAATCCGTTTCCCTCCTTCGGAGGCCGGATGAACAGAAGAAGCTGCAATCACAGCAGGTGGTGCCAATGGTGGTGGTTGAATAGCAATTGGGGCTTCTACAATTTTCTCCGGTGCAACCGTTTCAGTGGGAGACGAAGCAGAAGACGAAGAAGATGAATTGGCTTTGGATCTAGCAGCTTCAATTTCATCTTCAGTTTCAGCAAGATAAGCAATGGCTGATCCAACAGCAGCAACACCACCTTCTTCAACCATAATAGCAGCCAAATAACCATCATAAAATGTTTCAACATCCATATCAGCTTTATCAGATTCAACAACAACAACACTTTCTCCTTTAGATAATTTATCACCTTCGGATTTTGTCCATGATACAATTTTACCTTCTGTCATTGTTGAACTCAATGCAGGCATGAATATTTCTCGGATCTTAGCTTGAATTTGAGTTTTCTTGTTATTTCTACGAACAGATGAATAAGAAGGTAATGAAGATGAAGAAGATTGATTTGATGATTTAGGGTTTATTAGTGAAGATGATGAAGGGATGAAGGATGTTCCAATGTGGAGTAATCCTGCCATTGTTTTCGTGGGAATTCAATTGAGATTCAGCGTAAAAGAGAAATGAAGGAAAATTTGTTCGGTTTGGTTAAGAAGAAGAAGAAATGGGAGATTTAATTTTTGTGTTTCTCGTGTGTATCGATTCTATCGAAGGTAGGCGGAGATCTCAACTGCTTTTTCTTACTCACTCTCTTTGGGACAACCCAAAGAACTGGTAGCCCAATTGCGACAAAGTGAATCGATTTCTAAAGCTCCGTATCTTTTATTTGGAAAAATTTAACCGCTGGTGGCCAGCTAGTATAACAAGTTATCAACCCCATTTGAGATCTTCCTAGGGCATCTTCCTATCCGCGAGAATCAACAAACTTTCCTCATTGTTTACTGATTCCGGGTCTTTTTTTCATCTCTCGCTACATGCCACAAATTCTACTTTTGATAGGTTAAAAAAAAAACACAATTGAGAATACTCTCACAAATTAGGAGATATTCACGGTTACATGATACTGCATTTTGATTAAGGAAGTCTTTTTTAATGATAAAATGTCCATACTACTATTTACACTAATAAAAAAAAAAAAAAAACCCTAATAAACATAAATTTGGTATCCCCTTTATTTCTCTTTCACCGATTCAACTGCCGACTCCTCTCTTCCCCTTTTTCTCCTCATCTTCTCTCCTTCCATAACTTCTTCTCTCCTTCCATAACTCTTAATAAACATAAATTAGGGTTACAATATCACAGTCGACAATGGTCTAAATTTGAATGCAATATCGATTGTTATTGTCGGATAAACGCAATACCGACTAAAATAGTCGGTATTGTTTGTTAGTTGAATTCAATACCGACTGAGATTAATTTATCTGGGTATTTTTGCATGTTAGGAGTCGTTATAGTCGATTCAAGTTATACCATTACTGACTGTTAGTAACCAATGTTGATTCAATTTGCACCTCTCTACTGTGAAATTGACCACAGTCGGATTGTCGAGTAACACTATTCAATATCGATTGTGCATTCACCTATGTCGACTGTAACTATACTGCAATACCGACAATCGACATTGTTTTATATCTTCGACAATCCCGATTGTACCTGGATATTGGGGGAATACCAAACGTCAGCATTGTTTTATGTTGAGGTCAATACCGACTCTAACTCTGTAAATGCAAAAATCAAACACACAAAAATCACATAAATCACCTCTAATACATCAATACCTGATTATTTGGAGCACTTGTATCATTAGTTTCTTCATTTTCCTTGTGTGGCTCTACACTTGTTCCTTCATTTGAAGCTTGACTTAGTGTTCTTCAAATCTCTCATATCACTCAAATCTCCCAAAATCTTCTTCTTCTTCTATAACTAACACTTAAAAATATAAATATTTAAGTTTAATCTTAACACACTCGGGGGATACTCAGGGGTAATTTAACCATTACTAAAATTATTTGGATAAAGGATTCTTCAAATTAGTTCATAATATTTATTTATTTTTGAGTCTCCCTCGATTTATGAGAGTATCCCCAAAATATGGGTTCTTTAAGAATTCTTTCACAAACAATGCATCTTTTTTCGGCTTGTTCGTTTTATACGCATTAGAATAATTGGACTGTATAAAAACTACTTATATCAGACCATTATAGATTTACAATGTTAGATTTAAACTGTGCTCGTAAGTACTTCAAAAAGAAAGTGCCCGTAATACAATTTTAGATTGTGTAACACAATGTTGTGAAATCGTGACTCGTAAAGTGATTCACTTTCATTGTTTTAAGAATCGATTCGTGTAGTAAATCATGAATCGTAAATTCTTGGCCATCTTAAATATACCTCGGAAATAAAAAATTGTAAGCGAATACTTTGCAATCAACATTGACGTACTAGAGATATCACATAACAACTATAAAATTTAGTATAAATGTGTTATAAAAAATGGTATAGCAGTGGTTTAGTTCCAACAAATTAACTACAGATGAAGGGTTTGATTCCCACATCTTTTTTTACCTATTATAACTTAATGTTTTGACTTAATCCACCACGTTAGATATAAATCGTGGATTAACAACTAATCCAACAGAGTTAAATACTAAGTCCAAAACTAGATAATTCTTAATGGCTCGGCTCGAATCTATAGTAAAGTCGTATCAAATATCTTAGTAAAGCCGTATCAAATATATTTTTGTTTGAAGGAAGAGATTGATACAAAATCTTTTTGTTAACTAAAAAACTGATCTGATCTCATATCCGTAGAACATATACAGAAAAATTAAGAATTAATCATCTTTTGTTATTCTTCCGAATGGAACCTTGAGTTTGAATCGAAGAGGTTTAATAAAGTTACTTTTTTTCTTCTATGATTTTCTTTTGAAAGATCTTTCTTTCATGATATATTTTTTGTCAGTGTTTTTACAATCTTGAACTCTTGATCATTTTATTTCTAATATTTCTTTTACAATATTTTTCTGCAAGATTCACAAGTTAGATTATAATTACATTTCATATGCATATTCTTTTTCATCATGTTAGATTGTACAGTATAAGTTTTAGCATATTTTGGTTTTATTTTCTCATAACATACATGGATGCAAATAGTGAACATGAGCCCCAAACTGAGAATGAGAACTTTGGTGATTCAAGGGAAAAATTCTACAATAGGAATTTTAATTCATTTGAAGAAGCAAAGGAAAATTATATTTGACAGTTGACTTCGTGAACTCTAGCTACATCCCTTGTGCCTGGCACAAACCAGAAGATGGGGAAGTAGCTATTAATACTGATGGAGCTCTAAATGATACTTATGTCGGGTATGGGGCCATCATTAGAGACTCGAATGGTGTCCCTCTGGATGCTATTGCAGGGAGCACAAATCCCCTGGATATTACGTTGCATGATCTCCAAAGCAGGGCTCAAGGCAGCTGCCAACAATAATTATCCAAGGATTTCCATCAGATCTGATTCTAAGCATGTCATCAACCTTCTTTCGAATGAGTCTGCCAAGGCTCCTTGGAACTGCCATCACGTCTGGGAGTCGATCAAACGCCTTATGTCCAAGTTCTCAGCTTGTAAGGTTCAGCACACTTACAGAGAAGCCAACAGAGCAGCCGATCATCTTGCTAGCCTGAAGCCAGATGGGAACTTTGTGGTTATTGACCTTAACTCTCTTGATAAAGATTTTAAGAAAATTGTGACTGGAGATGCCGCAGGGAAAATTTATTACCGCAAGACCATGAGCAGCACAGGGATTCCTAGCTGAGCTCTGTTGTTGGCCTTTCTTCTATGGTCTGTTTTTTTTTTTTTTTTGTTTTGATTGTTGTTTTTGTTTTTTTTATTTTCATTCTTGTTTCATTTTCTGTTGGTTAGGGTCCCCTTAACCCCTCTCCTTTTCAAAAAAAAAAAAAAAAAGGTTGCAGTCAAATCGGTACATGCCGGAAGCTGCAAAAGATCTAACAGATTCATTTAATAGAGAAAATCTTCAAATAGCAAAACTACCTTCAATTTTTTATGGTTCAACTATAGGATTTGATCAAAGAGATTGCTATAATCATTTGAACTTAATTAGGCGTCATGAGTTGGAAGTCGGTGATGCGCAATCTTTTTTTAACTGTTTCCATACGGAAGATCCATAATTTTTTCATAAACTTCAAGTTGATGACGAAGGAAGAGCGGTTAATTTTTTTTAGGTTGATTCCAGATCACATATTGCCTACGAATATTTTGGCGACATGGTTACTTTTGACACCACTTACAAAACAAACAAATACCAAATGCCTTTCGCTCCATTTACTGGAGTGAATCACCACTATAATTCAATACAATATGGGTGTGCACTTCTTCAAGATGAAACATAATTTACTTGTGTATGGTTATTTAAGACTTGGCTTGAAGCGATGGGCGGTCGTCATCCAATTTCAAGTATTACTGATCAAGATGCTGCTATGTGTGCTACTGTTAGAAAAATGTTCCTAATACGCGTCACCTCTTGTGTCTTTGGCATATAAAAAAATTTGGAGAGAATCTATCACACATATACTACTCAAAGTCAAAATTTAAACGTGCATTGAAAATTTAAATCATTGGACATACGAAGTACACGAATTTGAAGAGAAGTGGAAGACGTTGGCTAAAGGTTATGATCTACAAAATAATGAGTGGCTTACAACTTTATATGACATTCGAGAAAAGTTGGTACCGGTATATCACCTTAAAACTTTTTATGATGGAATGAATACAACGGGCCATAGTGAAGGAGCAAATGCATTTTTTCAAGATTTTATCTCCCCAACAATTAACCTAAGGGAATTTTTATTGGAGAATTTGAAATGATTTTAAATTGAATTATTGGTCTTGGTAGGAATGGATCTTAGGACCGATGGTCACTAAGAGCAACTCCAGTGGGCGAGGGGACCAAAGATTAAAGATTAAATTTACTCTTCCCTCGCCCAATTTCAACCGCAACGGGCGACTGTATTTGGTTTTGAGGCGACTATAGCTACAATACCAGAGGAGTTTTTCTCCCAAAATCATATATACTCGCACGCTCTACTAAAAGGACGTTAACCTAAAACGCTTCATTAAGAAAACGTTTCGAAACACGGACGTTTGGTTAGAGAAGCGTTTGATGAGACGCTTGGGCAGAGAAGCGTATGAAGTAACGCTTGCCTAGGAGAACGCTGGTCTGCCAAACGCAAGCTAGAGGAGTGTCTCAACCAGACGTCCACTTAGGAAAACGTTATAAATCTAACGTCCATTTAGGAAAACGCCCAGTCCCGGTGCTCACCCAAGACGATGCAGTGTATAGCAACGGTGCTCCAGATGGACGCCCAGTTTACAAACGCTGCTCCAGATGGACGTCCCAATTGGACGCTCCTCCAGCTAGGCGTTGTAACAAAACGTCCCCCTACATGAGCGTTTTAGAAATGTTATAAGCAACTAAAATTCGCTGGACGCTCACCTAAATTCGTAAAAGCCCCTCCGACTCTGAGGTTACTAGTCATGCGACTGCAGTCTTAGTTAATTAATTTACTAGTAATTTAGCTGCTTTGATGCATTTTTGTGATTAGTCATATCAACATACAATAAAACACAATCACTAAAAGTAAAAGAAGAAAACTTAGAAGAAGTGAAATGAATGATGTTGAGATTGCCGACATAAGTCCATACCTTATGCCATAGATGGTTAGTTACATCATGCTCATGCATGCATGAAGCAGCTGCTTGATCACAGAATTATACGAATACAATGATTCAATGGATCATCGACAAAGACATTACCAACATTTTTTCAATCATAAGCGCTCACTACCAAGGACGTCTGATTGAGACGCTAAGCCTGGTGGACGTCAATCAGACGCTCTTTCTGGTGGGCGTCCGTGAAACGTTTCTGTGGGTTGACGTTTCTGTGGGTGGATGCTATTATAGAAGGGCTTCTGCATTAATACGTTTACAAGGAAGAGCGTTTATCACTAAACGTCCATGCAGTACAACGCACAATTTGTAGACGTTCACCCAATACAACGCTGATACAATAGACGCTTATTAGTGTGGACGTTAAACATACGTCCACCCGCGGAAGCGTACAAATATGCAAACGCTCATGTATAGTTGCGTCTGGTTCCAAAATATGAAACGCTCACCTAAATGTGCGTCCAACAAGATACGTCTCCTTAGAGGAACGTCCGTGTCATCTCACGTTCTTCTACATCAACGTTTTACAACAGACGTCATTTTAGTTGGACGTGCGATCATATTTATTCAAGAAACCGTTGTGGAAAAAAAGAAAAAAAACCAAATTTTTTAGTATTTGGTATTTGGTATACTCGCATCGTTGGAGTTTCCCTAAGAGACACTAGTTCATTTGTTGGGTGGAAACATCATTTCCATTTTCACTTGTTGTGAATGAAGAACTTTTGGTTTAGTCCCACATTGAACAAACTAGAGATGAGTTCTACCTATATTACCACAAAACTTACAATTAAGGGAGCCCCCTTAGGGTTTAGATGCTTTTGTGGTTGGGGGAGGACTAAGGCAATGAGCTAGTAGAATCACACTTACTTTTCACACATGTGCGGTGCTTCGTACCGAAGCACGCACGCGGGCTTGCGAAGCTTGCATGTGCTTGCATGTGCTTGGCATATCCGAGCATAGGCAGGCACACAGTCCTATCAATACTTACCATTTTTGTTTGTAATTTCCTAAAACAAAAATTATTCTTACCGTTTTTTTCATTACGTGATTAATGCAATATCAATTCGTATATATTCTCATTAATTCGAATTCAATACTCTCTCAAACTTTTGCCTATAGAAGAAAATGTTTTTCTTCATTTCAAACCATCCCAGAGCAGGCTACTATCCCTAGCTCTTTTCCCCTCTTCTCGCTTTGTTGTGCGCAATTGTTTTGTTTATTTCCCTTCTTCTTCTAAATTGCTGTTAAGTTCTAGAGGGTGGTTTGAGTTGTGCTAATTCAAACCATAACGGACAATTCTATCCTGGGCACAACTTCTCTGTTGGGGTATATCATCTCTCATTATTAAGGAGTACCCAAGAACTTTTGTGTTAAGGATAATTTGCTGAGCAGGTGACTCTGTCATAGTGTATGCATCAACATCAGAGTGTTAATATTTTTTCTAACTTTAACAGTTTATTTTCTGTTTAGTTCTTTCCATTATTGCAGAACCAACAATTTTTTTATTAGTTACGAGCAGGCAATAACTAAAACTGTTCAAAAAGAAATAAAAGAAGATCACGTGTCAGAGCACAAAGATCATGTTATCTTTGAGAAAAATCTTTTATTGAAGCACGCTGCCACAATTTACATGCGTAACATCTTTGACAAGTTTCAAGAACAAATAGTAGATTCAATTCGATTTAAGTACGAAGAGATAGAGTGTGATGCGGTTTTCAAAACGTATTTGGTCAAAGATAAAGAAGGGTCTGCTAAGTTTACTGTAAAGTTGAAGCCTGACACATATGAAGCATATTGTACCTGCCAATATTTTGAATTCATGGGATTACCTTGCAAGCACGTGTTGCGGATTTTTAATAGACTTGAAGTTGATGAAATTCCATCGAATTTTATTTTAAAACGTTGGTTCAAAGTTAGAGGTGTAAACGGAACCACCACATGTGATAGATATGGATGTGCAGAAGCACTCAGGCTTACCCACTTATGTCGACTATCAACACAAGTGTGGTCCGATGCTTCTAAATGTGATATTTTATACAAATTAGCGCTACAAGGAATAGAGGAAATTGCTACTAGGATAGCGCATCAAATGTGCCAATTCTGAAACAGTAGTTGGAGATGATCCGGTGGAAGCTTCATATGTAGTCGAAGAAACATCAAATGTGCCAATTCTAAATCCTATGGTAGCACAAACTAAAGGTAGGCCTAGAACTGAAAAGGAAAACCATAATGTGAGTAGCACTGGGCGTATAATGAGCTCGATTGAAATTCCACCACAAAAGAAGCGCAAATGCAGTTTTTGCAGTCGCTTTGGACATGATAAAAGAACTTGCGAAGAAAAGTGGAAAATCCAACTAGCAAACAACAATAAGCCACGTAAGAGAATATAACATGCTACCTTACTACTAATTGTAGAAATAAATATGTGTAATCACCACTAACGATTAAGTTTTCTCCAACTATTTTGCTGAACTTGGAAGCTGTCAGAGAGCTTCGATTATTGCAGTATCAAGTGTAGACATTCTACTTAAATTTTCATTTATTTCTGGTATCATTGTTCCAGTATTTATCTTTCATTTGTAAGGGCATCCACAATCGTGCGATCAAAATCAAAGATCAAAGATCAAAAAATTTGATCTTTACTCCGTCTCAAAAACAGCGGTAGATAGTCAAGCGAAACACTAGGAATTCGTATTCACGTAAGCGAAGTGTTAGCGCATCGCTTGAGAAGACGGACGAGAACCTGAAGCTTCGCCTGGTCCAAGCGAGATGCTGCTCTACCGCCTATAAAAAAAAAAAACCAAGCGAAATCCCAAGCTCCCGCCCACACACTAAGCGGGATCCCAGCATTTCACCCAAGTCGAGACGGTACCCCAACATTTCGCCCAAGTCGAGACGGTACCCTAGCTTTCCGCCAAATTCGAAAACGGTACCCTAGTGTGACGGTACCCCAGCACTTCGCCCAAGCTAAGACGGTACCCCAGCACTTCATCCAATTCGAGACGGTACCCCAGCACTTCGCCCAGTCGAGACGGTACCCCAGCACAACGCCCGTGTTTTTAAGCGAAATCTTGGGCCGTCGTTTATTCACAAACGAGATGGTAGTGCTTCGCTCGACTATAATTTTTAGTCGACGATCAGCGACTTCTTTTAATCCTGAACAGTGATTTTCAACGATTATAACCCAAATATAATCGCACGGCTGTGGCTGTTTTTCAGCGATCATCGATCAAATGTAATCTTTAATCGTCAAATTGATCGATGATTGTGGATGCTCTAAGGAACCCAAATTTAAATACTTTTCTTTTATTTGAAGTTTAAATAACGTAATATGAATGCTGTTATTAAAGGAAATTGAGCAGAATTATATACTTGTTATGTTCAATTAATTGAAGTACTACGGTCCTCTAGTAAATTAGAATTGTCCCTGTAATAAACTCAAACCTTGTCTTGGTTTTGTATCCCATGGAAGAGATTGAAATTGGTTAGATATGTACTGGTGGCTGTGTAATTCGTACCTTAACGGAATTTCCATGGTGAATAATTTGGAGTAGGTTCCTGAACATGTGCAGTTATTATTGGATCATGGTAAACTGATATGAACATCAAAATGATATAATATGGTGTTTGATATAGAAACAACCCATTGCTTGACTGCTTGTTTTTGTGATGAAGTAAAAAACGACCTTATAATGTGTATATAAATAATAGTCCCAATACAATAGTGTGGTTGTCTGGCTTGGTGGGAATTGAGATGTAGAATTTTCTAAGCACGCTTTTGTGTGATGGGGACTCGGGAGGTATCTTCCTTTCTCCTTGTAAATTTTTGCTAGACAAATCCCTGCAACAAAATAGCTTGTATAAATACTAAACACTCTCATTTCAATTTAATACCTAAACAGTGTCTATACTCTATATTGCCTGCTGCACGTTTGTATTTGTGACTAAACACAAACTTTAAAGTAAACTTATGATATGATGTTTTACACTGTGAGGGATATCCTGCACAAAATCATCCTTTGACGTCTCCATGTTTGCCCCACAAAGTTTGTGTTGTAATATGCCAGCACATGATAACACGTGACATAGAATAACTGTTTGAATAATGTATATAATATCGATTTTGGCAATAGTCCGTGGGTTATAAACCCAAACATGTCACTATCCAACAATAAAAAACCCAACACAACAAATTGTTCACAAAAAATCCATTTGAAATCAACTGTTTAAACTACCCTTCCTTAAACCACTCTCATTTATTCTTCTCATTTAATTTGTAATGACATTTTTTCCCTCTTCAACCACTTCCCCAATTTCACCTGTTCCGATAAAACAAAATCATCAGAACAATCTCCTGAAACAACATCATCTTCATCTTCATCCATATCATCCTGATAGTTATCATCATCATCATCATCCTCGTCATCATCATCTTCATCATCGTCATAATCATCTGCATCACCACCAGTACCTTCAGAATCAGAATCAAAAACTGAATTTCTTTTCTGAAGCGGTTGTTCATCATCATCAATAGATTTACTCCCTTTCCCACATCGTCCTTCTACTATCAACTCAGATCTGTCTATTCTATCATTGTCTATTATATTCTCTAACAATTTCAACATAACCTAACATCGAAACAAAATCACTAAACAATTAAAAATGGTGAAGAAACAAGAGAAAAAGAAAGATAAAAAGATCGACAAAGAACTTAATAAAACAGTTAAGAAACAAGATTTTCCAAAAGGTAAATCGAATTTTCATTGTTCTTCAGTGATTATTTATGGTTGAATATCAACATGCATCAATGATTTTTGGTTTAACAATTTTGGTTTCATCAATGAATTTGCGTAATAAGGTTCCATCTGTTTCGAAATCACTGGTTTCATAATTAGGTTTAACTGATTTTCATCTTGGTTTCATCTGTTTGTAGCATGGTTTTAGATTTCATCTGTTTTCACATTATTTATTTACTTGATGGCTATTTTGATGGAACCAAAATTGGTTTCATCATCTCCACCGTATGGTTGGGACCAACTATGTTGGTGTTTTTTACTTAATGGCTATTTTGATGGAACCAAAATTGATTTCATAAGCTTCATTGTATGGTTGGGACCAGTTCTGTTGGTGTTTCTTACTTAATGGCTATTTTGATGGAACCAAAATTGGTTTCATCATCTTCATTGTATGGTTGGGACCAACTCTGTTGGTGTTTTTTACTTAATGGCTATTTTGAAGGAACCAAAATTGGTTTCATAAGCTTCACTGTATAGTTGGGACCAGTTATGTTGGTGTTTCTTACTTAATGACTATTTTGATGGAACCAAAATTGGTCTCATCATCTTCACTGTATGGTTGGGACCAACTCTGTTGGTGTTTTTTACTTAATGGCTATTTTGATGGAACCAAAATTGTTTTCATAAACTTCACTGTATGGTTGAGACTAATTCTGTTTGTGCTTATGGTTTACTTATGATTTAACAATAGGGAAAAAAAGACTTACATAACCGTATACGTGCTCGTTGCATAATTTGTGTGTGGATGCACCTAACATAAAATCTTTGATACAGAAAAAAAGAACAACATATGAAGGCCCTTGTTGTTTGTCCATTTTGGCGTTTCTTCAAACCGTTCTACGAAGGTACGCTGCAAGAAGAAAAATTAAAGAAATGGACAAAAGCAATTCAGATGATCTTAGGGTCATATTACAAGAGGGTCAAGCGTATGAAACCAGATTGTTTCAAGTTACTGAGATCAAAGAATATGATATTGCAGACCACACCTGAATAATTCGCTGTGATTTTTGGTCTACAAATGATGAAAGATGTAGATATATCCAAAGATGATGAGCTGAAGAAAAAGGTAAACATATTTGCGGTCGAGTATTTTAAGGGAGATAAGAAGATGCGGAAAACTGATATTCTGAGAGCTATGATAGAAAATACAGCAGAAGAAACCAAAGCTGAAGACTTCGTCAAGCTATTCGTCCTCTATCTCTTGGTTTCAATATTTGTCCCAAACAAAGGTGGGCAGAATCTGACTTCAAAATACTTGTACCAAGTATTTGGGATGAATAAGGTGCGTTGGACAGATGTTTTTCATGAGTATCTAACTGAGTCGATAATAAAAGCTGAAGAAGTTGATGATGTATCGGGTTGCGTCATTTACCCATTGGTAAGTTAATTTTGTTTCTTTTGATTTATAAGTTGTTTGTTTTTTATTTTTCCCGAGTTTGATTACTAATTTGAATGTTCTATATTGTTTTTTTCAGTATTGGTTTGCCGAGATGTCAAACATCACCTTAAGACAGGATGGGCACGACATGTACGCAAGGTTCTCTAGATGGAACCTAGATGAAATAAGTAAGGTAGTAGTGAATAATTTTGATGATATTAGCAATAAACCAGAAATTTTCTCAAAGGTAAAAGCAACAATAGTTCTTGTTTGTTTATACTTTTTAATGTCTGAGAATTAAAAATTTCCATCATTTATTTGGTTCCACCTTATTCTAGATGAAAACAAATGATGGAACCAAAAAGGTTCCATAATTTATTTAATTCCACCTTATTCCATATGAAAAAAGAATGATGAAATCAAAAAAAGTTCCATAACTTTTCTTGTGTTCTGCAGATGAATATGGGTCACCGTCAGGGATCGTTTTTGCTTCCATATAATGAACAAGAAATACGCTTGGTCCAGCGTATAGAGGAAGAAGATATTCATATTGAAGAGTACATTGATGGTGAACTGCAGGTTGGTGATGGAAATGAAGAGGGTAATGCAAGTGAAGAGAATAGTGGTGCTAGAAATGAAGAGAATGTTGGAACTGGAAATGAAGATAACACTTACAACGAAAAATATAAGTGGGCAAGAATTTTGATTGAAAAACTTACAATTGTTGGTAACAATGGGCTTTCTGAAGAAGATCAATCAATTTTGGCCAAATATGATGCTGAAGAGAAGTTACAACCAGTGATGAAGACTTACGTGAGACAGAAACGTAAAAGAGATGAAACAGAAACGGTTTCGAACCCTGAAGAAACGGTACCTGAAACGGTTTCGAACAGTGAAGAAGATGTGAAGGTGATATGCTAAATCTTAGATAAGTTAAACATGATCTTGTTTATTTGTGTGTGTTGGGTTAATGATAGTTCCATTTGAAAGATTGGTATGAGTTTCTTTTTTAATGAAACCAGAAAAGTTTAATTTGAGAATCATATTAAGTTAGATATGTTAATATCTAACATATGTTAATATTGCAGGATATGATAAGCAAAGCTATAAATATTGTGGATGACATGATAGAAAAAAAAAAGGTTTTTTCGGCAAGAAGAAACAGAACAAGATGATGGCGATGTTGAGATTGAACAAGAAAATGATTTATTGGTTGAAGATGGTGAACAAAATAAAAAGTCTGACAATGTTGTTTTCAAAGATAATGCTGAGGTGATAATTTACTTTGATTTGATTTGATTTGTTTGTTGTCAATGAATCTGATTTTTTTTTTGAAATCAATAAATCTTGCAGGTAATTAATCTGCTTGAAGAAACACAACAAGATGATGCAATGGAACCAGAAAAGGTTTCAGCACATGAAGTTCAGATTCAAGGGTTGATTGAAGATTTTGAAGGTTGTTTGTTGGAACCAGAAAAGGTTTCATCAAGTGAAGTCAAAGTTCAGGAGCAACAAGTGATGGAACCAGAAAAGGTTTCATCATCTGAAGGCAAAGTTCAACGGATGATTGAAGAGGTTTCGGAGTTGACTACGAACACAATTGAAGAATTGAAGGTGGTTGAGCAAGTTGAATCTGAAATCAACAAAGCGAAGCAAGCGACAGGTAATCTAATAGAAGAAGTTTTGGAGATAACTCCAAACACAGCTGAAGATATCAAGGTGGCTGAACAAGTTGAATCTTCTTTGTCGAAGACTGAGTAGAAGAGGGTAATAGAATAAGTTTCTGAATTGACTCCAGACACAATAGAAGATATCAAGGTGGCTGAGCAGATAGAATTGGAAGCCAAGAAAATTTCTTAGTCAAAGCCAGAGATAGAGATTGAAGTGTCAACTCAGGGTTCAATTGATGAAACTATTCTTCAGAAAATGGAAGATGAATATGCAAAAAAGACTTCTATATCAAACCAGAAAGTAAAGGCATGTGCTACTACTCAGTTATAAACATGGCAAAAGATGTAATTTCTTTAGAAGATGATATGCCTCATTTCGAGTTGGGATTGACGCAAACTGACAGTGACAAAGAAGATAGTGAGCATGAAGACGTCAGTCTCGAACAAAAGGTGAGTAACATAATATCAAGAATGAGGAAAAACAAAAGGAATACGCAAACACCTGTTAAGATGCAGGATTATACACCTGGGGAAGTTAAGAAGAAAAGAAAAGAAACAAAAGTCGTTGTGTTAGCAAAAGCACTCTAAAAATTCGGAGAAGAAACAAACAGAAAAAAAGGATGTGAAGTTGAAAGCAATTGACAACTTGAAGATTATGCAGGTACTCGATTCAAATCAGAAACCACTCATGTGCAGATATTTTAAAATGCATAATGAAAGGTAAGTGGCATTCATACTATTCAGTTTTTTGGTTTCATAATTTCAGTGTTGAAACCAAAATAAGAATACATTTCTTTCAGTTTCTTTACTTCTTCTTTAATCATTAATTTGTTTTTCAACAATTTAACAATAGTGACATGGCATGGGAGAAAAAAGAGCTTGGATTGTACATAAGGGGAAGGAATATGAATAACTTGATAAGAAAGGGTGACATCACCGAAGATATGAATTAATTCTACATGCTGAAATTGAAAAAAAAACATATCAAAGAAAAACTTGAAACCAGATGGTACTGTTAAGTACAAAAGGGCATCTTTTCTAAGCACATATGTCTATGTAAGTTTCCTCTAAATTCTCTTATACAAGTGTTTTTCTGAAACCAAATTAGAACTTGATTTTTGATTTTTTACTGAATTTCAGACATTACACTCAATCGGGAAAAATTGTCGTTCTGCAATTGAAGCTTTCATCGACAACATGGATTACAGTCCAGAATTTATATTCGTTCCATTGCTAACAAAACTTAGTAAAAAGTTGTACCACTGGACATTGCTAGCTTTTGATAATGAAACTGGAGAATTCTCTCACTACAACTCCATAGCTGAAACTGAAGATGAATGCAGCAAAAGTGCTGAAAGCATGAAAGAAAGAATGGTGTCAGCATTCAAACACCATGTTGCAAAGCACTCACTAGACCCGGCAAGTCAATCAAAAGAATTCGTTTTGAACACCCTTTTGTGTTGTCAACAAAATGTGTAAGTGCTTTAAAAGAACTTGTGTTTAGAGATCTTGTTTAAAGATCTTGTTTTGTTAATTTGAGGAATGATTGTGACCTTCATGTTTGCTATTATATGAAGAGCCTCTGGAAAGAAAAAATTTCATCTGAAGCGCATATAAAACAAAAGGTGCAGAATATGAGGCCAAAGCTGGCCTGCAAGATACTCCTTGACAAAGGTGCAGACTATGAGGCCAAAGTTGCAACTTAAAGTTGACAATTTTAGCTTAGAAGAAAAGTTAAAATGGAGAAAGACGGGAAAAGATAGCTTCAAAGTAGGGTGGAGGAGGACTACTTGCAACATACATGAAGAGAAGTCAAAGAAAGCTTACTGAGACTAAGGATTTAACGAAAATCAAGCTTTCTACGTAAGGGTACTGGAAGGTTCAGTTATGCAATTTTTTTGTTTCTTTTCAGGTGCGTCTCGTACTTTGCTAGGTGCAAGTTTAAGAACTAAGAATAGTATTTTCATCCATCTCTAGTCCTAAGTTATTAAAGTGAATGTTTGGTTTTACTGGTGGCCGTATTATAAAATATCGACTCTTAATCAAGATGTTGTAATATTTTTCTCTTTTTTTTTTGGTTTTTTTTATACCGGAAGTGACGGATCCAGGATGAACATACATATTACAGACGTAAACAAAAATGATGGAACCATAAAAAGTTCCATCATTTTTTGGTTTCATCTTATTCTAGATGAAAACAATGATGGAACAAAAAAAAAGTTCCATCAATTTAGAGATGGAAAAAAACTGAAGAATGTGACAAACTATGAAAACTATTTTGGTTCCAACAAATTATAAAAGCCTGCAACTCTGACAAACTTAATCTAAAAATAAAAAAATATGAAACACCTGCAGCAAATTAACATGTTTAACTGTAAAAAATATAGACAAAAAAGAATAAATTATAAAATGTAGATTAAAACTTATAGTAGTCTAAACGAATACTGAAAATGAAAGTCGATGAATTGTAGTCAAAATGACTTCACATCTGCCGCGCAGGGTATGTCCTTCGGTTATGGGCAGTCAAAACATGGCAGCTACCACAAGTTCTCATCTTCTTATTAGGATCTGAACTTGTATTAGGAATTCTCTTCTTCTTCCTTGGACGACCTGATTATGGTAGAGCATCAGGACCAAGAACAACAGATTTTGGAGACACAATCACAGGCTTTTCAACTGTGGGAACAAGATTAATTGCTCTTGCATAGGATTCACGGTAGAACTTTACTGTAAAGTAGAATTCGACATACATATACGAATCTTCATCATTTATCATGATACAACGGATAACGTGGGCACAAGGGAAACCGTTGATGCGCCAGCGTTCCAAGAACATGTTCTTCTTTGTAAATCGACCTTTTGTGTTAATGTAGGATGAACTTCAAACACATATTGCGACGACTTGGTGACACTGTATTCACGGCCGTGCATCTTGTTGTTGTAGAGCTCAGTTTCAAATTCTGGACATAAAGTTTCTCGCCACTTCAATAATATTGCACATTCCTCGCGACGTACACACATTTGATTCATAAGCTTAACTCAGATCTCATCAACCATGATGGTTATACGCTTCTCTTTCTCTTCAAGGATCCAACTATTGAAACTCTCAGCGATATTCAAACACAACCTACCATAACGACGACCCGGGAAATAAACACTTGCCCAGTTATCAATCGGAGCTCTACTCAGATAATCTTGTAACTTCTGATTTTTGACTTGCACCAACTTCTCCCAGTTCTCTGAAGATTGTTGTATGTGTATTAGCATACACACATTTTTCAAACAATCCCAGCACATAATTGTTATAAATCTTATTCGCCTTCGGCAAGTATGTATTGATATTGTTTTACATATGCCAATAACACCAACCATGAACAACATCAGGGAATACAACAGGAATTTGATTCACCACACCACTACCTCGATCACTCACAAAAGTAAGCTTTTTGCGCAGAGGAGAAAGGACTTCCTTCAAATTCTCCAAAAACCATTTCTAGTTCGCGTCATTCTCCGATGAAACCACAACATAAGCTAAAGGATAGATTTCTGAAACAGAACAGGAAAAAATGTCTCAGCCTATAAAAATGATGAAACCAACAGAAACAAATAGAATGTTCAAGAAAACTTACCTTCATTCTCGGTTAGACCTGTTGCTTCCATGATATGACCAAGGTATTTGCTCTTTAAATAGGCTGCAACAAGGAATAATAAAGGACGACAGTAATTGAATCCACGAATGCATGCTCCGAAAGAGATAAACAATCTCTGAAATTTTTGAGTCATATTTTCAACTTCCAAAACAACACGAGATCCGGGATTGGTTTCAGTCAATTTGTTGTTATACCATTTCAAGTAGATAAATGATTTTTCATTCTCTCCCCATGTAATATTCAATGCATGCCTCTTCCCTGCATATGCATAATAACGACTAATGTCAAAGTCATACTCTCTTATAAACTGATTCATAATATCCTTTGTCTTCTTCTTTGGATTCTGTTTAATCTCTTTGAGAATCAAGCTACTAATTAGTTTCTTCGACACATGTGGTCTGTTTAAAACTCCACCACAACAAGTATGCTTCTTATTTAACTCCTTGATAATAAAAGGACTACCTTCAACACCATCAATAAAAACAGCATATATATGCCATCCACATTTCTCTTCTTCCTTCTTAGCACAACATGCACCAATCCTCAACTTCTCATTCCTTGTCATCTTAAATGAATACCCAGATGTTGCATGATATTTCAACAAATCAGAACGAACTTGTTAAACACCTCCCGTAAACACTTGATTGACACCCTAAAAAATGGCTAACCAAAGCGCAGACTTCAGGTTCTTTAACTTTATTACGAACATCATAATCAACTAAATTTGTAAGTCCTGCATGCTCGAAAGGTATAATTCCTAAAATTCGTGGCTTCTCAAAAGGTATGATTACTGAACTTCCTGAAATAGAACTAGAGGACTCGTCTCTGTGCCTTACATGTAACTCAAGAGATGGAAGCTTATTAAACAAAGTAAATAAAGCAACCGATTGGAGTTCAAAATCACAATTGATAACCTTTTGCTGATCACCAACTATGTGGAAAATTTCTATAGAAAGGACAGAGAATTGACACCAACTTGAACATATACTACCCTTCAAATCAAAAACAGATGCTTGTAGACCAATACGAAACGATAATGTATCCTCTTTGTGAGATATAACCGTGAGAACAGATTCCATAATCTACAGGACAAAGTATGAAACCAAAAAAGTTTCACTAGATGTGAATATAAACAACAACAACAACAACAAAATTTGAATAATAACATCAACAACATAACAATTTTGATTCCAATAGATTTGAATAAGAACATCAACAACATAACAAGAGAAATAGTAAAAACAAATGGATGTGAGTTTCATAATCAACGTAAACTCAAAAATTCAAACAAAATCAATTACCTGAAAAGTTGAATTTCAGTCTCCGATGAATGATTGAACTAAAACAATAGCTTGAGCCGAATGAGAATATGATCAAATTGAAAGAATAAACTGTAACTTCAGTTGGATTCTTCAAACCAATATCTAATCTCACTGATGACTGATTAGAAGAACAAACTCAAAATTTTCATAATCAATATCAACTCAACAATTAAAACACAATCATAATAAGAAAACCAAAATCAAGTAAAATCAAAAACAGATGTTTGTAGACCCTCTTTGTGAGATATAACCGCGAGAACAGATTCCATAATCTACAGGACAAAGTATGAAACCAAAAAAAGTTTCACTAGATGAGAACATAAACAACAACAAAAAAAAATTTGAATAATAACATCAACAACATAACAATTTTGATTCCAATAGATTTGAATAAGAACAACAACAACATAACCTGAGAAATCGTAAAAACAAATGGATCAGAGTTTCATAATCAACATAAACTCAAAAATTCAAACAAAATAAAAAACAAAATCAATTACCTGAAAAGTTGAATTTCAGTCTCCGATGAATGATTGGACTAAAACAATAGCTTGATCCGAATGAGAATATGATCAAATTGAAAGAATAAACTGTAACTTCAGTTGGATTCTTCAAACCAATATCTAATCTCACTGATGACTGATTCGAAGAACAAACTGAAAAGTTTCATAATCAATATCAACTCAAAAATTAAAATACAATCAAAATCATAATAAGAAAACCAAAATCAAGTAAAATTTTCAAAATCATAAACTAAACCAAGATTTTCACCACCATTAAATCAAATTTATATGAATTAGTAGTGAAAATTTCAACATTGTTTTTTGATTTCTATCGGTGGTTTATAGTCGTGGGAGCGTCATACGTGATTTATTACAATTTTACAGTTGTTTTTATTTTGTTATTAGTGGAAATGAGAGATGATAATATATTACTTTGTAGAAGAGAAAAAGAACATGAAAAGAGTGGTGGCTGCAGCGAAGAACAAAGATGATGCAGGGGAAAGTTAGTCCAGAAGATTTACCACGTTTTTTGGTTTGGTCACGTGTCATCACATGTACTACTTAATGGGTGAGTTGATACACCAGTCTAAAAAAGCCTGGCCATTTTGAGGGCCACCTAAAACCAATTTGGGGCCACTATTTTAAACTCATCCCATATATGTGGCTATGGGATAACGTAGTGGTATGTAAAAATACTTAAATATCCTCTCAGTAATCAAACAATTACCATTAACCCTTTCACTAATAAAAGTTTAAAAACCTAAACCTAAACCATTCTCTCTTTCTTCTCTACCGATTATCACTCACTGTTTTGTCTTCTTCTTCTCTTGTTTTCAAACTACCGATTGTGGCACAATCCAATTCATCGTAAACCGATTAATCGTAAACCAATTCATCGTATAATCGTAAACCAATTCATCGTCGTAGTTACAATCTAAAAATGGCAAGAAAGAAGCAAACAACCCGTCAACCTGCTAATACTAACTGGTCGGATTTTGTCGAACAAGAAATAAAGAGATCGTTGAAGAACATAACGAAGAACACGAAGAACATGAAGAACACGAAGATGATAACCTAGAACCGGAGACTGATTCCGACAATCAGCCTCTCCAGAACTTTATAATGGCTCCAATATGGTAAGGGTTTACCATTATTTGTGTTTATTTTGATTCAATCGAATGAATTCGTCACTAGAATATCTAGGGTTTTAGGTTATTTGTCATAATCGGTAGTTTCGTGTTTGTTTTTAACTATCGATTATGTTAGTGTTCTTTATTGCTCATGAACATCATGCACAATCGGTAGTTATGTTTAGTCATTAACTACCGATTATATTCCTGGACCAAAATTTAAGCATAATCGGTAGTTTTGTATAGGGTTGATTCTCGATTATAAAGTTAGTGATTCATGAACATCGACAATAATCGGTAGTTATATTTTAGTCATAAACTACCGATTATTTTCCTGGATCAAAAATTAGGGATAATCGGTAGTTTCGTGTAAGGTTAAACTTCTGATTATGAAAGTTAGTGATTCCTCAAAACATCGACCACAGTCGGTAGTTATATTTAGTCATTAACTACCGATTATATTCCTGGACCCAAATTTACACATAATCGGTAGTTTATTTTTTTATGTAACTACCGATTGTATGTGTGTCCATAGACTTTTTTGTTCCATTTTTTATGCACAATCGGTAGATAATGTAGAGCCGAGCTACCGATTATGCACAATCGGTAGTTACTTTGTTTTTTTGACTACCGATTATGAATAATCGGTTGAGTTTAATGTACTTTGTCTACCGATTATATAGTAATTATACGGTGTATTTTTGGAAATAATTGTTCTTTCTTTTGTATCAAAGAAGGGAAAGGCGATCTAAGCATTCCCACATACAATTCTTTCGGGGCCTCGTCATGAAGGGGGTAATAAAGTAAATGCTAGTGCAAGAAGACAAAAGAGCGTTGGCGGAATTGTTATCACCGAAGGAACTCAACCAAGTTTTCCAAGAAGTAGAAACGAAGAAGAAGGAGAACCAAGTGCTCCACAAGATAGATACCATGATAAAGGAGGACAAAGTGGTACAAAGAAGCCAGCTAAGAAGAAAGGAGGACACAAGGTCCCCGACTCTTTGAAGATGAAGGTTATTCAAGAAGGCTAAATCCCTGGCCTCCCAAGAGATGGAGGAGATCTATTATTTGGGTACAAAAACTCTTGGGCGAAAGAAATTTACCAAACTGAGGTAATAATTATAAAACACCATTCTTAACATATTGTCTTTTTATTCGTAGAAGTGTTAACTGTTATTTTATTTTTTTTAATTCGTCGTGTATATTAGTACCATTCTGATGCGGTTCGTCTACTCAAATCTACGGATGCACCAACAAAGGTAAAAGATTGGCCGTTAGAAAGTGAGTGTGAACGGTTCCAGGAAATTATATTGCACTCGGGGTTATCTACAGCTGTCGAGAATTTAATGTTACATCACGACCGGGTATCGATATCAGCCTTCATGGAGAGGATGTCTCATGAGACCGATACCTTCCACATGTCGTGGGGAGAGATGACGATCACCTCCGATGATGTGGTGCATATTCTAAGTCTCACTGACCATGGTACGGCGGTGAAGTTTGATTATGTGAAGAAGTTAAGCTGGGAAAAACTTTATTTTTACACTGAGAGGTGCCTTGGTTGGGATCGAACGACATTCGACGAAGAGTTCCAACGGTGCTTTGCTTACAAAACCAGGCAGTTCAGCATGGTTCAACTGATGAAAACGTTCAGAGGCACCAAGCATAAAGAAGAGATCAATCCAGAGTTTAGCCATGACCAGGTCAATGTTGCAGCCACTGCATATCTTCTCTGTGTTTTTGGATGTGTCATTTTCCCCAATGCTAGTGGCAACCGGGTCGACGCCAACCTTCTACAACTTTTGTATCCTCTCAACAAAGTTCGTGACTATTCGTGGGGCACTGAATATCATGCGTTCTTGATGGAAGAGTTGAGAAAGGCATCCAGGGAATAGACTAGCCAAATTGCCGGGAACGTGAGCCTACTACATGTACTTTGGTAACTCTATTGATGGTTTGATTGTTATTTATTTTTTCCTCTTTTAAGAATCAATTTTCTCATACCTAGTTTGATATGTACACTAGACATGGATCTATGACCACTTCTCATCCCTCGAGTTGGCCAAAGAGAATCCGACATGGGAGAAAGGAACACCCCGAGGAACAAAATACATCTTTGACAACAACCATTCAAGGTCTAAGGAGCAGGAGTTGATATCTTTGAGGAGGAAATTAGACTCGATGACGTCCAAAGATGTATGCTTTGATCCATACAGGAAAGACCGAGCTAGTGATCATATACCGGGAAGGTCTGAGTTGTCGTTCTACTATGGACCATTGTGGCATCCCACCGGATATGTCATGTACAATGCCTCTAGGGTGATGCGTCAACTCGGTTATGTCCAAGAAGAACCTATGAGTCACATGCGCGGCAGGTTCAAATTGGACGTCGAGAAATCTACTTGTGGTAAGGACTCTATCATAGTAGTTTACTCTGATAACCCATCCGTTGAAGATTAGAACAACATGATGCAATATATAATCAACGAGGGGAGACCTGTCAACCGAGGTGATGAAGCATATCCACGCTATATGGTATGGTACCGACAGCACTCTCATCTTCATGTGATCCGTGAAGATAAAGGAAAGACCACCAGGGTGTCCGAATATACTTGCATAATCAAAGACAAACCCTTTGGTTATGAAAGGCTGGTACGTAATGTTATTTCCTTCTGATGTTTCGTATTATGACTCAATATTTTAGATAATAATTGTTTGATTGTTATTGCCTAAAAACAGAAAAAAAAGGTTTGCATTTTTCTCAAAGAAGATAGTTGGGTGCATAAATGCGAGAGTGCCTCCATCAATTGAGAAGATGATGAAAGAGCATAAAGACCTCATTATAACATTGGTAATGAAGCATATGCTAACAAGTTTGGGGAGAAATCTGCGAATAAGCCTAAGAGGCTAGCAGCAAAGCCGATCAAAAGATCTCGCGGTTCATCGAGTGTTGATGCTGAAGAAAATGTCCTTGAGGGTGAAGACAATGCCGCTGATGCTGAAAGATTGTTATCCCCTGGTGCTCGTCGTCCTCGTACCAAAACCAAAGCTCCTAGAAATTAGATTTTGGTTGTTCACTTATGGATATGTCTCTGGTATTTAACATTACAGGTGTATAACTGTCTAACATTTGAAAGGAGTTTATGTTCTTTTTGTGAGTTATCAATTGATTTGCAATAAATAAGGGTTTAACAAGTTATTTTGTTCAAATTTTACATTATAATCGGTAGATAAATGGTCTGCAGCAACTACCGATTAAGTATATTCATCAACAATCGGTAGATAACAATCTACCGATTATGTTAGTGTAATACAATCAGTAGTTTAAATATCTACCGATTACCCTTAACAATGGAACTGCCTGTTCCTGGATACATTTTGGACTATAATCGGTAGTTTAAAAAATTCTTAACCTACCAATTATGCATTTTCAAAATGTTTGAATTTTGATAATTTTTTCGATTTCCAATTTGGGGCTACATGCATAATCGGTAGGTTAAAAAATTCTTAAACTACCGATTATGCATTTTCAAAATGTTGGAATTTTGATAATTTTTTC
>JAJJMC010005899.1:1208057-1227235 GCA_023531435.1 Papaver californicum
AAAATGTTGGAATTTTGATAATTTTTTCGATTTCCAATTTGGGGCTACATGCATAATCGGTAGTTTAAAAAATTCTTAACCTACCGATTATGCATTTTCAAAATGTTGGATTTTGATAATTTTTTGGATTTCCAATTTGGGGCTACATGTATAATCGGTAGTAAATATATTTGTTAGATTACCGATTGTTGAAATCGGTAGATAATGGTGATCCCAATACTTCCGATTGTTAATATTTGTACGAACTTAGTGTACATATTTTATGTACACTCTTGTTACACCAGGCCTCAACGGCTCTTTTTTTTTTTGAAAAAAATATCGTTAAGACTATAATCTATATAAGAAGAGTGACCTCTTCTCATTTAAGCACCTCCAATACATTTTAACTCTCCACCATCGAAGAAATAATCGTATAGGTTAATGGCTCAACCGTTCACGGTAGAGGAAGATTTATCGTTATGCAGGCGGTATGTGCAATTCTATCCGAAGCGAGGAGAAGAACGTAAGCAAAATGGTGTAATGAGTATGAGTTATTTGGATAGTGTTCACGAACATTTTTGTGTTGACACCGGGAACCCCAATAACTGTAATAAAGCTGATTTTTTTTGTCGATTTTGTTCTATAGGCAGAGAAGTTGATCCATTTGTGAATTTAACTTATCTTGTCAATCGATATCGTTTGAGGGGTGAAACTAATGATGAAGTTATAGCGAGATCTCTCGAGGAATGACGACGATAGAGACGATCAAATTACAATTACGAAGCTCATTTCAATATCATTAAGGTGATGGACAAATTCAACCCGTTTAAGATTCGTCCACGTCGCTAAAGCTGAAAGGAATTTTCCAAGACAATGTAAAATAATAATTAATATAATAATAGTGTAAAACGCCATGTTTATAAACAGAAACAGAAACCAAAACCTATTTTTCTTTTTCTCTACCTATTCACGCCTCTTTTTCTTCTCATTTCCTTCTCTACCTCTACCTCTACCTATTCATAACTAAAACAACCTCCTTTTCCATTTCTTCTCCTCAAGTGATTCTTCTACTCCCTTTACTCTCATTCTCCATTGAAAATGGCTCCAAAATCTTTACCTAAACAATCAAAGAAGGAAGAGGAAAAGATGGTGATAGAGGAACCCAAAATCATTGAAATCAATTCGTCAACCGATTCCGATGAAATTCCCCTCCGACCAAAAAATGTTCCTACCCAATCAAAGAAGGGAAAGGAAAAGTAAGTTACATCCAACTTTTATGTTTTTAGTCATTACTTTGAAAAACCATGATAATTCTTTTTTATAATTTTCTGAAACAATGTATAATCAGTAGAAATATGGCGAACTTTATCTACAGATTGTGCCTCGGGTTCATCATTCCCGAATAACATCATGCACAATCGGTAGGTATTGCATAATTTTATCTACCGATTATATAATCAGACATTTACTGATAACACGCCCTACCGATTGTGTGTAATTGGTTGATATTTTATAATTTTAACTACCGATTGTGTGCTTTTGTTTATTTTTATAATAGCTATTGCGTAGTTAGTTAATAATCAATGTTTGGGTATGTTCATTAGGGTTATGGATGAAGATGAAGAAGATGAAGGTCTTTCTCCTGCTCGAAATGCTGAATTGCTTTCTCGTCCTCTTTTCAGTTTGCTGAAAGGAGTTTCTGATGTACAAATATATCAAATGATGCTGGATGATCCGGATTTCTCACAAATGATGAACGATCCTGATTTTTGGTGGAACGGTCCTGACAATCCCTTCAAGTACGTTGATATTTCATCTTCGGATAAAGGATCTGAGGCTGAAATGAATCGAAGGATAGAGGTTAATCCGGATTTTGATCCTCGACTCTTTTTCAGGGAGAAAGACTTCTCAGGCATAAACCCATACTACAATGAAGCTGGAGAGTACATTGGTCCAGTTCAGGATGATGAAGTTGTTGCTGATCCTAAGGGGAAGGAGAAGAAGAAGAAAAAGCGGGTTGAAACTAGACCAAGTCGAGAGTAACAAGGAGTGGAAGAATTTCATGAGATCAATGAGATTAATCACTTTGAATTTCTATGATGTGTATTGTTTTGTTTTTTTCCGGATGTTTTTAGTTTTTTTGAACAAGTTTTATGAACAATATGTAGTAAGTTTATTTGAACAAGTTTTTCTTCGGATGTTGAAATAGTATTATGAAGTTAGATGTTAAGTACAATCGGCACAATCGGTAGATAACTATGTTTTTAAACTACCGATTAAATACAATCGGTAGTTATTTATTTCCCGTGGTACCGATTAACCACAATCGGTAGTTATTTATGTTCACTTATTACCGATTATGGCAGGAAAAGTCCTGGACAAAAAAAAACAGTATAATCGGTAGGTATATTTGATCTTTAAACTACCGATTACAAAGTTTAAAATTTTAAAGCTTAATTCAATTCTGGCTACAATTGGTAGATATAAATTTTCAATTTCTACCGATTGTGAAAGATGAAGAGTTAGAAATTTTGTAAGTTTTGAGAAATTCATTTTTGGGACGACACCTATAATCGGTAGTTATGGACTCCATTAAACTACCGATTATGAAATCAAAATCCAAAAAAAAAGAAAAAACTGGGAATTTTTTACAATCGGTAGGAATAAAATTCACGAGCCTACCGATTGTATAAAACTATAACTCAAATAAATCAAACTAAAACACTCTCAATTTCTATTCCAAAACTATAACTCAAATTCATCATCTAACATTAACTATAACCAAATTATTTATCTAATTAATTAACATTAACACTAATTAAGCAAGGGTAGATTAACCATTATAAAAAATATATGGATAAGGGATGTATTGATATTACTTCATAATTACTTATTTTGTTTTATTAGTGACCCCAAATTGGTTTTGGGTAGCCCACAAAATGGCGGACCAAAAAAAGGTTAGAATTAATTGATTTGTGTTTAGGTAAGTCTTTGTATTACAGTCTTATAATGGGAGGTTTAATCAAAATGTCCCAATATTATTTCTAATCTGGAGATTCGATTCATTTAAACGATCTGGATCGATTTCTAATTTGGTGGAACAATTTGATGAGTTAGGTTTAAATTGTCATACTTATTTTGTTGTTTGCATCGTAATAATTGGGGATCAAATTTTTCTCTTTTTCTATTTTTTTCACCAAAAACACAAAGAATGCCTTGAGAAAAATAAAAATAAATGAAAAACCTATAATAACCAGATCTACAAATATTCAGAGAGATTTTTTTTAGAAAAACTCAGACGAATATGAGGTTTAAAAAACATAACATGGAATAAAAAATCAAGGTGAGCATTCTTCTCATACAAAAACTCCACCCATATTATCTTTTATAAATAAAAACCATTTTAATTAAAAATGAAATAAAAACCCCATTTCCTTTAATATTGGTTAATTTTAGTTTTTATTTAATTTTAATATACCCGATATGCCCTTCCCTATATAACCTATATATTTCAAATGGAAATAAATGAGAAAATCAAACCTTGGTGAGAGAAATATCGGCTAAATCAATTTTGATCCAAATAACAGAATCTGATTCAGGAAATAAAAAAAAAAATCTCTCTCAAAATCTTAGATTCGGCTAGGGTTTCTTGAAACAGATCTTCTCCAAATAAATCCATTGATTAAGTCTCAACATAACTCGTTTTCGTTTCTGTTTAATTAAAGAACAGAAACTGTAACTTCAGTTGGATTCATCAGGTAAGTTTGATTTTACTTGATTTTGGTTTTGTTATTATGATTTTGATTATATTTTAATTTTCGAGTTGTTATTGATTATGAAACTTTTCTTTTTGTTCTTCGAATCAGTCATCAGTGAGATTTGATATTGGTTTGAAGATTCCAACTGAAGTTACAGTTTATTCTTTCAATTTGATCATATTCTCATTCGGATCAAGTTGTTGTGTTAGTTCAATCATTCATCGCAAACTGAAATTTAACTTTCAGGTATTATTGATTTTTTTTTTATTTTGTTGAATTTTTGAGTTTATGTTGATTATGAAACTCAGATCCATTTGTTTTTACGATTTCTATGTTTATGTTGTTGATGTTCTTATTCAAATCTATTGGAATCAAAATTGTTATGTTTTTGATGTTCTTATTCAAATTTTTTTGTTGGTGTTGTTTTTTATATTCACAGCTAGTGAAACTGTTTTTTGTTTCATACTTTTTCCTGTAGATTATTGGAATCAGAATTTTGTTATGTTGTTGATGTTAATATTCAAATTTTGTTGTTAGTGTTGTTGTTTATATTCACAGCTAGTGTAACTGTTTTTGGTCATACTTTGTCATGTATATTATTTGGAATCAAAATTGTTATGTTTTTGATATTCTTATTCAAATTTTTTTGTTGGTGTTGTTGTTTATATTCACAGCTAGTGAAACTGTTTTTTGTTTCATACTTTTTTCTGTAGATTATTGGAATCAGAATATGTTATGTTGTTGATGTTAATATTCAAATTTCATACTTTGTCCTGTAGATTATGGAATATGTTCCCGCTGTTATATCTCACAAAGAGGATACATTATATTTTCGTATTGGTCTACAAGCATCAGTTTTTGATTTGAAGGGTAGTATATGTTCAAGTTGGTGTCAATTCTCTGTTCTTTCTATAGAAATTTTCCACATAGTTTGTGATCAGCAAAAGGTTATCAATTCTGATTTTGATCTCCAATCGGTTGCTTTATTTACTTTGTTTAATAAGCTTCCATCTCTTGAGTTGCATGTAAGGCATATAGATTAGTCCTCTAGTTGTAGTTCAGGAATTTCAGGAATCATACCATTTGAGCAGCCACGAAGTTTAGGAATTATATCTTTTGAGCATGCAGGACTTATAAATTTAGTTGATTATGATGTCCGTAATAAAGTTAAAGAACCTTTGAAGTCTGCACTTTGGTTAAGCCTTTTTCAGGGTTTCAATCAGGTGTTTACGGGAGGTGTTCAACAAGTTCGCTCTGATTTGTTGAAATATCATGCAGCATCTGGGTATTCATTTAAGATGACAAGGAATGAGAAGTTGAGGATTGGTGCATGTTGTGCTAAGAAGGAAGAATAGAAATGTGGATGGCATATATATGCTGTTTTTATTGATGGTGTTGAAGGTAGTCCTTTTATTATCAAGGAGTTAAATAAGAAGCATACTTGTTGTGGTGGAGTTGTAAACAGACCACATGTGTCGAAGAAACTAATTAGTAGCTTGATTCTCAAAGAGATTAAACAGAATCCAAAGAAGAAGACAAAGGATATTATGAATCAGTTTACAAGAGAGTATGGCTTTGACATTAGTCGTTATTATGCATATGCAGGGAAGAGGCATGCATTGAATATTACATGGGGAGAGAACGAAAAATCATTTATCTACTTGAAATGGTATACCAACAAATTGACTGAAACCAATCCCGGATCTCGTGTTGTTTTGGAAGTTGAAAATATGACTCAAAAATTTCAGAGATTGTTTATCTCTTTCGGAGCATGCATTCGTGGATTCAATTACTGTCGTCCTTTATTATTCCTTGTTGCAGCCTATTTAAAGAGCAAATACCTTGGTCATATCATGGAAGCAACAGGTCTAACCGAGAATGAAGGTAAGTTTCTTGAACATTCTATTTGTTTGTGATTAAATAAATAGGTCAAAACAGATGAAACCTAAAACCATGCTATAAACAGATGAAACCAAGATGAAAACCAGTGAAACTTTTACAAAATTTTTTTTTTGAAACAGATGAAACTTTATTACCCAAGTTCATTGATGAAACCGAAATTGGTTTCATCATTTTTATATGCTGAGATATTTTTTCCTGTTCTGTTTCAGAAATTTATCCTTTTGCTTATGCTGTGGTTTCATCGGAGAATGACGCGAACTGGAAATGGTTTTTGGAGAATTTGAAGCAAGTCATTTCTCCTCTTCGCAAAAAGCTTACTTTTGTCAGTGATCGAGGTAGTGTTTTGGTGAGTCAAATTCCTGCTATATTCCCTGATGATGTTCATGGTTGGTGTTATTTGCATATGAAGAACAATATCAATACATACTTGCCGAAGGCCAGTAAGGTTTATAACAATTACGTGTTGGGATTGTTTGAAAAATGTGCGTATGCTAATACAGATAAAGAATTTTCAGAGAACTGGGAGAAGTTGTTGCAGGTCAAAAATCAGAAGTTACAAGATTATCTGAGTAGAGCTCCAGTTGATAGATGGGCAAGTGTTTATTTCCCGGGTTGTCGTTATGGTATTTTTTGTTCGAATATCGCTGAGAGTTTCAATAGTTGGATCCTTCAAGAGAGAGAGAAGCATATAGCCATCATGGTTGATGAGATCAGAGTTAAGCTTATGAATCAAATATGTGTACGTCGCGACGAATGTGCAACATTATTGAAGTGGCGAGAAACTTTATGTCCAGAATACGAAATTGAGCTCTACAACAACAAGATGTACGACCGTGAATACAGTGTCACCAAGTCGTCGTAATATGTGTTTGAAGTTCATCCTACATTAACACAAAAGGTCGATTTGCAAAGAAGAACATGTTCTTGCAACCGCTGGCGCATCAACGGTTTCCCTTGTGCCCATGCTATCCGTTGTATCATGATAAATGAAGAAGATCCGTATAAGTATGTCTAATTCTACTTTACAGTAAAGTTCTACCGTGAATCCTATGCAAGAGCAATTAATCTTGTTCCCACAGTTGAAAAGCCTACGATTGTGTCTCCAAAATCTGTAATTCTTGGTCATGATGCTCTACCACAATCAGGTCGTCCAAGGAAGAAGAAGAGAATTCATAATACAGGTTCAGTTCCTAATAAGAAGATGAGAACTTGTGGTAGCTGCCATGTTTTGAGTGCCCATAACCGAAGGACATGCCCTGCGCGGCAGATGTGAATTCATTTTGACAACAATTCATCGACTTTCATTTTCAGTTTTCATTTAGACTACTATATGTTTTAATCTACATATTTTTATTTATTCTTTTTTCTATACTTTTTACAGTTAAAAATTTAATTTGCTCCAGGTCTTTCATGTTTTTTTATTTTTAAATTAAGTTTGTCAGAGTTGCAGGCTTTTATAATTTGTTGGAACCAAAATATTTTTCATAGTTTGTCTCATTCTTCAGTTTTTTTTTCATCTCTAAATTGATGGAACCCTTTTTGGTTTTATTGTTTTTTTCATCTGGAATAAGATGAAACAAAAACAAATGATGGAACTTTTTCTGGTTCCATTATTTTTTTCATCTAAAATAAAATGAAACCAAAAATAGTGATGGAACTTTTTCTGGTTCCATCATTGTTTTTGTTTACGTCTGTGATAGGTATGTTCTTCCTGGATCCGTCACTTCCAGTATAAAAAAACAAAAAAAAGAGAAAAATATCACAACATCTTGATTAAGAGAAAAATATCACAACATATTTTATAACTTAAGAGTAGTGATTGATGAAAAGACTATTCTTACCACCATGTATTGCACCTTCACTTCCATGAACAAACAACCACCATTAACGCACTATCAATCTTCTCTCTACCATCAAAACGAGACACACCTGAAAATAAATAAAACAATTGCATAACTGAACCTTAATGTCACTCCTCTTCCTGTATGTTGCAAGTAGTCCTCCTTCACCATAATATGAATCAATGTTTTCCAGTATTTCTCCATTATAACTTTAAGTTGCAACTTTGGCCTCATAGTCTGCAACTTTGTCAAGGAGTATCTTGCATGCCAACTTTGGCCTCATATTCTGCACCTTTTGTTTTATATGATGTTCGGACGAAAATTTTCTTTCATGAGGCTCTTCATGTAATAGTAAACATGAAAGCCGCAATCATTCCTGAAATTAACAAAACAAGATCTTTAAATTGAACAAAACAAAAAAAGATTGAAATGAAGATATTGAAGAGAAGATCTCTAAACACAAGTTCTTTTAAAGCACTTACACATCTTGTTGGCAACACAAAGGGGTGTTCAAAACAAATTCTTTTGTTTGACTTTCCGGGTCTAGGGAGAGCTTTGCAACATGTTGTTTGAATGCTGACACCATTCTTTCTTTCATGCTTTCAGCACTTTTATTGCATTCATCTTCAGTGGAAGCCATGAAGTTGTAGTGAGAGAATTCTCCAGTCTCATTATCAAAAACTAACAATGTCTAGTGATACAACTTTTCACTAAGGTTTTTTAGCAATGGAACGAATACAAATTCTTGAGTGTAATCCATTTTGTCGATGAAAGCTTCAATTGCAGAGCGACAATTTTTGCCCGATTGAGTGCAGTGTTTGAAATTCAGTAAAAAAGTCAAAAATCAAGTTCTAATTTTGTTTCAGAAAGAAACTTGTATAAGAGAATTTAGAGGAAACTTACATAGACATATGTGCTTAGAAAAACTGCCCTTTTGTACTTAAGAGTACCATCTGGTTTCAGGTTTTTCTTTGATATGTTTTTTTTCACAATTTCAGCATGTAGAAATCAATCATATCTTCGGTGATGTCACCCTTTCTTATCAAGTTATTCATATTCCTTCCTGTTATGTACAATCCAAGCTCTTTTTTCTCACATGCCATGTCACTGTTGTTAAATTGTTGAAAAACAAATTAATGATTAAAGAAGAAGTAAAGAAACTGAAAGAAATGTATTCTTATTTTGTTTTCAACACTGAAATTATGAAACCAAAAAACTGAATAGTATGAATGCCACTTACCTTTCATTATGCATTTTAAAATATCTGCACATGAGTGGTTTCTGATTTGAATCGAGTACCTGCATAATCTTCAAGTTGTCAACTGCTTTCAACTTCACATCCTTTTTTTTTTGTTTGTTTGTTCTCCAACTTTCGAGTTTGCTTTCTACTAACACAATGACTCTTGTTTCTTTTCTTCTTCTTAGTTTTCCCAGGTGTATAATCCTGCATCTTAACAGGTGCTTGCATACTCCTTTTGTTTTTCCTCATCCTTGAGATTATGTTACTCACCTTTTTTTCGGGACTGACGTCTTCATTATCACTATCTTCTTTTTCACTGTCAGTTTGCGTCAATCCCAATTCGAAATGAGGCATATCATCTTCTAAAGCAATTACATCTTTTGCCATGTTTATAACTGAGTAATAGCACATGCCTTTACTTTCTGGCTTTGATATATAAGTATTCTTTGCATATTCATCTGTCATTTGCTAAAGAATGGTTTCATCAATTGAACCCTGAGTTGACACTTTAATCTCTATCTCTGGCTTTGACTAAGAAATTTTCTTGGCTTCCAATTCTACCTGCTCAGCCACCTTGATATCTTATATTGTGTCTGGAGTCAATTCAGAAACTTCTTCTATTACCCTCTTCAACTCAGTCTTCGACAAAGAAGATTCAACTTGTTCAGCCACCTTGATATCTTCAGATGTGTTTGGAGCAATGTAGTCGATTCTGGATTTCAGTTCGTACCGGTCGAGAGCGATACACTGGTACGCCGGTATACCGAAGAAATTTCGGTTTAAATATCGGCGAAATATCGGTCCATATATTTTATACCTATAATTTTATAAAAAAATACTAGCTCACATTTTATAAAAAAATACTAGCTCATATTTTATAACTATAAATATATTTCAACACGTTATAACAAGTGTTTTTTCACAAAATTTAGAAAGAAAAACTAGTACTCATCAAAAATGTATAGATCCATAGATTCCATATATAGTTCAAAGTTCAAACTGGAAACACAAGATAAACAACAACAACTTCAAAGTTCACCGTCTAAATTACTAATTTTTACAATTCAGATATGATCCTTAAGCCTAGTGATTCCACCACCACGAATTTCTTTCAAAAATAATAAACAAGTAATCCAGGTTGGATGATCTGGATTTCTGCGTTCACCCCATTGCCATGCTATATCTTTGGATGGTGTGTCTTTCGTTGGTGGATCTTTGGTTTGTGTAGAAGATGAAGGAAACAATGAGCCACATGTAGAGGGTGTAGTGCATTAGAAGAATCCATAATCACCTGATTCACAACCTAAAGTAACAAAATTGAAACAAAACAAGTTAATATAAAATTTTAATTAACTGAACATACGCAACAGAACATTAAAAAAATGATTACAGATATGTTGATAGAAAATAACCAACTCTAGCCAGTTATTAATAGGGTGACTGACAATGAGACTGTACACTGTAGCACTGGACTCTTTTTCATACATTGCATCACCAACAAAATACAAAAGATCAGCGTTATACTGTGTATTTGTTGGATTTCAAAAATCACGAGCTTCACATTATATCTAATATCATTTGTATGACTCAAAAGTTTCACCTATGAGAGTTGACTCAATCCTTTCCATAGAAAAAGTGAACTACGTTATCTAGAAAAAATGATTTCTATAAAGATCTCCAGCTATCACTGAGATAAATTTTGACCTTTTTATGTCTGAGTTGTGATGTAGTTCACCAAATTTCTAAGTTACCATTTTATGGAACAACTTGACCATTGAAATATCCCCATAAACATGCAAAGATAAATCATTAAAAAAAAGGAAGTTACAGTGACTTCTTTACTGTTGTCTGCTCATGCAAATTTTGCAACCTTGGGTAAGGAGTTAGGCAGTTAGCTTACACGTTCCTGTGAAGTTAAAGGTTTATCATACATATTTGAATCTGCTGAATGAAGCCTGAGTCCCTCTCCTGATGGACTAGAAAAGGCAATATCATTTATAAAAAGGAAGTTACTGTGACTTCTGTTGCTATTCAGGCAAATTTTGCACTCTTAGGTAAGACGGTACACGTTTGACAGTAGTTATAAGATTTATCCTACCCATTTGAATCTGCAAATGCATAATCAGTTATCATCGATTAACTTAAGCATCCACATGCTAGGGTGTTTAGCCTGTGTATTTGTGCATGAACATGTAACTTTTTTGTTAGTGTATACGAGCATCAGAACTTTTTCCAACCTGTATTATTAACATTTCACCACCTCATTACACAAAATTTAACCGAAATTATCAGAAATTGTTCTTAGAACATCAGAGATAGAGTGAGCAGCATCAGCAATGATAGCTGTACTACCAGATAAATAACCAGTAAATGCTTTCCCAGTAGCAAGTGAAATATCAATAACTAAACCTAATTTAAAAACTTTTTCATCAAAATCTACGAAATTTAAAATAAAACCATGAAAGTAAATTCAACAATGAATTTGAAAAACAACAAATTCACAGAAATCTGTTTCAGCCTAGTGTTTCAGGAATCATGATACATCAATCATGAAAACCAAACCTAGAATTGATTGATACGAAGAAGAAGAAGCAGAATACCTTTGTTATTGTTGTTTTTTAAGATTGTTGTCGCTCTGTTTTGTAAGAAAGAAAAATCAGAAGAATGAAGAGATGGAGGCGTAGAAGAAGGCAGAGATGGAGGCGCAGAAGAAGGCAGAGAGAAATGAAGAAGAAGAAGATCGATAGCTTTAATCTTCTGACGCGAATAAGGATCGTCGGATTAGATTAGAGTTTTAATCTGACGGACAAAAAAACGTACCGGAAATATGGGGTTATATCGGGTTATACCGGTATTTATCCGTACCGGCCGATTTTCTCAGGTGAATACCGTATCGCCGGTTTTCTGGGTTTCGTTTCGTTGTATGTCCGGTACCGGTAAAACCGGCGAAATTTCGGCCTTACCGGCCGGTACGTACTACATTGGTTTGGAGTTATCTCCAAAACTTCTTCTATTATATTATTTTTGGCTTGCTTCCCTTTGTTGATTTCATATTCAACTTTCTCAGCCACCTTGAATTCTTCTATTGTGTTCGGAGTTAACTCTGAAACCTCTTAAATCAGCTGCTGAGCTTCACCTTCCGATGATGCAACCTTTTCTGGTTCCAACAAAGAATCTTCGAAATCTTCAATTAAACCTTGAATCTGAATTGCATGAGCTGAAACCTTTTCAGGTTCCACTGCATCATATTGTTGTGTTTCTTGAGGAATATTCATTACCTGCAAGAATTATTGATTTTAAAAAAATTAGATTCAATGACAACAAACAAATCAAGTCAAATCAAAGTAAATTATCACCTCAGCATTATCTTCAAAAACAACATTGTCAGACTTTTGTTCACCATCTTCTTCAACCAATAAATCTTTTTCTTTTTCAATCTCAACATCCCCAGCATCTTGTTCTGTTTCTTCTTGCTGCAGACCCCTTTCTTTTTCTATCATGTCATCCACAATATTTATAGCTTTGTTTATCATATCCTGCAATATTAAAAAAGAAAAGTTTCATTTGAGAATTATATTTGAAAAGTTTTATTAAAAAATAAATTCTTACCAATCTATTCAAATGGAACTATCATTAACCCAACACACACAAATAAACAAGATCATGTTTAACTCATCTAAGATTTAACATATCACCTCCACATCTTCTTCAATGTTCGAAACCGTTTCAGGTACCGTTTCTTCACGGTTCGAAACCGTTTCTGTTTCATCTCTTTTACGTTTCTGTCTCATGTAAGTCTTCATCACTGGTTGTAGCTTCTCCTCAGCATCATATTTGTCCAGAATTGATTGATCTTCTTCAGAAAGCCCATTGTTACCAACAGTTGTAAGTTTTTCAATCAAAATTCTTGCCCACTTATATTTTTCCTTGTAACTGTTATCTTCATTTCCAGTTCCAACATTCTCTTCATTTCTAGCACCACTATTCTCTTCACTTGCATTACCCTCTTCATTTTCATCACCAACCTGCAGTTCACCATCAATGTACTCTTCAACATGAATATCCTCTTCCTCTATACGCTGGACCAAGCGTATTTCTTGTTCATTATATGAAAGCAAGAAAGATCCTTGACGGTGACCCATATTCATCTGCAGAACACAAGAAAAGTTATGGAACTTGTTTTGATTTCATCATTCTTTTTTCATATGGAATAAGGTGGAATTAAATAAACTATGGAACCTTTTTTTGGTTCTATCATTTTTTTTTCATCTGGAATAAGGTGGAACCAAATAAATGATTGAAATTTTTAATTCTCATACATTAAAATTATAAACAAACAAGAACTGTTGTTGCTTTTACCTTTGGGAAAATTTCTGGTTTATTGCTAAGATTATCAAAATTATTCACTACTGCCTTGCTTATTTCATCTAGGTTCCATCTAGCGAACCTTGCGTACATCTCGTTCCCATCCTGTTTCAATGTGATGTTTGACATCTCGGCAAACCAATACTGAAAAAAACAATACACAACATTCAAAGTAGTAATCAAACTCGGGAAAAATTAAAAAATTTATGAATCAAAAGAAACAAAAAATAACTTACCAATGGGTAAATGACGCAACCTGATACATCATCAACTTTTTTACCTTTTATTAGCGACTCAATTAGATACTCATGAAAAAACATCTGGCAAACACACCTTATTCATCTCAAATACTTGGTACAAGTATTTTGAAGTCAGATTCTGCCCCCCTTTGTTTGGGACAAATATCGAAACCAAGAGATAGAGGAAGAATAGCTTGACGAAGTCTTCAGCTTTGGTTTCATCTGCTGCAGTTTCCATCATAGCTCTCAGAATATCAGCTTTCCTCATCTTATTATCTCCCTTAAAATACTCGACTGCAAACATGTTCACCTTTTTCTTCAGCTTATCATCTTTGGCTATATCTACATTCTTCATCATTTGTAGACCAAAAATCACAACGAACTGTTCAGGTGTGGTCTGTAATATCATATTCTTTGCTCTCATTAACTTGAAACAATATGGTTTCACACGCTTGACACTTTTATAATATGACCCTAAGATCATCTGAATTGCTTTTGTCTTTTTCTTCAATTTTTCTTCTTGCAGCGTACCTTCGTAGAACGGTTTGAAGAAACACCAAAATGGACAAGCAACAAGGGCCTTCATGTGTTTTTCCTTATTATGTATCAAAGCTTTTATGTTAGGTGCCTCCGCACACAAATGATGCAATGAGCACCTATATGGTTCTGTAAGTCTTTTTTTACATGTTGTTAAACCATAAGTAAACCATAAGCACAAACAAAAATTATCCCAACCATACAGGGAAGATGATGAAACCAATTTTGGTTCCATCAAAATAGGCATGTAGTAAAAAACACCAACACAATTGTTCCCAACCATACACAGAAGATGATGAAACCAATTTTGGTTCCATCAGAATAGCCATTAAGTAAAAAACACCAACACAGTTGTTCCCAACCATACACAGAAGATGATGAAACCTTTTTTGGTTCCATCCAAATAGACATTAAGTAAAAAACAGCAACACAGTTGGTCACAACCATACTCAGAAGATGATAAAACCTTTTTTGGTTCCACTGAAATAGACATTAAGTAAAAAACACCAACATAGTTGGTCCCAACCATACACATAATATAATAAAACTTTTTTTGGTTCCATCAAAATAGACATTAAGTAAAAAAACACCAACACAGTTGTTCCCAACCATACATAAAATATAATGAAACCTTTTTTGGTTCCATCCAAATAGACATTAAGTAAATAATTAGGTCAAAACAGATGAAACCAAGATGAAAATCAGTGAAACCTAATTACAGAAAAATGTAATTGAAACCTAACTATGAAACCTGTGATTTCGAAACAGATGAACCTTATTACCCAAGTTCATTGATGAAACCAAAATTGTGAAACTAAAAATCATTGATGCATGCTGATTTTCAACCATAAACAATCACTGAAGAAAAATGAAACTTCGATTTACCTTTTGGAGAATCTTGTTTCTTCACTGTTTTATTAAGTTTTTTTTTATCTTTTTATCTTTCTTTTTATCTTGTTTCTTCACCATTTTTAATTATGTTCAGTAATTTTGTTTCGATTTTTGGTTAGGTTTAAATTGTTAGAGAATAGAATAGAAAGATCTGAGTTAATAGTAGAAGGAGGATGTGGGAAACTTAGTATATCTATTGATGATGATGAACAACCGTTTGAGAATCAGAAATTAAGTTTCTGATTCTGATTCTTAATGTACTGGTGGTGATGTAGATGATGACGACGAGGATGATGATGATGACGATGACGATCAGGATGATATGGATGAAGATTAAGATGATGTTGTTGCAGGAGATTTTTCTAATGATTTTAAAATTTTGGAACAGGTGAAATTGTGGAAGTGGTTGAAAAGGGAAATAATGTCGTTTCAAATTGAATGAGGGAGAAATAAATGAGAGTTGGCGGTTTTATTAATGATAATTTAGACAGTTGGTTTCAAATGAGTTTTTTGTGACAAATTTGTTTTGTTGGGGTTTTTGTTGTTGGATAGTGACGCCTTTGGGGTTATAACCCACGGCCTGTTTAAAAAAAAAAACTGAATCTACTAGTTTTTCTTTTTTTTTAAACTCAGCTAAGTATAAGCTTGAACTAGTTGTTTTCATCCCTTATCATATTACCCTAGATAGAATAAGCGGGTTGTCCCCAAACTAATTTACGGTAATACTTGAACTCATGCTCATAAAATGGAACAAACACAGTTAGGTACATGGGAAAAATTTTTGGGGGTTACAACACATTACAGCTACCGAAGCTCTGTCAGTGTCTGCACATTTGATAAAAGAGAAATTTTGTGTTTGGGTCGTAGGTTTTTGTATGGTAGAGTGTTTGGGTCGTAAATTTGTCCAATGATGTGTTTGGGTCGTAAGACCGTCAGTCAACACGGTCAAACTAACCGACCGTTAGTCCAAAAAATTACAAGTTTGCCATTCCGTCAAAGTACTCATAAACAGCCGTTTTTTTGCCAAAAATTCGGTAAAAATTCGGGAATAATTCGGCAAACATTCTCTGTATCATTTTTTTCTTTCAAAAAATCGGCGAAAAAAACGTCAAAAATTCGTCAAAAAAACGTCAAAAATTCTCTGCATCATTTGCTTATTACTTTTTTTTTTTTTTTTTTTTTTTTTTTTATTAACAAATTTGTGTTAAATATTTACTTGAACCATTGCATTCACCACCATAACAAGAAAACTTAACAAAAAACAAATTGGCATCACAACAAAATAAGATTTTTAAGGATTTAAACAAGTTATACAATTGTAGAGTAGAGTATTTGGTTTGACAAGACAAAAAACAAAGTTAAAAACTAATACCATTTAACCCCAAAAGTAGAATTGTTGGTTTTCTTTAGCTGTGGCTGGTCTTGATTGTGCCCCAAAAGGGAAGCAGGCCTTGTTGATGTAGTAGGCTGTTGTGTGATTGTAGATGCCTGAGATGATGCCTGAGATGATTGAGATGCAGTAGCACTATGAGTACCTCTTCCTCTTCCCCTTGCAACACCACCCCCTCTTTCTCTTACAGCTGCACTTGTAGTACCAGCTGCACCACCTCTACCTCTTGCAATAGCACCAGGTCTCCCTCTACCAATTGGAATGTCAGCCATAGGTGGAATTCCACCTCTAGGTACTCCTCCATTAGTTGTCCTAATACCTGTAGTGATATATATTCTGGATGTAGGTGTTGGTCTAGGTATTGCGGCTCCATCACTGATAAGAGGCCTCCTATCATGTGGTCCACGATATATATGGACACCTAAGACCAATACATCATACATTAGATGGATGAGCTAGGTACTGGTGTCATGGATTAACATATGGTTCATTCACAGTTCAAGAAAGTGAAATGTACAAAAGAGATTCTGATAGCTACCACTTACCAACATTGGATGGATGACCCTCAGGTTGAAATTTGCAACCAGTTCTATTATGGCCCCACTCTTTACAAACTCCACATTGTTTCATTCCCCTTTGTATTCCAAGTTGCTCATTCCTCTCTCGCCTTCTTTGCGATCTTGGCCTACCAACTGGTCTTACGATTCTTGGAGGATTTACCTTGTAAACATCAGGGACCTATATTTGGCAATATTAAGTTCATATTTATACATTCTGTTGGATTAGTTAAATGAAACACAAAATATATTGGATTAGAAATCATACCTCAAGCCAATATACCGGATTGGCTATTGGCTCTATATTGCCAGCATAAGTTGCCATGTATTTGCTAACAAAATGACATTGATCCACAAAACTGTAAACGAACATATAGTAACACAAAGTAAGAATTTTTAGACACAAAGTAACAAAAAGACATGTATTAGTTTAGGAATTACCTGTACTCATCTTCATTTAATTCTAAAATGACAGCCATTGCATGCACACATGGCACACCACCAACTTGCCATGCTCCACATTTGCATTCATGCTTAGTCAAGTCCACTTTCCAAGTCATACTCTCATTATTTTCAACCAACCAAACAGTTCTAGTCGATGGATAACATTTAAACCAATGCACATTCTCCCTGTGCCTTTTCAATTTATTCTCAGCTCTCTCTATTAACCTATCTTGATCCCAAGTGAGGGCTAGTTGCTCTCTATTGTAAAAAATTTGCATGGCTAGTTTCTCAAACTCCATCACTAACTTGCATATAGGCATTGCCCTCAATTTAAGAATCCATTTGTTAAAAGACTCGCTGAAATTGTTAGTGATATGCTCACATCTAGAAGTATGATCAAACTTGTGCCTTGTCCATTCTTCCTTTGGATGAGATTCTAACCAGGTTCTGGCTTCTTGATTCAAGTCTTCCACTTGTTGCATCCAAAACTGGTAATCTATCTCGTTGTAGCTTTTTGCTGCCTTCCAAACAAGTTCCTCTAAATAAGCGCCAGGGTGCTTCATCTTCATGTTCTTGTACAAGTGTCTGAAGCAAAACCTATGATAGTGTTTGACATGTGCAAATTGTCTAGCCACACCATCAATCAAACCTTAAAACAAAAAGCATCATCAAATTACAACAATGTTAACTAAGAATGTGCATTGCTAAAAAACTGGTGTAATACCTTTTTGCTGATCAGAAATAAATGTAATTGGCTTATCTTGAATGGTCACATGTGGCGCAAGAATAGACAAGAACTTATTCCAAGTTTCCTTGCATTCGTTTCTGCAAAAATATATGGCAAGGGGAAATATACCATTATTGTTGTCCAAAGCCATAGCAGCCAAGATCATTCCTGCATACTTCCCTTTTAAAAATGTACCATCTAATCCAATAATCAGTCTGCAACCATTAAGAAAACCATCTAGACTAGCCTTGTACATAATGAACAACCCTGCAAATTGTTCATTCACACCTTCTTTACTCCAAGTTGCAACACTGCCTGGATTTGCTAATTGAATCTGTCTACACAGTTCTGGTACTTGCCTATAACTATCTTCAAATGACCCAAAAACCTTTTCTAAACATATGTGCCTAGCATGCCAAGCAGTCCAATATGAGATATCTACTTTATACTTTCTCTTCACCCTATCTTTAATATGTGAAGGCTTGCAGTCAATGTGGTCAGAAACATACCCCATTATCTTTGAAGCAACCCATCTTGCATTAGCCATAAGATTTTTCAAACCTGTATACAAACAACAAACATCAAGATTTTAATAAGCACAACATAATGAGACACAAAATAAGGAGACATGAAAAAAGAGCACACACCTTTAGGTTTACAACTATGTTTCAACTCTCCAGATTTGCACCTAAATGTGATCTTATCAAAGGTTGGATAACAGTTAACTCTCCAAGTACATCCTTCCGCTGCACATCTCCATTCTTGCCTTTTTTCAGTATTCATTATCTTTTTAACACTAAAATGCCTCTTAATTGCTAACTCTCTCAAGTACTTCCTACAATGAATAAATGTTGGCCATTCCATGCCAATATATAACTGATCTGTGGGAGAATTTGCAACACTAAACTCATCATCCTCATCTTCATTTTCATACAGATTTTGGGTGTTTTTAATGAACTCACCATGATCAATTTCTTCATGTCTACAAACCTCAGCTTCATCACTATACAAAACTAGTTGTTGATTAATGTTATCCACTTCATTGTCAGCATCAGTAGGTACATCATCCCCTTCATCACTCTCACTTCCTGTGTAATATGAGCTTTCTTCATCACAATTCTCAAGATTAAGGTTCCTTACTCTTGGAATGTAGTCTTCATCTTCAGAACTACACCCATCATTCACCAACCTGTTTACAAACAAATGATTTCATTCAAATCATAAATCAATCACAATCATAGAAGCAAGATCAAAGTATGGCTTTAAAAACTCTACTACCCATTGTTAAAACCCTAAAAACCAAACATA
>JAJJMC010005899.1:1233419-1245112 GCA_023531435.1 Papaver californicum
ACCCCCCACCCACACACCCACAGGATTTTGTTCATATGCCTGCTTACCATGAATGTACACTACACCGTATCCAGGTTTTCGTAATATATCTATTACAAACATTTATCGTTGCTTGTAAGGAAACATATGTTACACTAAATCTTAATTATTAGAAAATAGATAGAAACTAGGACACACTTGTTATTATCAAAAGAGTTGATGGCTTAAATGTATATTATAATCGTATTATCCACTTTTTAAAAAAAAAAAAAATCATTTCCTTATTTTTTTTTCTCGTTCAAAATACACATCGAGTTCTCCTCCCCTATTTTTTCTTCTCTTCTAACCCTAAGGCCTAAGCCGAGATCTGCAAAATCAAACCCATTTTTTCAGAAATTAAAACCCATTTCTCCTAAACCCTAATCTCATGAATCAAAACTACTATGAAAATCAAATTGAATCTTTCAATAACTTAAAACCCTATAAATTGTTTTCTTTTGTAAAGTTAAATGATTTTGTAAGGTCTCCTTGTACCCAACCTGAAGTTTGTTTCTCTAGTGATGAACTGATGGATCCAGTAGGGTATAAGTTTTATAGTCATAGATCTATTACCCTCGTTAGGTTTAGTTTTTATTATTATCTTTTAAAGCCCCAGATTTATATTACTTTCCCTAATTGTTTTTTTGTTTCTTAATCCAAAGATGGAGATAAAGGTTCTCAATTTGAAATTCTTACTGGTAAGATGGTCGAGTACTGCGAGCACTTGAAGTAGAAAGCAGCAACCACGTCAAACTAATATGTAAGGGATGTTTATCTCTTATTTATGATTATATACGAATGTTATTGGATCGTGGAAAAGAGTTTGAACTCATCAAGGAAAATCCTTATTTTTCTGGTGAGTATAGCTTCTGTTCTGATAGGGTTACTTTTGCTTTATTTATACTTAATATGGGTTCGATTTTAATGGCTAACTACAAGGGAATTTTTTCTTATGAGCTCGTTGTTAAATATGGGTATGAATCAGATACATTGTATATATCGTGATTCAATTGTACTGGTGTTTGTTAAAACTAGTGATTGTAGTGACAGTAGTAAACTGTTTGTTAAAATGATCGAGAAAAATAAATTCTTGTTATTTTTTTTTACTACTGATTGTTATTGACTTGTACTCCTTTGCAATATATATTCATCTTTGCTCTGTGTTTCGGATCCTAAATTTACGGTTTTTGATTTGTGGAAGTTTTGCTTGTATGTATGCTTTGAAATGGCAGAGTATAGCTTATGTTGGCCTTTTGGTTAATACGGTGGCATTTTTGTTCATGAGGTGAATGAAGCTCATCAAAGATTGCAGGGTGATATCTCGTAACTACTAGTATATATGTTCTTTTAAGTTGTATAAGATCTAATCATTTTGACTATATACGATCATGATAATCTCTTATGTTAGCAGCGCTCAACTATCAGGTTTGGTCCATTTGGATATATCACATAGTAGATCTTATCACTTGTCAGGCGGTGGCCTGGTTGGTGAAGCAACGCCTCAAAGATGAGAACAAATGCCACGAAATATGCTAACTTTTAGAAAATGTCTGTATTTTTTTTGTATTCTGCCGGCTCCCTAAGAGTTGAATCGTTATAGTCCAATATCTAAAACTTAAGTACTTAACTAAATGAAAAGGTTGGATCTGGCAGAGAGCCCTGATATCTTAAGTAAATTTATTATTTTTCTTACAATATTCACATGAAACATCGTAACTTACATTATGTAAAAGCTATATCTTGTCAGTGGTTCTAACTTCTAGCTTTCTATTCAAACAACCGACAGCTTTGCCAACTGTGAACTTCGGTCAATAGTGATCGTTAGCGTTCCAAGTTCTATTGTGAATTCTGTGGGAAGGTAAGTTGTTTTCGCTTTTTGACACCAGTTACAGTGTATCTTCATTATGTTTAATTTTTAAAATTGAGTTAGTAATCAGTTATGTTACTTACGCAGTATGCCTGAAGAGATGAAGGTCGTCAGAATATGGGGATGCAAAGACTGCTGCAAAGTCAAAGCTGGTGGTGTCTACATTTCGAAGTAAGGGTCAATAGCTACTTACTTGTTTGTACTATTTCTGGTTACACGGTTTTCATTATTATAATTGGTATTTTCTACTTGGGTACGGACTCAACCATTTCCTACTTCGCAATAAGGGTCAATAACTACTTACCATGGATATACATAGGCTTAATCTAGGAATGCATTCAACCCTTTCTAATACCATGGCATCATAATTGATAAGTGCTTTATCGCTCCATCCAAACCCCAATAACTCTACCACATACACTTTGTAAATATAAGGGAACTTCGTTATGTTTCATCTGCTCACAACCAAAATCAATCCTTAAACAATAAATGTTACAATCATTCATGATCACTGACCAAATTTCAATTATTAAGTAAGGGTTCTAGAGGAAAATATTGTGATGTTAAGTAAGACTTGACAACAAACCCTAGAAGTTGCAATTGTAGGGGATATAGTGCTACAGAAAAATCAAAAAGAACTCAGTGATACCATTTTATCGTATAATGATTGAAGTATTGTGAATAGTGATATACGAATATCTTTCTAAGCTTAAATATGTAGTTTACTCATCTTTACTCCATAAGCATGAAGAAAAAGGAAAAGAAAAAAAATACAAACCTCCAATGAAATTGAAATGTGGAAGCACCGACCATGGATTAACACAATCAGAATTCTTTTTCCTTGTTATATGTATTTATTTGATTGATTTACCACAAAATATAATCCCAATTTCAGTTTATAATTTCCTCAAACACAGAACATGCACCGTATTATCATACATAAACTTATACAAAAAGAAATAACAAATTCGGGTATATCACAAACTATACTGAAATTAAAGGATAATCACACCAGAAAATTAAAGGAAAAAGTAGAAAATTTGATTTCCGGCTTGGCGGAAATACAACCCGAGCTATAAATCAATGAAGTATTACAACAAATGAAAAAATTATTTGATTTCTTTACTTCGAACCTATACCAATATTAAAGAAATAGTTTAAATTGAAGAAGACAAGCTACTAGACTATAGAAAAATGTATAAACGAACTAAAATTAGGCACAAAACGAACTAAAATACTACTTCAAAACCCTAAGTTCAGAAAATCAAAAGAAGCAACTAAATCTACACAAACCGTAACTTACTTGCAGGATTTTCTTTTACGTGCAGATAGATTTAAAGTATTGGTTTTTTTTTCTTCTGAGATACATGGTCGAAGAAAAAGAGGAAGAAGAGAGCTAAGGGGAAACTGGGGAGTGAGGAGTTATTTTTTCTTCTCAAGTGAAACGTGGGTTGTTCGTGCGAATTTTTTTTGCGGATTATAATTTAGTGAGATATTAGCTACGATGGTACCTTTTATGTCGTAACAAAAATCCCACAATACCCATGGACCCATTGTGCCGTGACTAGAGGTCATTCGACAAATTCATCCCATATAAAATTGCACTCGTGGAAAAGTATCATTAAGTCGTAGCAAATGAGTGATCTATTTGTCACGATTATCAATTAGGTGTGGCAATATGTGATCAATAGCCACGGATCCTTGGATTCGTGGCTATAGAATCGTGGCTAAACTTTAATAATTTATAGTAGAGTGAGAGAGTCTATATAAAAATTTTGTGGGAAGTGTGATTTATCTTTGGAAATGGTAGATATATATAGGGGATGAGTTGAGAGCCATTTGCGGCTAAGTCTTTGCCCACGGTTAGAAAAATAGTCGTTACACTCCACATCATCCATATTGTATGTTTCCAATTCTAGTAAATATGACACAAAAAATAAAAACTTGTAATAAATTACTTGAAATTAGTTTATTCATTACTTGAAAATAGTACAAAATTAAAAACTTAAAATAACACTTAAAACAAAACAAATCAAATGTAACTTCAAGTACGGTTGCCCGTCCTTCCAAACTCGACCCAAAGATTTACAATCAGGTCTTTTATTAACCTGTTGTAAAGATTCGCGTTCTGAATGTGATTAGTCATTTGATGATAGTTCCTTACAGGCACCCCTCTTCCTGATTGAACCTCATGCCTCAAATCTTCCCTGGGATGGTTAGTCCAATCCCTATTACGCCGGGTTTCTTGAATTACTATGTTATCCATAATTATGTACGTTGATATAGTCTTATACATTTCACAAGCACTTAAACCACGGTATGGTCCACAAATGGTAGCAAACTTCTTCTTCAGAATTCAAAAATTCCGTTCCACATCATTTTTCAAAGCCATTTTACGGTTCTTAAAATACCTAATTGAGTGACCCGGATCACCTACGGGGTGCTGACGATATGCTTGAACTAAGGTATACCATTTAGGATAGATTTCATCCGCCAGATAATATATGTGGGTGTATTGATTCCCATTATATTGAACCTTATATTGGGGCTTATTCCATACTTGATATCTTCAAACAAAGGCGACTTGTGCAAAACAGTTATGTCATTTTGTAAACCCGGCAGACCAAAGTCACTTAGCTTGATCGAGAGCATTCAGTTGAGACAGGTGGTGCAACTTGATGTGGGTGCTATAGACTGAGCTAGTGGTGAATCAAATAGGGGATATGCGAGCGAAGTTTGAGATAAGCCTGTTGCTAACGCTTTGCTGGTCGCATTTCATCTGCCAGTTTCACACGAATATAAATCTCCTCAGCCAACCTATAATGGCGTAAGTATAGATTCGAAGGGTAAGAAAAGAGTGTTTTATTGAATAGTTTAAGAATGCATGGGTGGGCGAGTATGAGGACTCTAACGAGGGAACCGGTGTGAAGCCGATGGGTGCCCAAAACATCCTTGAGAGATCGTTGCTTCTCTATGCCTTGGGTTAAAAAAAAAATCCCTCTCCATCTGAAGGCTATAGATTTGGTTATTAAGAGATTTTCCCCTTTATGCCTTGGGTCTTTATTTTGATACCGGATCAAAAAGCATGCTATATCCAACAATTATAAGTAGCGACAGATTCTAAAATAACAATTGGTTTTGGGTAATGACCCTTATATTGACCGACCTAATACATAGGATATCCCTTCCACACTCAGTGTATGCAGCCAAGACTACCTAGCTTTTCTGTAAAGTCCCTATCTTGGTTTTGCTTGAATATTTCTCTGACATCTACTGTTGTTGGTTTTGGAAATACATTGGACCAAAATGATTAATCATAGTTTCACAAAACGATGAAAGATACTTGTATGAAGTTGTTTTTCCCATACGAAGACATTCATCGTTAGAATCCGTTGGACGACCGTAACCTAGAATCCAGGTCGAGGTAACCTTTTGTTATGGGTTATGACCTCTAATATTTAATGCATCAAACTGATAATTAAATCCAGGTTGTACCCGACAAAGTTCTTCAATAATCTTTATCACCAAGTGTCTGGGTATGTGGAATCGACGTTGGAAATCTTAACCAGAGTATACAGAATTGACATTGAAATAATCGTGCATCAGCTTTTGGTGGTACTCATCCCTCCCACGATGTGCATATCTTTTTGTGAATACTTCTTTTGGCTCAGGAGATTTTGGTATCTACCCCGATGATTTTCCTATCTCTATCTTCATATGACCCATCTTCCAGTCCGTTGCTTTGTTTTAAACCGTTCCATAATAAGTTTAGCCTTTTCCCTAGAAAAATCCATCGATTGTGAAGTTAAAAGTAAAATAAATGAAGAAATCTGTGAATTTATTTTATAAATACGTATAAAGTGTGAAATTTTTGTAAAGGGTGGCGTGAGTTGAATGAAATTTTGGTTGTTTTATCCTGAATTTAGTCGTTGCCTTAAAGTAGTCGTTGGCGATGTACTGTCTGTCGAGCGACAAAGTCTCTGGTGCCAGCGACAAAGACTTGGTCGCCAGTGACAGAGACTTTGTCACTCGACAGACTCTTTGCCGCTCACCATATCTCCCTCATAGGGGGCTAGTTTTCCCATCCACTTAGCTAGGTAAACTACCCAATTTGACAAGGTGCATAGGACTTGACCTAAGCGGGAGGAATGAAAAGAAGGAAGGCTTTGGTACGGCATTATATGGGTAGGGTCTTGTATCATTTCTAATCCATTTTGGCCAAAAGTTTTTAATTCCCAAGGTTGAATTAAGACAACAAAATAGTGACACCTAGGATACTATATTTTCTTACTAAAGGTGGTGACAAGTAAGGACTCAGACGACAGACGCTTAAGGTGAAAGCACTAAATAAGGGAGCTAATCTAAAAAGTGATGTAATGTGATTTTCTTCCCATTGGTGGATCCCACACAACATTACAAATAACAAAACAAGGAAAGAATAAGGCGTTTTTTACTATTAGGGAAAGTATAGTTTGGTCTTATTCTAAGTGGTTCCAGATCAGTTAGGTCCACCAACATCTGAGAGATTTTATTTGGTCATTTTATTTATAATATAAAACTACCCTTTCTCTCTTGTTTTCTCTCACTTCTTCAGGCCATTTTCTTTTTTTTTATTTTTCTTCCTCATTTATCTCCTCTCTTCTTAAAATAAAGAAAAAAAAAACATAGAAATTAAATATTTTTTAAACTATAAGTTAAAAATTAGTAAATTTCATATATTCGGAAAGCTCTCGACGAGATCTATAATGAGTATCTATTGTATTATATTTCAAAGCTTTAATCTTCACATGTATTGGTAATGGTAGTTCATATTCAAGAATGAACACCATTTATATGGTAGTTTATTATAACAGATCATTTTGTAGAATGAACTCGCATGGTAGTTCATTTTATAAAATAAATTCGTATGGTGGTTAATTTTGTAGAATGAATTCGTATGCAAGTTCATTTAATCAGTTCATTTTGTAGAATATTGGTAGTTCATTTCTAGCAATTCATTATGTAGAATGAACTCGTAATTGGTAGTTCATTTCTAGCAGTTCATTTTGTAGAATCAATTCATAGTATTGTAGTTCGTTTCTAGCAGTTCATTTTGTAGAATGAACTCGTAATATTGGTAGTTCACTTCTAGCAGTTCATTCTGTAGAATGAACTCGTAATATTGGTAGTTCACTTCTAGCAGTTCATTTTCCAGAATGAACTCGTAATATTGGTAGTTAATTCTAGCATTTCATTTTGTAGAATGAACTCGTAATATTGGTGGTTCAATCTAGCAGTTCATTTCGTAGAATGAACTCGTGATATTGTTAGTCATTCTAGAAATTCATTTTGTAGAATGAACTCGTAACATTGGTAGTTCATTATAACAGTTCATTACTATAATGAACTCGTAATATTGGTAGTTCATTCTAGAAGTTTATATCATATAATGAACTCGTAATATTTGTAGTTCAATTCTAGCAGTTCATGTTGTAGAATAAACTCATATGATAGTTCATTTGTAGAGTAAACTCGTATAGTAGTCATTTTTTAGAATGAACTCATATGGTAGTTGATGAGCGTATAATTTATACATTTTTTAGCGTCTTATTTATATTTGTTAGTACTTGTATCTATTTTATTTTAATTATTTTTATGCTTTTAAAAAGGTTGTATACGTAAAATCGGAAGTTATGAGAAAACTTGGATAATAAAAGGATTGATGCACATGAATTAGCTGGTGGAGTTGGCTTGTAGTAAAAATGTATAGATGCGAGACAGAGACTAGCTAGGGCGTGTTCAGAGAAACAAAGAAGGTGGGGTTGTTGACCGAAATGGAAGTTGAAGGGTTTTTGGGTTTAGTGAGTGTAGAGAATAAAGGTGTTGGGTAGTGAATTACTTCAGACGCATGGTAGAGAAGAAGGGCAGGTGGACTTGTCTTTTGGCAAAGCAAAGAATAAAATGTGAAAGAAATTGGATGGCTGGTCAGAGTTTTCTAGGCGTCAGATATAATACCAAAGAAGGGGGACAAGTGATCAGAGGCATCAGATTATGTTGGATATCGTCTAGGCAGTGAAGTGAGCAGGTGGGTCTGTTGGGTTCGTTGGAGGACGTGGTGAGAAAGTGGAAGCAGGAGGTGGTTGGTTGGTATGAGATTCACTCGAAAAAGGCTGAAGTAAAAGACGTGTCAAAGAGTATAAAAGGGAATAAAAGAGAGAGAAAAGGGGTTTGGTCTGGGGGAATTGTTTTGGGTTTCTGAGTTTCTGTAGCGCCGCATGGAGAAGAGCATCATGTCACGGGGTAGGTCCTTCGCCTCGACTTTACTCCGTGCGGCACTTGTGTAGAATTCCGTTACTAGATAAGTCAGCCTCCCAAACAAAGTTTAACACAACTTTGTGTAACTACTCAAGATCAAAGCTCACAAGAAACTCAAGAACGCTCAAGAACACTCACGAACAAGAGAGAATGATTTGAATGAGAGAACTAAGTGTGTATTGCTCTCTTACTTGGATTGTTGGATTATTGGATGATTACAAATGAGAATGGCATCCCTATTTATACTAGTTGAGAGCCAAGAATGTTCTAGAAGATTATCTAAGATCTATACAAGTGTATGGCTAGGATCTACTTCTACATTATTCCACTCTTATCCACAAATATCTACACTATTCTAGAATGTTCTAAGAAAATGACAAATGAGAGAAGATTCTAGAATGGGAGGCTAGCCATTTAGCCAAAGGGGCTAGCCAAGGTGGTGCACAAGGGGGAGTTAGCCATGTGTTGAGCCATTTGGTGCACCCTTGTGACATTCTCCCCCACCCGAATTCGCAGATGTCCTCGTCGTGTTGTACTTGTCGATGAGATCTTTGTGTTGTCAAAGTAAGTCTTCATGTTCCCAACTGGCTTCACTGTCTGGTTGATTCTTCCATCGAACTAGATATTCTTTGTAAACTCGATCCGCTCTTGAGACACGTCTGTGCGACTCTATGCTTGAAACCTGCTTGTCTAAAGAGGTGATCATATTAAACGGGGCTCTCTTGGTAACTCCTCTAGACTCGTCATCTTGATCCGCATAATATTGCTTCAAGCAACTGACATGAAAGACGGGATGGATCTTCATGTGGCTAGGTAGCTCCAATCTATAGGACGCCTTCCTGACTTTCTTGACGATGCGAAATGGTCCCTCGTACCGTCGAATGAGTCCCTTGTGTACATTTCAAAAAGCTTTGAACTGTTGCGGGTTCAATTTTAACATGACTAAGTCATCTTCTTCGAAAGATACGGGTCTCATTTTCTCGTCCGCCCATTTCTTCATTCGCTGAGAGGCTTTCTCCAAGTATGCTTTGGCCAAGTCGTGCTTCTCGTGCAACTCCTTAGTGAATTGAAAAGCAGCAGGGCTCTTTCCTCTATATCCTCCAGCGAGTGTGTGTGGCATCAAAGGTTGTTGGCCTGTGGCCAACTCGAATGGACTATGGCCAGATGATTCACTCTTCTGCAAATTGTAGAAAAACTGTGCCACGTCCAATAATTTCACCCAATTTCTTTGGTTAGCGTTCGCGAAGTGTCTCAAGTACTCCTCCAACAAGGCATTGGTGCGCTTCGTTTGTCCATCTGTTTGAGGATGAAAGCTTGTGGAGAAGTTGAGCTCGGACCCAAGTAACTTGAACACTTCTGTCCAAAATTTCCCCGTAAATCTCGGATCGCGATCTAACTATGATCTTTGGTATGCCCCAATATTTCACCACGTACTTCACGAACAGTCGAGCAGCCTGTTCCGCGGTACAGTCTGTAGGTGCAGCGATGAAGGTAGAATACTTGGTGAACCTGTCCACGACCACCAAGATTGATCCCAAGCCATCTACCTTGGGTAAGGCAGAGATGAAGTCCATCGATAAACACTCCCACGGTCTATCTGGCACTGGTAATGGCTCTAGAAGTCCTCTTGACTTCTTGTGTTCTACCTTATCCTGCTATCATACCAGACACGTCTGAACATAGGCATCCACATCATCCTCCATCTTTGGCCAGTAATAACTTGCTTCCAGCAAAGCCAAAGTCCTTCTTTGGCCAGGGTGGCCTGCCCATCGGGTGTCATGACACTCGTGCATTAGTTCACGCCTCAGGTTCCCATGCTTAGGTATGAACATCATGTTCCCATGTGTGAATAGAAGACCGTCTTTCAACCAGAACCGACGAGTCTTCCCCTTATCCACTGCATGAATGAGGCTCTTTGCAAAAGTGTCATGTTCCAAGCCTTCCCGTACACGATCAGGAATGGTGCCTGACAATTTGGCGATGGCAGCTACACGTTCCAATGTAAGACTAGCAAGTTCCGCTTTTCGGCTCAATGCATCAGCAACATAGTTGGTGCGGCCTAGCTTGTACTCAAGCTTCATGTTGAACTCGGCCAGAAAGTTTGCCACCGTGCTTGCTTTGGAGATAACTTCTTCTGAGTCTGGAAGTAGCTAGTAGCCACATTGTCAGTGAAGACCATGAAATGTGACCCAAGAAGGTGATATGATTTAGGATTACCCATATAAATAACCGCAATCGCACGGCGTCTAACTCGTAGACAACGGCAAGTACGGGTCAAACCCACAAAGAGCGGGAAAATACTGCAATTAATATCTCTAATAAACTAACCAAGAGGAATATTTTTGTGATTTTTATATTAATAAATAAAATAATATCTAACAAAACTAATAAAATGTGACCGAGTAGAGAGAGTCGGTAACCAGGGTTTTTCAGTATCCACCACTATTTATTTCATGAATATTTAGAGTCACAAATATCGCTGGGACGCCCTAAACATGATGCATCAAAAAGCCCTAGTCTCAAGCATACACCATAAAATTGCGCTAGCGAGAAAATTGTACGAAACTAATTAAAGGTCTACAAATAATACTTGGCTATTCTAAGTATATCCCATCAAAAGATTTAACCTAAGCATGAAATATCAAATAAGTAGACAAATATATTTTTAGAATAACAACTGTATACCAGAAACATGGAACATCAAAACCATAGGCTAAGCATGCACCATAAACGACAATACAATTGTTTAAAGTCATGAATTTAATCTATTTAAATCATAATAGTCTATTAACAAATAATTCAATTCAATTGGTCTAGTACTAAAAGTGGTTTCAACATAAAACCCTAGTTACAGATTAATTAGCAAAACATAGGGTTGGGTTTACCCATAAAAACAATTACAAAGAAGAGTAGAGAGGATTAAACCAAATAGCCTGTAAGAATTTCGTCTTTGTTTGTTATATAGCCGTCCTCTATGAAGCAACCGTCTTCTCTTTCTCCCTCTCTGACGCAGCTCCTCCCGTAGAAAAAAAACTCTGCCAGAAACCTGTACCGACGTCCTTTTATACTTAGGTTTTAACCTCCCACGTGACAGCCTACTCCTTTACACGCTTAGCCAAGTAGCTAACTATAGCCTCTCTCCAGACCGTACTTCTTCACGTGTTGCTCTTAAGAAAACCCAAAACCTAGCTACCAATTATTCACGTGAGCTCTCTCTCTATACACTCCAAAGTCAACAACCTCTCTCAAGTCTCAATCATTCCCTTCCCTAGCTATTTCTCTAGCCCAATAAGTACTCATGTGTAGCTCTCATCATAGCATAGCCATACTTCAATGGCTTGTCTTTTCTCACTACTTTTCTTTGTACTCCTCTTCACATGTCACTTTCAACAACAAGAGACAACCCCACTTACACTTTGTGGGCGTGAGTTTTGTGCTCTCACTTTCTTTTCATCCCACGTGTTGGTCTTGTTCCCTTCTCATACTAAAAGAACCCAACCAAACATATCTCTAA
>JAJJMC010005899.1:1245122-1313524 GCA_023531435.1 Papaver californicum
TCACTGTCTATTTAACCAAGAGAACCCAGTAACTATGCCTCTTCTCACGTACAGGCCTTGCTGTGTACAGGCTCCAACTTCTGTCTTTTCTTTACCCAAAAGAAGTACACCCTTCGTTCTTCACGCCAATTCAACACCAACTCCCTACAGCCAATAGCCAACTGTTCTTCGTCTACCAGCCAAGAAATCATGGTTGACGCCAATTAACCTTTTTAATAATGTTGAGTTCATAACTTTAGATTTTATACGAACTACCTAATAAAACAATAAAAATATATTATTAATATAATTTCAAGCATTAATAAATATAGATTAAGTGGTAAAAATGTATGGATTATGTGCTTATCAGAAGGTAGTGCCTCCATGTCCGAAGACAGTGTATGACGACAGTCATCTCTTTCTCTTGCACCGTGTAGCGCTGTTCCGCATCGTTCAACTTCCGACTTTCATATGCAAGTGGGTGTCCTTCCTGCATAAGTACTCCACCAATAGCAAAGTCAGAAGCGTCAGTGTATACCTCAAAAAGCTTGGCATGAACAGGTAATCTTAAGACTGGCTCCTTCATCATCGCGGTCTTAAGATCATCGAAAGCGGCTTGGCATTCTTCGCTCCACGTCCAAGTCCTCGCTTTCTTTAGCAAATCCGTGAGCGGTGCTGCTCTCTTCGAGTATCCCTCGATGAATCTCCGGTAGTAGTTGGCAAGTCCTAGGAAGGACCGCAACTGAGCCACTTTGGTAGGCGGTTCCCAATCCTTGATAGCCTTGATCTTCTTTTCCTCCATCCAGATTTGGCCATCACCTATCCAATGTCCAAGGAAGGACACTTTGGGCTGAGCGAAGCTGCATTTCTCCTTCTTCACATATAAAGAGTTCTCCATCAGTACTTGGAACACGACCCGGAAGTGTTTGAGGTGCTCATCCAAAGTGTGGCTATACACGACGATGTCGTCAAGGTACACCACTATGAACCGATCGAGATATGGGTGGAAGACCTTGTTCATCAAAGTGAAAAATGTGGCAGGAGCATTGGTTAGAACAAAAGGCATAACTAAAAATTCGTAAGCTCCGTACCTCGTGACACATGTGGTCTTTGGCTCGTCCCCTTCTGCTATTCGAACTTGATAGTATCCCGACCTCAAGTCCAGCTTCGTGAAGTATCGAGCACTACCCAATTGGTCGAACAAGTCTTCAACTCGGGGAATTGGATACTTGTTCTTCACGGTGACCTTGTTCAAGGCTCGGTAGTCGATGCACATCCGAAGACTTCCATCCTTCTTCTTCTGAAACAGCAGCGGGGCTCCGTAAGGGGCCTTGGAAAGTTGGATGTAGCCGGCATCCAACAATTCCTTGAGTTGCTTCTTTAACTCCTCCAATTCTGGCGGGGCCATGCGGTATGGGGCCATGGCGGGCGGCTCTGCTCCAGGTTCCAGCTCGATCTGATGATCCACCTCCCTCTTAGGTGGTAGTTGCTTGGTCAACTCGGCTGGCATCACGTCCTGGTACTCCTGCAAAGCTTTTTGCACCTCCAATGGAACGACCTCGACCAGTTCTTCGCTTTCCTCAATGATGGCTGCTACAAAGGTGGGTTCTCCCTTCTGAACACCCCTCTTTAGTTGTAGAGCCGACAGTGCACTCGAGCAAGTCTCCTTGGTCCGGGTGGCTGGAATCACACATGGAGACTTCTCGTCACTGATGCTGACTACGCTGAGGCAAGGCACCACGACAACTTTGGCACGATCCAAGAAATCCATTCTGAGGATAACTTTTGAAATCGTCCATCTTTACCACCATAAAGTCGGTAGTTCCCTTCCACGCGCCAACCTTCATTTCGACCCCCTTGGCCACTCCGTGAACAGGTATGGCTTCTGACTTTACCGCCTTGATGGTGCTTGAATCAGCTTCGACCTTCAACTTCAATCTATCGGCTTCTCCTTTTGAGATGAAGTTGTGTGTTGCGCCAGAATCGACCATTGCCTTGGTCTTCTGCTCGTTTAGACTTATGTCCACATACGTAAGTCCTTTGTTCTCCTTTGGTGCTGGACGTTTTTCCTTGGGCTGGCTCTTGATTGCGCTCAACCGAACGGCTCCCAAGTGCGAGTCTTCGGTTCTCTCTTCATGCTCCGCAATCAAAGAGTTGAGCAAGTTCTTTTTGGGACAACTATGAGCAAGATGGTCACCTTGGAAAATGAAGCATTTCTTCACACGGTTATCTTTCCTTCCTCTCCACCCGTTGTTTGGCTTGGACCCTTCGCGGCTAGTTTGTGGCTTATCGCGGTAGTACCTGTCTCCCCCACCCGTTCCTTGTGATAATGGCTTGGATGGCTTGTTCTTGGCAAGTTGATCAGGTTTGCTAGAAAAGTCATCAAGTATCTCGACAGTGCTTAATGCGGTGGACAAGTCGGTAATGCCTCTTCGTTGAAGTTCCATAGAAGCCCAACGAGGTAGGCCACGATTGAAGTGGTAGAAGCGGTCCTCGTCTGCCATTGTTAATATGTCTAACATGAGGGAATTAAATTGTTTGACATATTCGGAAATGGTACCTGAATACTTCAAGTTTTGAAGTTTGTCCCGAGCTTTATGCTCAACGTTCTCCTGATAGAACATGGCTTTGATCTCCCTTTTGAACTCCGCCCAAGTAGTGATGGTGCAGACTCATCTCTCGATTTCTGCATATTTTCTTCTCCACCACAATAATCCATCTTCTATCAGGTACATGGTCGTCGTGTCGACCCGTTCTTGCTCGTCATCAAGGCCCGTGGCCCTGAAGTATCTTTCCATTTTCCATAGAAATTTTTCCAGCTCCTTAGCATCCCTTGCGCCGGAGTATTCCTTTGGTTCTGGCACCCTCACTCTAGATGGTCCACGAACCGCATTTCCTCGGATTAGGTTCTTTAGCTCGTCGATTTGAGCTTGCAGCATCCTCACATGAGCATTTACCTCATGCTTATGTGCACCCATCTCGTTCCAATACGTCTCAAAAGAGACCTCCATCGATTTCTCCAAATCGTCTTGTTGCTCCATGGATTCTCCTAAATCCAGGTTCAACTTTTCTACCTTTTCTTTCAGTGATCTAACACGAGATTCTAAACGGCGGCCCACTGACTTATCCCGTTGTTGTTTCTTTGTCTTCTCAACCTTTTCATTATTGTTAGTGATAACAACATTTGCATCATTTGAAGACATGGTGAGAGATCTTATCGGGAGTAGTATGAACGTAGCTTTGATACCAGTTGTCACGGGGTCGGTCCTTCGCCTCGACTTTACTCCGTGCGGCACTCTTCTAGAATTCCGTTACTAGATAAGTCAGCCTCCCAAACAAAGTTTAACACAACTTTGTGTAATTACTCAAGATCAAAGCTCACAAGAAACTCAAGAACGCTCAAGAACACTCACGAACAAGAGAGAATGATTTGAATGAGAGAATTAAGTGTGTATTGCCCTCTTACTTGGATTGTTGGATTATTGGATGATTACAAATGAGAATGACATCCCTATTTATACTAGTTGGGAGCCAAAAATGTTCTAGAAGATTATCTAAGATCTATACAAGTGTACGGCTAGGATCTACTTCTAGATTATTCCACTCTTATCCACAAATATCTACACTATTCTAGAATGTTCTAAGAAAAGGACAAATGAGAGACGATTCTAGAATGGGAGGCTAGCCATTTAGCCAAAGGGGCTAGCCAAGGTGGTGCACAAGGGGGAGTTAGCCATGTGTTGAGCCATTTGGTGCACCCTTGTGACAATATCAGCAAGTAAAAAGAAGGGGCAATTCGTTATTGGGTGACAACGGTGACGATTGTTTATTTTCTCGACTCTTTATTAATTATTTTAATTAATTTTAAGAAACCATCTTCATGTTTTGTTAAATTTTGTAATTAGGGTTTTAGATAGAAACCAACTTTAATTGTGTATTCATGTAAACTCCCTCATAACATTTTCGTATGATTCAATGACTAGTAATTTCACTTCATTAATGCTTGGTTCTTAATTGATTAATATGATTTCATTGACTGCTTATGCTTTATGATTGATATATCGTACTTGGATTAAGTTCTTTGACGGTGTATGCTTTTGATTGATGAGTAGTGCTTTAGGATTATTACATTTGAAGCGAAGAAAATTGCATCGGTGAAGCTAAACAATTATGATTTTATTGAAATATTTTCCGAAATATGAGGTTGATTCCAATATTTGTCTCGAGTATTATAGAGAATATGCTTAGAGATTATATGAATTTTTCATGATTAAGTTGGTGGAAACCAAATTCCCTAGTTACTGACTCCGTTCTTGTATAATTTTAACTAGTTAAATTTTATTATTTCATTTATATTTCTAAAAATCCTAAGAATATCATCATTGATTAGTTTATTAAAGTTATTAGTTGTAGTATTGTCCCATCTCCCTGTGGGTTCGACCCGCATTTGCCGTTGTCTACTAGTTAAACGTTGTGCGATTGCGGTTATTATTACATAGGTTTCTCAGAATCCTATCAAATTTTGGTGCGGCTGCCGGGGAGCGGTTGTGGAATATTTAATTAGTATTTTTGATTTTATAATGTAATTTAGGTTCTATTTTATTTTGTATTTTTGTATTTTTGTATTTTTTTATTTTGTACAATATTTTTATTTTTATTTTTATTTTATTTTAGGATTTCTTTTTCCTTTTTACTTGTGTTTTTTTTGTTTTAGTATTTCTTTTCAGGTACTTTTATGAGGATGATGACTCCTTCTCAGACGTCATCTAAGATGACAATTAGGGAATATATGTATGCGTCACGGCATAAGGAAGTTCTTGCTTCACACATGGTAAGTGAAGAATCACCTCAAATAATATATGAGAAGTATAATAAACACAGACCGCTTAGTTTGGAACAAAGATTGAGAGTTCTGGAATGCCAAAGATTCTTTGTTGATTATGATCAGTTTTGTAGTGACTCTCTGTTCTAAACAGAATATATATATATATGATCCTGTGAAAATGATTGTGTGGATGATTTTCCTAATTCTATAAATGAATCTATCTCACAAGATCATTCTCCCGACTTAGAGGTTCTAGACCCCCAGAAAAGTTACCTAATTTTGGGTTAAAATTGTGTGCTTCTCAAGTTTTGTTGGATCACTTTGCATCCAAGTACCCAGAGGACTTGCCTGTTCTTGACACCGTGCATGAACCAATCAATACTTCCCCAACCCCAGTAGTATCCCCATATTTTGTTCTTTATGCACTTCCAGGTGTAGTATATACTTGGTTTCGGGGTAATCTTTTTTTTTTTGATAGTTTCAGTATTTCTGTGTTACCATAACATAAGTGTGAAGCTGTCATTTGTAAATATTGTATTTTGGGTTGATCCCCAAATTTTCAGGTTGTTAGTATATGAGGATCCTTTCTGTACATATCCAGTAGGTAAATTTTTATTTTCTTGCTTTTATTTTCATTTTAGACTTTTTGTTTTCATTTTTATTTTATTTTTCAGTGTTCTTTGTTATTACTATCGTTTGATGTGTGTTACAGAGAATACTGTTTTTCTTGATTCAATCAAGTGAATTCTTCCAATCCCTTCTCTTTGATTTATATCTGTTTCTCATATTTATATTTATTGCATACCATTCTAGGTTGCACGGTTTGAAACATTGAGGACAATGTTAGATTTAGGTTTGGGGGCAGAGTTTCCGAAAATTGATGCAAATAATGAAACTCCAAAATTTAGAAACTTGTGAACAATTCAGGATGACATTAACCATTATAGGTAGATGGAAACATAGCTCTTATATATAGGAATTGGTGTGCCCTGCTAAATGGTCTATTCACAGAAGGATGCACTCAAGTGTTAGAAATAACATGATAATCATTGAACAAGCATATCTCGGAATTGTTATAACAATATCACCTTATGTTTTATTTTGTAATTTTGTGTTTCTCTAAGTGATTTGGTGGGGCAATAGTATCAATTTGTTATCGCCATTGGGATGAAGTATAGTGATTGAGATCAAGCCCCATTATTGTATTTAATTGAGACCAAAAAAAATGATGAAAAAAAATAAGTGAATAATTATTTTATTTTCAATAAATCGACCTCTGGGGCCCTTGTATATACCAGCTGAGTCGATATTAGTATAAGGATTAAGTCCAGCGAGAGCGTATCTCAATCCATCAGGATTCATCCTGGCACTGACCTTCAGACAGATATGGAAACACCGTTCACCTTAGTCAACATGTGCACCATTCATTAATTCTATATCAATCTTCTAATCTATCCATGTGTTTGAATTTGATTGATTTCGAGCAATGTGAATGTTGATAATTTCCATCCAGTTTTGGAACGTTTGATGATTATATGAGTAGAGTTTTGCATTCTTATATGAATTTTAGTATGCTGAGTGCAAACTCGTGTACAACAATTGGATTCATACAGGGTAATGGTTCCTATAGAACAATAATTTAGTAGGCCAACTAAATAGCATGTTTATTGTTTATCCTCAATTGTTCACAGGTAGCTAGAAGTTGGAGTAAAGGTTTTATGGGTATATCTCTTGTAAACCATTACGAGACAAAACTCATCCGCTAAGACCACTTAGGGGTTTAAAGGCTTATTACGTATGCTAAATGTTGTCGCGATTCCTGGAAAAGTGAGTTATAATTTTTATTTTATTTTATTTTATATTAACTTTGCTCGAGTATTAGTAAAATTTAGATTTTAGGGTATTTGATGAGCGTATAATTTATATATTTTTACCATCTTATTTATATTTGCTAGTATTTGTATGTATTTTATTTCAATAATTTTTATGTTTTTAAAGGATGTATATATGAAATCCGAAGTTATAAGAAAACTTGGATAATAAAAAAATTGATGCACATGAATTAGCCGGTGGAGTTGGATTGTAGTAAAAATATATAGGCACGAGACGAGACGGAGACTAGATGGGGCGTGTTCAGAGAAACAAAGAAGGTGGGGTTGTTAATCCAAAAAGAAGTTGAAGGGTCTTTAGGTTTGGTGAGTGTAAAGAACAAAGGTGTTGGGTAGTGAATTACTTCAGACGCATAATAGAGAAGAAGGGTAGGTGGACTTGTCTTTTGGCAAAGCAAATAATAAAATGTGAAAGAAATTGGATGGTTGGTTAGAGTTTTCTAGGCGTTAGATATAATACTAAAGAAGGGGGACAAGTGATCAGAGGCATCAGACTATATTGGATGTCGCGTCTAGGCAGTGAAGTGAGCAGGTGTGTCTGTTGGGTTCGTTGGAGGACGTGGTGAGAAAGTGGAAGCAGGAGGTGGCTGGTTGGTGTGAGATTCACTTAAAAAAGGTTGAAGTAAAAGACGTGTCAGAAAGTACAAAAGGAAATAGAAAGAGAAAGAAAAAGGGTTCGATCTGGGGGAATCGTTTTGGGTTCCTAGCTTCTGGTAGCGCCGCAAGGAGAAAAGCATCAGCAGGAAGAAGAAGTGGCAATTCGTTATTGGGTGACAACGGTGGCGATTATTTATTTTCTCTACTATTTGTTAATTATTGTAATGGATTTCTTCATGTCTTGTTAATTTTGTGATTAGGGTTTTAGGTAGAAACCAACTTTAATTGTATATTCATGTGAACTCCCTCATAACATTTTCGTATGATTTAATGACAAGTAATTTGACTTCATTAATACTTGGTTTTTAATTGATTTATATGATTTCATTGACCGCTTATGCTTTACGATTCATATGTCGTACTTGGATTAAGTTCTTTGATGGTGTATGCTTTTGATTGATGAGTAATGCTTTAGGAATATTACATTTCAAGTGAAAGAAATTGCATCGGTGAAACTAAACAATTAGGATTTTATTGAAATATTTTCAGAGATATGAGGTTGATTTTTTTATTTGTCTCGAGTATCATTGAGAATATGTTTGAAGATTGTATGAATTTTTCATGATTAAGTTGGTGGACACCAAATTCCCTAGTTACCGACTCCGTTCTTGTATAATTTTATAATTTCATTTCTATTTCTAAAAATCCCAAGAATATCATCATTGATTAGTTTATTAGAGTCATTTGTTGCAGTATTGTCCCCGCTCCATGTGGGTCGACCCGTATTTGTTGTTGTCTACTAGTTAGACGTCATGCGATTGCGGTTATTATTATATAGGTTTCTCAGAATCCTATCAGTAGTTCATTTCATGTAGTTCATTCTAGCAGTTCGTTTCGGAGAATGAACCCGTATGGTTGTTCATTAAAGCAGTTCATTTTGTAAAATGAAATCTATCAATTCATTTTGTATGATGAACACGTATCGTAGTTCCTTTTCTAGTTGATTTTTAGCTAAAGCATAAAGTCAAATTGATGTGTTGAAAAATAGTGAAAGTAATACTCGTTGTATGAATCTCGTCGAGAGCTTTCCGAATAAATAAAGTTTATTATTTTTTGACCTATGGTTCAAAAGAAATTTAACTTCTAAGGTTTATTTTTATTTTTAAGAAGAAAGAGAAAATAAGAGAGAGAAAATGATATTTCTGACATTGTTGAAAAAATGATGTTGTCATCACACATGGGTGACGTTCACCCTAGGACCAAATAACAATTTTTTGGACCAAATTAAAAAATATATTTTAAAAAAGGACGTTAGAATTACTGGACCAAACTGACACACTATATTATAAACTAGGACTAATTGATAGTTTTACTATATTCAAAATAAGTTCTTTCTCGGCTACAAAAAAAAGTTTCTCCACAACCGAGATTTTATATTAGTTTTAAGATTTATTTTACCTTTTCTTAGTTCTATTAATAATAGATAGCTAATCCTTTCACATGGGTTGAAGATTAAGCCATTTTTATTATGTAAGAAATTATGATATTTTTTAATAAAATATTTTTCGGGTTTAATTGTTTAATTAATTTTTTTTCATTAACAACTTTGTTTTTATTGGTTTTTAATAGTCTTCACTTGGAATGTGCTTCCCTGTCATCCGAGGTGTAGTATTTTATTTTTTGTTTTTATTTTTATTGTGGTTGTGGTTCTTCTTCCTCTCCAGTTTCTTCATCATCACCATCATCATCTTCTCCTTCTCCAGATCCGCTTGCTCCTCCTCCTTCTCCTTCCTTTTTCATCATCATCATTTTGTTCTGCTCATTATATCTCTGATTGTGGTTCACGAATCATAACCGGAGGTAAAGAGACACTTGTGTTACTTCCCGTTTTACTTGCCCCAAAATTTTTGGTACCATCTCCTCGAGGTTAGATACTTTTAGAATTAGAAGGTGTAACCTCCAATGTTCTTTTTTTACCTTTCTCTTTGAGTTGGTTCCTATAACAAAGTGCACAATTCAATTAATTTTCCAAACAATATATGGTTCGGCTAAATAATGTTATACTTCAGCTATAATTGTAAATATTCGGCTCATATATATATATCCATGTTTGACTTAAAAATCTATCTATTTTCAAACACAGGAAAATGTTCGGCTGATAAATGAAAATGTTCGGTCGAAAAACAAGCTAGTGTCAAACACAGAAAAATATTCGGCAGACCCAAAAAAGTTTATTATCAGCCGAACTTTATGACTTGGAATTTTCTAAGTACAAAGTATAAAAAATTTGGTCGATAATTATAAATATACATGTTCGGCTGATCTATCTAGAGAAAAGTTCGTCTAACACGAAAAAGAAATTATCAACCGAACTTTATGAAGATAAGTTTCAGTGTAACAAGTATAATGTTCGGATGATAATTCATTTTTGGGTAACCATATTATCATCTGAATTGTTCATAAGCTGAAGAACAATGATAAGTTCGACTAATAATGTAAAACTTCCACAAACAAATATTAGCCAAACTTCGGTCTGTTACTACTATTCATCCCTAGTTTTTTTGAATTAATCTTATTATATCAATTAAAAACAAGAAAAAAAATCATGAATTTGTGGAAAATACCTTCTAATATACATTTGCGAACAATTAGGGTTTGGTTCTCGCTCTCCAACTTCAATCAATTTAATTTCTTCTTCATCTCTTTTTTCTCTTTCAAAAACCCTAGGTTGATTTGCTATAGATGTAATTCCCGGATTCGGAATACCTCTAGCACACTTCTTTTAACGACATATTTTGTAGTTGGGTTCAATCGACGATCAAAGTTTTGTGAATCGACGATTAATATTTGAACTGGTTTTAGAAGAAGTTCGGCTGATTTTTGAGGAAAAAGGAATAAATGAAAACTTATTTTTGATTTGATTAGGTTTATGTTTTAATTTAGTGGAAGGGTATTTATATAATTTAAATAATACAAGGGTATTTTAGTAACCTACTTATCTTTATGATATCCCTTATCACCATTCTTAGGATAGGGAACACAAAAGTTTTGGGTATTCCCCAAAACACGGTTAAAAAAGAAAGGCATTGTGAAAAAAAAAAGCATGTAAATAATATCTTAGCTTTTCTTGAAGCCCAAAAGAATCGCAATGTTAGAATAAAAACTGACGGAACCCAGTCTAGGTTGAAATCCATTCACATAATGACATAATCAGGAAATGAAAGAAAATCAGTGATATTGGTTGGGAGTCTGGCTGGATCTACACTGAGTTAACGTATATGATCTTTTTGTTGATATGACTTGAAGTGTGAAATGTCCATTCTCCTCCTTCAATTTCTATATAATGTCATTTTTTGAATGGGGTTCTTCATCTTGACGGTGGATTCTATCAACTTGTTGTTGTTGGATCCTTTCGTGCAATGTTTCCAGGGAAAAAATATGCATAACAAATCATGCAGTCACCACAAAAAGAAGCATAACAATTCATGCAACCACCATAAAGGATGCATAATAAGATTAAAAATGCATATGCAGTACGCCCAACAACATATGCAGCCAAGAAACAAAAAAAATGTAGCCATATCGGCATACAACTACTTCAAAAAAAAGGATGCACATGCATTATAAGCTAGCACGAACAAAATATAGGTTTCTTGTAGAGCATGCATAAAAAACTTGCATCCAACCACTTCCAAAAAATTATATCTTAAACTAAGCAAAATTGATGTATACAATTACAACATTCCAAAAAACAAAAATATGCATAACGAATTATTCAGCCACCACAAAAGATGTGTAACAAACTATCATCCACCATAAGGTTGTATGTGGTTACGCATCCACTAAATGATGTATGTACCTAAAAAAGTAATCAATTTCGATATTCTCTGAAAAAAATTGATAACAGTGTTTGTACTCGTTGTGTAGATCACTTTGAAAGCTTTCCAAGGAGATAAAATTTATAAATTTCCGACGTACGATTTGTTAGATATATTATATTTATATCTCATTTTATTAAAAAAAAAATACAGTTAAACAATTAAAAGAACACAATATCAAAGAAAATAAGCCTCTCAATAAAAAATTTCACATATAAAAGGGAGCCCAAGTTATTAAAAATGTTTTTTAATGAAAAAACTGGAAAAAAAAAACTTGGAAATAATTTTCACATAATTGGTCGGTTGGGAGACCTTCCATGTAGTGACTAAAAATATATCCCATCAATCATTTTTTTAATTTCATCCCAGTTCGGTCAAATTAGAAAGGAATCAATCATTATTTTCTAAAATTGATCTTATAATCAAAGAATAACAGGCCCTAGTGTTTGTTGAACAACATTAATTCAATCTAAACGGATTGAATATGTCTTCAATTGCTTCTACCAAAAACGAAATTGGAAAAGCCTGGTGTAAAAGTAAATAAAAAAACCTTGGTGGAAAATCACAACAATTAGGAACGGTTATATTTGCTCCTGAATGAAACCCCTTGTGAAATAGAAAGATTTTAGTTAGGATCTTTGGTCGGCTCCCAGCATCCCACCACCTAGTTATGTTGTTCGTGATTGGATGCCCCTTGATATAAAGTGCATTGGGTTGGAAATATGGTTTTGGAGAGGATTGGTTCTACATGATTCACGTTGTTTTTTTAAAATTAAGCTGTAGTTTGGTATTGCTTAAACTGATAAATTTAAGATTTATTGGGTGTTCGAGATATATAAGGATGAGGTGATGCAATTATAGTTAAGTTCTTGTGGACGATGGACCATTTAAATCCCATTTCATTTTCCTCCGGTATCTGTCTGTCTGGAGTTTAATAAGGATCAGAGTTGACCGTCTTGACAGTTAGTAAATTGGGTTAAACATTAAAATTACCATCTTACTATTAGGTTTCAATTTTATTACTAACATTGCCATTGTATGATACACGGGTATGGATAAGACTTGTCCATGAAACCTTTATCCCACGGCTACACACTTGAGCATCTCTATTAAGAGTCAATATGATGGGTTTGATTGATGACTTTATGGGGTTTGAATGATGATGTCTCTTGAATTATAATTGAGTTTCTACTGGGTCTTAATAAATTAAGCATGATTAGAATTGGGCAGAGAGAAAGAAGACGTAGGTAGCAAGGATTAAAGTGGCGGAGCTAAATCGTAAAAAGGCGTGTTGAAAGAGATCTGAAAAAAACTCCATCCACCCCCCTTGCTTGTTTGCTTCCTTCTCCAACCTTCAAACATAAGAGAGATTTCATTTTAGTATTCTATTTCTCACGTTTATGTATGCCCGAAATCCTTCTCTTCTCTTGTTAGCTTTGTAAGGACATAGATTCATCAGTTCCACGTGTTCTCATCATAAGAAGGAAATATCATATTATATTACATCAAGAAGTACAAAAACAAAATAAGTAATAAAGGAAGACAGCTATAAAACATTTATCACATATCAACTGACACCGGGAGAAGAAAAGTCAGCCTAAATTAATGCATATAAGAAACGTGGAAAGTGCACAAGAAAAAGTATTATCAATAGCCAAAACAATCATCAGCGCTCAAATATCTCTTGCGCTCCGCGCTCAGCTATCTCTTGCACTCCACCATCATCCACGCTCAGCTATCTCTTGCGCTCCACCATCATCCGCGCTCAGCTATCTCTTGCACTCTGTAATCATCCGCGCTCTGATATCTCTTGCGCTCCATAATCATCTGCGCCCTGTCACGTGCGTACTACAAATTTCAATCGAATAGATACGCTCCACGTCAAATTCCACATGTCACACATGCCAACCTCCACATAATAAAGACGAAGGACCAATAAACACTCAATCCAAAGAGGAGCTGTGCATCAGCAAGCGGAATTAGTAAGAAGCATTATGAATGAAATAAGAAGAGCTGCGCCCGAAGTCAAGATAAGATCAAACTGGAAGGAGCGAGGAAAAGGGACCCATCATATTTTTCTATAAATACCAACCCCAAAATAGAAAGAGGGGGATAACAAAAATTAAGGGAAAAAACCTTGAAGGAAGTTCAAGAAAGGAAAAAAGCTAAGACTAGGTTAAGAGTTCTATTGAACTAAATTTCTTTAATTCATTATATTACCATGTGTACAAAATAAGTGTTGATAAATAATAAACTAAATCTTCATGTGGATGTAAGCTTATTAGCTGAACCACGTTATATACTGAGTTGATTTTATTTATATTCGAGTGATGATTCCGTGCATTATAATTTTCCTGCATCAATTACACTGATGTATTGTTATTTTGAACAACTTAAGTTTTTTGGTTGTGATTGACCCCAAAAATGGTCGTCACAAGCTTCATAGCTTTGTATTAATTTTGGTTTGAATCACGTCCGCATTATCATTTTTGTGTGTTTTGAGTGTTGAAAACCTTTCGGTCCAAAGCTAATTTTAGTTCTGGAGATGATGCATGAACAAATCGGTTTACAAAAACTATTAGACTGTTGATGATCTTATGCGCTCTGCAGGTTACGTAAGAGATTGAATATGAATACTGAACACTACTTCTTTGTGGAAATGTCTAGGAGAAATGTAGTCCAGGCCGTTGGATTCCAAAAATTATAATCGGTTGGATGTTTTACACAGATTTTTAGTTGCAGGTGCAAGTCACATGCTAACGGTAACTGATGTCGTTTAAATAAATATCAATTAATTAAAATTAAAATTATTTTGTTAACGGTCAAGACGGTCAACTCTGGTCCTGGGTACCAAACTCTAATATTGAATATTCTGGATACCAAACACAATTTTAGTTATAAAGTTGGGTACTAAAGTCTAAATATCCTTAATATTAATTAATAACTAATAAATAGCTACTCCCTCCGCCCATTTTATAAAGACGTAAAACAAGTTTCTCATAGATTAATAAAATATATAGGATTTATAAAAATTCATCTCGTTTCTTGTTTTACCTTTTGTTATATTTCCAATGCTAGAAACATCAAGTTAATTGTGGTGATATCTATGCAACATTAATAGGGGCAAACTCGTTAAAAGTTTCTTTGATATCACAACTCTGCCTATCTAGATGGACAACCAAAAATAAGAACTCCGCCTTTATAAAGTGGACGGAGGAAGTATCATTTTTTCATTTTGGCCAAACTCTTTTCCTGGGAGGTACCGAGGTAGTATTGAATAATAAAGGGACTTGTGAGTGTTAGGACTTGTGGATAACTTTTAATGAAGCAGTCTAAGAGAAACACTGAATTGCTTTACGAAGGTTTTCAACATCCATTCTCTTTATATCTCAACCCTAAAGTTTAGTAGTCACTGAACGACGGCTGAGAAAGGATAATCCTAGTTGTTACGGTGAAATCCTAAATCTCTCTAAATTTCTTTTGTTTTGGTTTTCTATCACTCAGAATATAGATTTAGCAGTAAACTCTTCCACAGTTCTTGTGGAGATTATGGTATCTAATTATATATGAATACATATATACATGGGTAATTAAAAAGATATCCAAATACATATATTCAAGGTATAACAAGTAACAAATCTTCGTATCTTATTCTGGAGATATTCTGGAAAGTCTAGAGTTCATTGTGGAGTCATTTTGTTGTCTTTTGGCCAGCCTGTACAGTTATTCTTGACACTCCCCCTCAAGTTGAAGTGGGTTTTCGAACATTCAACTTGTCTCGTAGCATATGAAATCTTGTAGAAGATAACCCTTTTGTTAATACATCTGCCAGTTGATCTTTAGAGGAGATAAATTGTACCTGAAGCTGCTTGCTTGTGACTCTTTTCCTGACAAAGTGATAGTCAATTTCGATATGCTTTGTCCGAGCATGGAAGACTGGATTCGTTGTGACATATGTCGCTCCTAAATTGTCACAGCATAGTTTAGGTGTTGTAATTGGTATACAAGCTCTTTCATTAATGACTGTATCCAAATTATTTCAGAAGTAGCTATGCCCACTCCCCTATTTTCAACTTTTGTGCTTGATTTAGACACTGTTTTCTGTTTTTTGCACTCCAAGAGATCAAATTACCTCCATAGTAGATACAATAACCACTCCTGGATCTTCGATCATCCAAATTACCTGCCCAGTTAGCATCAGAGTAAGCATGAAGTAAATTGACACTGTTAGGACGCAGAAATAACCCATAATCTACTGTATGCTTTAAGTACCTGAGAATCCTCTTAACCATGTCCCTATGTTCTATAAAGGGCTCATGCATAAACTAACATGCTTTGTTTACTTCCATATAGATATCTAGTCTTGTGAGATGCAAATACTGTAGATCCCCCACCAAAAATCTGTAAAAAGTCGGATTATCAAACTTTCCGGACCCTTGCTTCGGTAGTCTGACTTGTGCCGAGAGAGGCGTATTAACTGGCTTAGCACCATCCATGCCTGAGCACTGAAGTAGATCAGAGACATATTTGTGCTGACTAAGAACTAGTTGTCGGCCCTGAAGAATTACTTCAATACCTAAGAAAAATGTTAGTTCACCCATATCTTTAATAGAAAAATCATTGTGCAAGTCTGTAATGAGTTTGTTGATAAGAGACAAATTAGAGCATGTGACAATCTTATCATCTACATATACAAGGATATACATTATGGAGTCTGCCTGGTTTCGAAAATATAGAAAAGAATCATAAATGGATCCCTGAAATCCTATTCTGTGAGATAGGTACTCAAACGCGAAAACCAAGCTCGTGGTGCTTGTTTTAGTCCATAAAGGGACTTATGAAGCTTGCACATATGTGTTGGATAATAAGGATCATTATATCAAGTCGGCTGCTTCATATACACATCAATCTCTAGAACCCCATGTAGAAATGCATTCTCTACATCTAACTGTCGCAGTTCCCAACCATTCATCACTGCTATAGAGAGAACTAATCTTATGGTACATGGTTTGATTACCGGACCAAAAGTCTCAGTGTAGTCTATCCCTTCTTGCTGGTGAAACCCTTTCGCGATCAGGCATGCCTTATATTTATCAACACTACCATCATGCTTTTGCTTGATTCAAAAAACCCATCCCACGACATTCATCCCTCTTTCATATGGAACAAGAGACCAAGTGCCATTGTCAATCAACGTATTATATTGCACATCCATTGCACATCTCTATTTTGGATAATCTTTTGCCTGTGAAAAGCAAGTGGGTTCCATGAACTCATCATCCTGCAAGGGATGCTTTTTGGATGTTAGACAAAGTTTCTTTACATGCTTTCAAATACCTGATTTAGCTCTCGTTTTCATTGGATGTATCTGTGGTTGTTGTAGTTGTTGAATATCACTGGTAGTTGTTGACATACTAGGTTGTTCTATTGGAAAACTTGGTTATGAGAAAATCTGATCAAGATTTGCTGGCAAGGATACATCAGTTGGAGTCGCTAGCAGTGATACATCAATTGGACTTACTGACAAAGACATATTAGAGATGGTTGATGCAGTTAGTTGTTGAGTCTGCTGCAACTCTAGGTGAACTAGTGGATCTGTAATGTTTATTGGCACTGCAGAGTAGGTGAGGCAAGTACTCTTGTATTTGGTAACTTTGGAGTTGATTCTATCACAGAACCTACTTGTTGCTTGGAAGCAAATGGAAAATGAACCTCTTCAAATATGACATGTATGGAGATATACAACCTATTTGTAGAGATATTTAGACACATGTAACCTTTATGAGAACTACTATAACCTATGAAGGTACATGTTATAGACCTAGGTTCCAATTTGTTTGAATTATATGGTCTTAGACATGGATAACAAAGGCAACCAAACACATTTAAGAGAGAATAATCAGGGGTCTTATTGAATAGTAACTGAAGTGGTGTCTTGTTTTCTGTCTTAGTATTCGAAATTCTATTGATGAGATAACAGGCTGTGGAGAAAACTTCGACCCAAAAAGACTTTCTTGGTGATATGTTGTATAAGCCTCTCAGCGAGTCCATTTTATGGAGAAGTGTGGGGGCAAGAGAACCTATGGATTACAACTAAATTGTTGAGAAATGAGGTAAATTTTTTGTATTCACCTCCATTGTCGGACTGGAAGACTTTGATCTTGTGATTAGTGATATTTTCTATGACTGTACTAAAGTTGGTAACACATCAGATTTTTGTACCAAGTAGTGAGAAAAAACATCCAAGAGTAGTAAGTAATATCGAAAACCATTGCGAGAGACATGGGGAGATATCCATAAGTCAGAAACAATAAGGCTTAATGGTTTATCATAAATAGTTTGACTAATAGGAAATGGTAATTTCTTACTCTTACTAAGATGACAAGAGTAACAAAAATCAAATGTTTTATTTGAGACAGGGAGACAAAAATTATTGATAACTCTAGAAACTGTTTGAATCATTGGATATCATAATCTTTGATTCCAAATTGGAAGGGATTCTGATAAGTAAGATTTTGGTGGAAACACATTGTTGATCTCCTTGACATTATCAAATATGTAGAGGCCATCTTCATTCCTACCCTACAACAGTGGTGTCCTCGTTTGGCGATCCTTCATCACAAAACAGTTTGTGTGAAATTCAAAAAATATATAGTTGTCTTTGCATAATTAATAAACCGATGGAAGGTTAGCGTTAATAGTATGAACATGATACACATTTTTAAGTAGAAAAGATCTACTATTTTGAGTAAAAGTAGCATTACCAATGTTTGTAATAGTAAGTTCATTACCATTCCCAACCTTCACACGCTCAGTGCCATCATACTCTTGGTGTAGGTTCAAATTATTGATGTCAGCAGTGAGGTGGTGTGTACTACCGGTATCAATTACCCAAGAATTGTCCCCATTTCTTCCAGGTAGTGCAACGTATGCATCTAGAGGTTTCCTTGTGGGTACCTCATTTTTTTCCATCGATACCAGCACCTTCTAGCCTTGTGATTTCTCCGACCACAAATCTGACAAGGGCCTTGGTCTTGTTGTGGATTGTTCCTTGATCTAGGGGGTGTCCTGTTAGGATGAAAGTTGTTTCGTTGACGGGGATGACCTGGTCTAGGGGATGAGGAGCTTGCAGCAACAACATTTGCTAAAGTTTGTTGAATCAATGCTAGTTGTTTCTCGAGAAGAAGATCATATATGAGTAGATGAGCATAGAACGTCTTCATATCCAAAGCATCAATGGTGCACAAAGTTATTACAATTGGGTCATACGCTTGGTTAAGGACTCAATATGGTTTGTTACATATCATCTTCAGAAACAGTGTGTCCTCATGTTGCAAGTAAGTCAAGCAAATTTTTATCCTTGTTAAAGTATTCTTGCATTGTAGAATTACCTTTAGTTAAATTATGGGGTTGTCTCCGTAAGTGCAGCTGATGCGCCTTGGTATGTGGTGCGAACTGATAGGTGCATTATTTGTATTATTTGGATACTCTAATTCATTGATTTTTTGTTAGTTTTCATATCATTAAGCTTTGATTTTTTTTTGTTTATGAGTTTCTTAGGAGTTTTGAAGTGTATTCAACCAAAGAAGAAGAAAGGAGTTCCTTACGACACGAAATGAACAAGGAAGTTAAGTTCTGCCAATGGAGAAGGACCAAAAGACCGAATTAAACTCATTCAAATCCAGGAGTTCTTAATACCATTTTGAAGAGAACGAGAATACAAAGTCAACGCAAAAAGAATGAGGTCATTCGGAGTTCGTATGAGGAAGTTATGAGCAAAATAGCCGAAAGAAAATAATGAAACACTCAGCATCACAATCGGGAGTTTTACAAGGGAAAATAACCTACCGATTATGGCAAGTTTTGGGTACAGGAAAGTCATATTTTGATCCCTTACAATCGGTAGTTAAGGAGGGTGTTTTGCCTACCGATTGTGACTCGACGGTAGGCACTTCTAAGACACGTTTTTGACTTCCAAATCAAGGTATCATGGTCCCATTTGGACTCTAACACCTAGATATGATGAATACGATATAAAAAGACGTCCAAAACCCTAGAAAGAGAGCTTGGACACTTTTGGAGACTTAAAAACACAAGGAGAACAAGAAGCTAGGGTTGGGAGTTGCGATTGATCATCACGATTTCTAGGGTTTGCTTTACTTGCTTTCTTGATTATTTACCATTGATTTTGAGAAATCCATGATGAACTAAACCTTTCTTATTGGTTAGAGATGTAGTCCTAAGTTGGAAAACATGTTTATCAAATTGAAGTATTCATTCTCATATGTTCATAATCTCTTCAATATCGCTTATGTTCTACCATGGATTGCTTGTTTGTTTAAGTCGCGAATTAGATGAGCATGCATTGGCATCTATAGCTAAACTAGGGTTTGAGATCCGGAATTGTCGAAAGATCCTTGTTACAAGTAGTATAACATAGTTGTTAATAACGGGATGTTACCATGCAATTATGTGTAGAAGCGTGACCTAGGTTAAATCCGAGTGGCTCTTGCGCCGGATTGCTTAGAATAACCTCAACTCACAAAGACCATTGGAATTGAGAGTGCATGAATGTTGAGTATAACATAGTTGATATTGAGAGTGCATGAATGTTGAGTATGATTTAGTTGATAACATGTTGGAAGATGGAAGATGAAATCTCTAACCAGTGTTCTTTACCCCTGATATTCGTTTTAATCAATTTGTTTTAGCATAATTTAGTTATAATCACAACCAAAACCCCCCTGTTTACATAAGTAATCGAAAGTAATTAACAATCACCTGCCTCTCTCTGGGAACGAACTTGTTCTTATTACTATACTCTAATATATATATTAGTGAAGTAAGAACTTGAATTAATTTTGCTTGGCTGACAACCGACCAAATTTTGGTGCTGCTGTCGGGGAGGCATAGCGGATTGTTATTTGTTTTTGGTTTCTTTTTTTTTTCTTTTTTTTTTTTCTATTTTTAGTTTTATTGTTGTTGTTTTTTTCTGTTTTTTTTTATTATTTTCTAACCTAGTTTTGAGAATCTTGTTTCAGGTACTTGTATTCCATGTACAGTGCACAAGATCAAGCTTAAAATGGTTTTCAATCTCAACCCTATGAAAATTTCCAACCATACGGGGAGTATAATCACAACCAATCCTTTGGTTATGACCAATATTCCACGTACCCTTTTAATTATTCTCATACATGCCAATCTCCTTATAGTAGGTATATAATTGAACAATTACAAGGAGGGGAGGATAATTATGCTTGTGATGGTTTATCTAAATCTACTCTTGATCGTAATTATGATCATTTACCTATTTAACGGGAGGAGACAAGGTTTAGAAACTCTACCACGAGTAATGGTGTAAGACTACCAAGTTTGAGAGAACTTGATAGAAGGTTGAGCAATTGATAGATGAAGGGGCATCATGTGCAGAAATTCTAGAAGCTAAAAGAGCTTTGAGAAAGGAATGTGAGCGACGTTATTCTATGGGATACAATGATGATTTTGAACCTTTTGAAAATCCTTAAACCAGTGATGACGTTATTCCAACTCCGAATCTGATTTTTGATGATAATTGTGTAGTTAACTCAACTCCTGATCTTAATAATGATCATTCACCCAATCAAAGGGAAGAGTCGTGTGCAAGAGATTCTACTGTAGTTAATGATAGAAAGCGTGTGAATATCAGAAAACTTACTCAGAAACTATACAAGTTGGAAGATGACGGAGCCTCGGAAGAGCTTCTCGAAGAAATTAGTAGGACCATTCGTATGGAATTTAAACGACGTTCTGATAAAGGTTGGGAAACCGTTAAAGATTCTGATTACAGTGAGTCTAAAAACGGAGAGGAGTATGTTGAGAATGAAACGGATTTGAGCAATAGTGTGGAAGACCCAATTGAACTTGCCGAAGATGATATTGATAATGTTGATGTCGAGATTCTTGTTGAGGAAGAAACTAATGAAGAACGGTTAGAAAGTTTGATAGAGGACCACAATACACAAGAGGTAAGTAATTCATTAGAAATTTTTGAAAAAGATAAGGTTCCCATAATTCAAGAAACTTTAGAAGGTTTGACTGAACCTTTGCTTATTGATCCTTTTCCTTTACCTCGTTTTGGCTTGAATGTATGTGCTTCAGAAGTATTGTTGAGTGACTTTGCTTCTAAATCCGTTGTTGGAAATATTTGATTCTCATACTATGCAGGTTAGCAAAGAGGAGTCTATAGAATTTCCCGAATTCTACGTTCTTTATTCACTTCTGAGTGTAGAAAAGACTAAGTGTGGGGGGAACTTCTATCGAGTGATAAATTCGCTATTATTTTCTTGTACTAATGTTTGTGTGAAGTTAATATTTACAATGCAGATTGTTCAATGGATGGATCCTCAAATTTTCAGATTGTTGGTCTATGGGCGACTAGACAGTCGGGCTGAAGACGTTAAACTAAGCGCTAAATGGGAGGCAACACATTGGTTTTGTATTTCTATCTTTATATTTTGATTTTATTAGTTTTTTATATCATGTTAGGATTTCCCATCTTGATTTTACATTGGAGGAATCAATTTACATTGATGACAATGTAAAGTTTAAGTGTGGGGGAGTAATTAAGCATATAAAATTTTTAGTATTTGCTTTTGTAGGTAGAATTTTAAAACTTTTGTACATATTTGCATGAAAACCTTCAACTTTTAGAGATTTTAGAGTCACTTAGTATACTTCTAGCTACGTTTACATACGAAGTTCTAACCGAAATAACTGAACTTAGAAGTATTAGAGAACTATATTCGGAGTGCTTAGTTGTTGAGAGGCTGGAGCTGATAAAAATGGACTTAAACTGCCGGTAGAGAATACAGTATTAGAAGAGTTGAACATTCAATACCCATGAGTGAGGCACCAAACCTTCAATTGTCCGTTTAGAGTGTTTCATCTGCGTAAATTCCGGGTAGAATGATGAGCTACCTAACCTCGCACCAATTTCAGCACTACTTTTGATCTCTTGAGTGCTATTTCTATCAATCATGAGGGTGTCATCAGAATTGCTAACTCTATCTTGTAGTCTTGTTTGCAGTTGGCACCATTCTCTCGACAATACCAGGTCTATAGAAACATATCATCATCAATAAGCGGAACATCAAAAATTTGAAGGAAAGTTGAAGACAGTCAAGGTTTACAAGCACCCGTTCAAGAAAGAACAAATATTTTATTAAATATTGAAGACTTATGTACAAGAGCGAAAGAAATCAAAAGAGGTGAGTTAGTGAAGTTCATGATATCAAGGCAATACATGTTGTGAAGAATCAAGTGGTAAATTCTTTATCCCACAGCCGAAGTAATTTCATCATTTAATTTTCAGTTTATATTTTGAAGTCATTAAAAAAAAAGTTTATATTGCTTTAGTGTATATCTTTTTTTTGTATTCAATCAATAAGGCCGTGGGGAAGAAGAAATCTATAAAGAAGTTTCAAACAACAAGAAATTGAGGAAAAGAGTTACAAATTGTCAAGGTTCTACGAAGTTCAAGAGTTCATCATCAACAGTTGAAGACCAAAGACGTTTTTATTGGATGCTGTGAGAGTGGTGTTGATTGCCGATCGGGCGAGAAGGTAAGTAAGCATTCTCATCCTCGAATGGTGGTTGATTTCTTTTATTAGAGGTAACTAGAAAAACAAAAAGTGGTACTTTTTCGTCCCATGTTCTATGGGATAACATCTTCATATGATTCGGAAGGTTACCTTTCCTTCCCACCATTCAACGTGTGCAGGATTTCTATCTTCATTCCTGCCTGCACATATGTGAGAACCATAAAGTGCGTCTTTTGAGTGTCAAATTCATAAAATCTTGTTGGTGAGGCAGAAACATTCGGTCGCTCTCGAACCTGGATCCTTTCACATAGTGGTTTTCTCCTAACTCAAGGGTTAAGCATGAGAATAATATTCTTTATACTTCTTATTGTTAGTGTGAAGAAATTTGTGTCTTCGTAGCTCTTTGGATGCATGTGCTCTGGAATATTTGAAAGTTGGAAATTAGGTTTTGTGGGTATACCTCTTGTAAACCCTCACGAGACTATAACTCGTCCACTAGGGACACCTAGGGGTTTAAAGGCTTGTTACACATGCTAAGTGTAATTGTATCCTCAACGAAATGGAGTTGTTGTAGTTTAGTTTAGATGTGTAGTTTGCTCGAGGACTAGCAAAAGGCAAGTGTGGGGGAATTTGATAGGTGCATTATTTGCATTATTTGGATACTCTAATTTATTGATTTCTTGTTATTTTTCATATCATTATTCTTTGATTTTATTTGTTTATGAGTTTCTTAGGAGTTTGAAGTGTATTCAACCAAAGAAGAAGAAAGGAGTTCCTTACGACACGAAATGAACAAGGAAGTTAAGTTCTGCCAATGGAGAAGGACCAAAGATCGAATTAAACTCATTCAAATCCAGGAGTTCTTAATACCATTTTTAAGAGAACAAGAATACAAAGTCAACGCAAAAAGAATGAGGTCATTTGGAGTTCGTATGAGGAAGTTATGAGCAAAATAGCCGAAAGAAAATAATGAAACACTCAGCATCACAATCGGGAGTTTACAAGGGAAAATAACCTACCGATTATGGCAAGTTTTGGGTACAGGAAAGTCATATTTTGAGCCCTTACAATCGGTAGTTAAGGAGGGTGTTTTGCCTACCGATTGTGACTCGACGGTAGGCACTTCTAAGACACGTTTTTGACTTCCAAATCAAGGTATCATGGTCCCATATGGACTCTAACACCTAGATATGATGAATACGATATAAAAAGATGTCCAAAACCCTAGAAAGAGAGCTTGGACACTTTTGGAGACTTAAAAACACAAGGAGAACAAGAAGCTAGGGTTGGGAGTTGCGATTGATCATCACGATTTCTAGGGTTTGCTTTACTTGCTTTCTTGATTATTTACCATTGATTTTAAGAAATCCATGATGAACTAAACCTTTCTTATTGGTTAGAGATGTAGTCCTAAGTTGGAAAATATGTTTATCAAATTGAAGTATTCATTCTCATATGTTCATAATCTCTTCAATATCGTTTATGTTCTACCGTTTGTAACGCCTTGTATGATGGATTGCTTGTTTGTTTAAGTCGCGAATTAGATGAGCATGCATTGACATATATAGCTAACTAGGGTTTGAGATACGGAATTGTCGAAAGATCCTTGTTACAAGTAGTATAACATAGTTGTTAATAACGGGATGTTACCATGCAATTATGTGTATAAGCGTGACCTAGGTTAAATCCGAGTGGCTCTTACGCCGAATTGCTTAGAATAACCTCAACTCACAAAGACCATTGCTTTCATTGGGTTAAACTTGAGTGGATCTTGCGCCAAGTTATTCGTTGAAAATGATTCAAAGAGTGGCTCTTGCGCCTCTTATGATAATATGAGTTTTGCCGGAGTAAGCCTGCGATATGATGCTTTGGGGTTATTGGTATTGAGAGTGCATGAATATTGAGTATGATTTAGTTGATAAAATGTTGGAAGATGGAAGATGAACTCTCTAACCAGTGTTCTTTACCTCTGATATTCGTTTTAATCAATTTGTTTTAGCATAATTTAGTTATAATCACAACCAAAAACCCCTTGTTTACATAAGTAATCGAAAGTAATTAACAATCACTTGCCTCTCTGTGGGAACGAACTTGTTCTTATTACTATACTCTACTATATATTAGTGAAGTAAGAAGTTGAATTAATTTTGCTTGGCTGACAGCCGACCACGAACCTTGTTTCTAATGCCTTTCAGACCTCTTGAGATGTTGTTAAGCCCACAACGTGAATCATAACACTCTCAGTGATTGAAGATAGCAACCAACCCAAAAGGATTTGGTCTTGCTCTTTGAACTTGGTAAATTCAGGATTAAGTTCTTATGAATTTGGTAGGGTTCATGGTGGTTTAGGCAGGGTACCATCGACATAACCTTGTAGATTGTATCCTTTTAAAAGGGGTTTAAATTGAGTTTTCCATAAAAGGAAATTAATTTCATTGAGCTTGATGTTCACTAGGTGATTGATATGGATTTGTTGAAGAGTTAATGTGTTTGCTTCCATTGAAGAGAATTGATTTGGAAGAGAGAGCGTGGCTTACAGTATCTCTGGCTGATACCAACTCAGAATATAGATTTAGCAGTAAACTCTTCCACACAGTTCTTGTGGACATTAGAGTATCTATTTATATATGAATACAGATATGCATGAGTAATTAAAAAGATATTCAAATACAGATATTCAAGGTGTAACAAGTAACAAATCTCCGTGTCTTATTCTGGAGATATTCTGGAAGAACCCTCATATAGGGGCTTTTCATATGAGTACAAAATAGAGTTATTAGTTATCCAATTCAAAAAAATCCTATCCATTATATTTTCATAATGGCTAATTAACCCTATTTAGTTACTAATAATTAATCCAATTAGCTAATAGATTAAGAACTAGATTAAACTAATAAAATCATGTTATATTTAATCAAACCAAATGATATTTTTATATGTTTTGTTTTGATAGGAAGAAAAAAAAAGAACTTTTTGGAGATTTTTTAAAAACCCTAGATTTTGATTCACTCAACCAAAATGGGTGATCCTATGGCCGAGAGTAGTCAATTATACCTCTAACTTAGCTCAATTGTTCTTTGTATTGCTCAAAATTGCTTAAAGTACATAAAAAAATAGATTTTTTTTGTAATTCAGGCCAACTTACGGTTGGGTTTTCATCTCGTAACCAACCGTAAGACATATTTATGGTTGGGTTTCGATAAACTCATAACCGTAACTGGATAAAAATGAAGGAAAACCCAATCGTGGAATTTTTACGGTTGGGTTTTATTAATCGAACCCAATCATAACTCATTATGTTCATGGATATTTATTGTACCGGTTACGGTTAGGTTCGACAAAAAAAATTCAACCGTAAATTAAGTTACGATTAGGTTCGACTTTTGATTTCCAACCATAATTGATTCTGTAGTTTTCTTATTGTTCTTACGGTTGGGTTTAGGGGTAAAAACCAACCGTAATTATTTTTACGGTGGATTCAATGCTCTTTACCTAACCGTAAATTTCCATTTCCAACGGTTGGGTTGAAGACATAAAAACCCAAACGTAAATATATTTACGATTCATAAAGCCAACCGTAAAAATACAAAAAGAAAATACCTATCAAGATATTTTACGGTTGGATTTGCACTTTCGAACCTAACCGTAAATTGTTTACGTTTCATAATCCCAATAATAAGATATTATCTTCATCTTCCTTTTCAAAATTTACGGTTGATGTTTCCAAAAACCCAACCGTAAAATAATTTCAAAAACCAGTTATGTTTGGATTTTGACATTTTTCAAATGTAAAAGCTTGAAAAAAAATAATTTTACGGTTGGATTAAATAACACAATCCAAACGTAAAAAATCTGAAAACCCTAAAAAAAAATTGATATCAATCAATCAAGTAATTTTTAGGAATTTAAATTTGATTGTTGTTGATTGTTATCATTGCTACCTTCTATATCTTTACTATAGAATTTAATCGACGATTTTAAATTTTTTGAATCGCCATCAATCAAAACGGAAGAATTACGATGGAGAAGAAAATGGGGAGAAAAAGAAGGTACGGTTGGGAGAGAAGGAATTGAAATGGTTTTGAAAATTAATTAAAGTTAGGTATTTTTTTAGGTTTAATAGATGGTAGGGTAAGTTAGACATTTTCTATTGCCATAGGATATCACTAGCCAACTATTTAATTACCCTAAAACCATGAAAAACTCCTCTATTAGAACCATAAGCCCTTATATAAGGTTTCTTTAGAAAGACTAGAGTTCATTATAGAGTCATTTTTTTGTCTTTTGGGAAACCTGTATAGTTATCCTTGACACTATCTATGTTGACCAGGGGCGGAGCCAAGCCATGACAAGGATAAGCAGTTACCTATCCTGTTGGGCTGACTCCCAAACCTTTTTATTTATTTATTTATTTATAGTCTCTAAAATCTATTTTAATATTTTTACCTATCCTAAAATCTGGATATTTTTTTATTATCTATTCATAGATGAATTCCTAGTTTCGCCATAGGCATATCCTGTTTAAACTTAAACCGAAACACTTGCATAATTTGAAAATGTTATCAGTTTGATTAGTTTATTAAGATTATATTTTTGATATTACAGAACCAATTATTGGATACCATTGGTTTGGAAAGAATTACGTTAGATTTTCTCCTCTGCATTTAATGGTTGTCATCTTGCTTGATATATATGTTTGGGCAGAAAATTGAATCAACCCAAAACAACCAAAATTAAAGAAGAGAAATTCAACACAAATCATTTAACGTGGTTCAGCCCTTAATGGCCTACGTCCACGGGTACTGAATTTGTGAGGGTTTTTATTGATCAATTTTGAGGTTACAGTGAGATGAAGCTCCATTAGAGCTCTCCCTTTTTTACAGTGAGATCCAGTTTTTCAGAGAAGAACCGGCCGATCCCCTTTCTCTTCTTCTCTCTTTTCTTTTAAGGAAAGTATGAGATGTTGTTGGGGATGTGGCATCTTCATGGGAGTCCACCTGTCCACTCTCTCACTCTCTAATGCTTCCATGTGGCATCTTTCTATCCGTCCGTCTGTCTACCTTATCGAAATGACCGGATCGGGACAACATGTTCGGGACAGGATGGATCGGGACAGGACAGATCGGGCACCAATTGGAACGGGAATTGCTGACGTCACTGTAAGAAATGATGACGCCACTTCGGGACAGGATATCATCGGGACAAGCTGGAACGGTCGGGATGATGACGTCGCTTCGGGACGTGATGACGTCGCTTCGGGACGTCAATGATGACGTCGCTTCGGGATGTGCTGACGTCACTTCGAAAACGGGACATGATGACGTCGCTTCGGGCCAAATCAGGCTTCGGACTTGATGACATCACTTCGGGCGAACATCATTTTATCCCCAACAATACACAGGTCTATATTCCTATTGCAACTTTTTGCTGAGAAATTTACGAAGTTTAGGCTTCAAATTGACAAGCTAAACACGTATGAATTATGATTCACTATTTCAGATGTTTTTAGGTTGATCAGTGTTTCCTTGGTATATTTGTAGGTCTAGTAATCGTATTATTTTTGTTTCTCTCTTTTGAATTTGGTAATCAAAATAGTTGTATTGAGAAACAAGAAATGTACGGACCAAGTGCCATCGACAAATAAGAGAAAGGAAGTAATTACTTACAAGCATTAAAGGGTTCTCCACCTTCTTATATAATAGGACATGGAAATGAGAAAAGAAGATAGGTTAAGTAAGTTACCTAATGCTCTAATCCAACGTGCCCTCTCTTTCCTTCCGATTAAAAATGTTGTTTCCACTGGCATTTTATCTAAAAGATGGAGGAAAGTTTGGGTTTCTACTGATGTCTTTGATTTTCGTGGATGGTGGCGTACTTATTTAGATAAGGCAGAGGGTTCTTGCCATCATGAAATGGATCCAAATGACTATTTAATGGTAGCCAAACATTTTGTGGATCTTGTTGAAAGAGTGTTGACTGCTCATGATGGCAATCATGATATGCCAACCTTGCGGAAATGTTATCTCGAAATTGACCAAATACTCTTTCAAAGAGATACAGTTAAAGCACTGGTCTCTATAATAATAGTAAGGCGTCAAGTTGAGGAGCTGATTCTCGATTTCCAAAAGAAGCTTGATATAAGGGTTCCAAAATCCTGGAAGGGCTTCTATAATAAGACGAAATAGAGACATTTTGAAGTAAAACTCAAAAACCCCTTATCCATAATATTTTTACAATGCCTAAACCATCCCTGATTAGTTAATCTTAATTACATTAATTAATTAATTAATTAAACTAATCATGATTAATTAAACATAATCTTGTACTTAAAAAACTGAATTCAAATTATTATTTTTTGGATTTGTGTTTTGTGGGAAGAAAAACTAGATGAAATTTAAGAAAATTTTGTCGTTTTTTTTTTAAACCCTAGATTTTGATTCAATCAAGCATAGTAGCATTGAGTATACCTCTAGCTTAAACTCTTGATCTTTTTATGGCTCAAATTTGATGAAATCACGATTTGAAAGATGGATTTTTTGTTATTCAGAGAAATTTACGGTTGGGTTTCATGTCGAACCCAACCGTAACACCAAGAACACCCCAGATTTACGGTTGGGTTTTCAACCAAACCCAACCGTAACTAATTTGTTCTTCATATTACGGTTGGGTTATTAAACAAACCCAACGTAACTTCAAATGTAGGAGATGAAGATTCAATTAAGATTTACGGTTAGGTTTTCAACCAAACTTAACCGTAACTAATCTTTAAACCCCAATCGTAAAATCAGATAAATATATTTTAAGATTTTTTAATTTCTATCTTGTAGAGAATTGAAAGACGAAGCTAACCCAAAAAAAATGAGGCCAATCGGACATCGTATGAAGGAGTTATGATCAAAACGGTGAAATCTATTTGTATCCAGGAATAATTACGGTTGAGTTCGCCAATAAACCCAACCGTAATTTTGGGCTCAATGAAGCCCAAAAAATCTCAAATTTACGGTTGGGTTTATTGGGGAACCAAACCGTAAATATTCCTGGATACATTTCATCGTTTTGATCATAACTCCTTCATACGATGTCCGATTGACCTCATTTTTTGGGGGGTTAGCTTCGTCTTTCAATTTTATACAAGATAAAAATGAAAAATTTAAAATATATTTATCTAATTTTATGATTGAGGTTAAAGATTAATTACGGTTGGGTTTGGTTGAAAACCTAACCGTAAATCTTAATTGGATCTTCATCTCCTACATTTGAAGTTATGGTTGGGTTTGTTTAATAACTCAACAGTAATATGAAGAATAAATTAGTTACGGTTGGGTTTCCATTCGAACCCAACCATAACATGAAGAACAAACCAGATACGGTTGGGTTTTTCATTCGAACCCAACCGTAAATTCCCTCTATAACCCAAAATCCTCATTAGCTTGTTTAGTTTTATCCGGATTGTCATCACTACTACTTTCTACACATTTATTAGTATTCTTCATCATGAAATTGGAAGTTTAATCGGCGATAATATTTTGATTCGATGGAGAAATTTGATTAAAATGGAGAAGGAGAAGATATGGAGGAGATGGAAAGATTTTAATTAAAGGACAAATTTGTCTTTTTTTAATTCGGTAAAAGGTAAAATGGACATATGGACATTTAACTTTACCCCTAAAACATCTCTTAACGAAAATTGGGTCACCTCGCCTACTAGAGGAACCCCTTCAGGATATTGGAGCCCCTATACCAAGCTTCTTTCAAAATGATGTTACTGTAGTGTGATTATTCAGATGATGATTGGGACCAGGACGAGGATGGCATTTATGAATATCCACTTAAGAAACTATATCTTACTCACTGTTTATTCACTTGTGAATCACTGACCAGGTTGGAACTAAACTTGACTTATTATACTGCTCTTGTACTTCCTAAACCATTTTCATTTCCAAGGCTGAAGATCCTTAAGCTTACCTATGTCAAGTTCAATGATAATGACTTGCTTCAAGACTTCTTTTGCAACCGCCCTATTCTCGAAGACTTGAGTTTGGACAATTGTACTTGGAAGGTGGTAATGGATGCATGCAAGTTTTTTTTACTGTATTCCCAAATTGAAGATATTAAGAATGTCTGATTTCATTTATGAGGTAAACATTGCTTCCATACTTTCGGGGTTTTTTGCTTCCTATGTAGCTCCAAGTACTGTAGGGTCTCTGCTTTGCTAATGTTCTCGGAACTAGTTTGCCGACTTTTAATAGCTTGACAAGTTTGGTCACTAATAACTAATTATTTAATTTTATTCACAAATTTTATTGTCATTGATTCATTGCTATTATTACATGTACAACATTTAATAAGTTGGCACCATCCGACCACCGTAACAATTGCCTCGTATGAAAAAAATTAAAATAGATATTTTTTACTTGTGGTCAAATATATTAACATAATTAAATTGTAAGAGGGCTTCATTTTTTTATGTTTGTTTTGGAGGTCTGGGCCGATCTACCCTATATTATGCAGAAGGTGAAATTCACGTGTTTGATGTAACTATTGTATTTGTCCAGGGCCGGTCCTAACTTAAAGGATGCCCGAATCAGATTTCAAAAATATTGCCCCTCTTAGTATTTGACCGTATCAACATACTTTGACTACAAACACAAATGTTACATTTTAGTTTAATTTCAGATTTTAAATACCATACTGACAATAACATTGTAGTACTATAAATATGAAATAATAAATCTAAATATTTAAAGGTCTAGACAAATAAAGTTTTCACGTTAAATAGTGAGGAAATCCTCGTTTTCTATTGGTCGAAATAAGACTTTTGTAACTTTTGTGAAACGAGAGTTCTGGTGAGGACACTTAGCATAATTTGATTGGTGCAAATATTTAGGGGTTAAAGAAACTCACTCTCCTATTGGTTCTTTTGTTTTAAAATTAATACACTTCGTTTACACCCAATATGTAATTGTACCGGGTCAATGTCACCTATAAAGGGTGGACGACACCAAATCGACGATCTACATCAAAACCAAATTCAATTTGGAATTCGTTAGTATTAAACCTACCATATTCAGAAATCGTGACTATGTTAAGAAATAAAACAAAAAAAAAAGTATAAACCTAACCATTCCATCACGATGGGACAGGACGGGCTTCGCCCCATCACACCAAATCAAAAATTGAAGGTAATAGTAATAAAAAGTTAAACATATTTGATGCATAGTACATACATAAATCTAGTAGTCGTTAGTTACTTTAGTAAAAAAAATATTCATACATATATATATATATATATATATATATATATAAATACACGGTTACTGATTTATAAGTTTATGTATGAAAAATTGAAGATATTATATTATAAATAAAAAAATCAGAATAAATGATACAATAGTAGTTGAGTAAATAAGAAGCGAAATACAAGAAACAAACACATCTAAAATACAAATTTTACTAGCTTTTTATAGTCAATGCTTAACATAACTAAAAAAAAGAAATAAACACGTGTTAAAACAAAAAGCTAACGCTCTTACCTTGCTACAATAGATCATCACCTAGTAGATAAAGATCCTATGTAATATGTATTAACAGATAAATTGGATTCCCTCCTCGTCCTTGCTGCAAAATTTGTTACGTCAGGTAGGTCAGGCTCAAGTGATTGTGAGGAAAACTGAGTTTGTGGATAAACTACTGAAACATCGGAAGAGTTTTTTTGGTCTTCCGAACTTAATAGGTTGATTGTTTCGATATGAACATCATGAATTGTCAAATTTTTTATTTTTCTTACAATATAAATGGATCTTATACCCTTAATGAAAACCAATTCTTCTCTTTTTTGTAGGGCACGGTGAATGCACTAGTTCTGCAGAAGATGACTATTGGGCTTTGTAAGTCACACTTGCCAGTAGATTCAGAAAACAAAGCTATGGAGAACTTACTATTATTTCCAAGAGTCTCTACGCGTTGTATAGTTGAGCTGTTGTAAAACATCTCCTTCATTTCTATTTGTCGTTTAAGCTGTTAAACTCTTGGTGATGGTGGGAATTCTGCTGGTTTTCTATGTCAACGACCCAAAACTTGCATTACTTTTACTTTTAGCAGGGAAAGTGGAATAGAATGCAAAAATATGGTTTGAGATTTTTATTTCTTATCTCTCATAGTAATACTGAGCACTTCATTTTAAGCTCAAATTGCAATTGCTAATCACTAGGAAAGCGACTAACACGGATTAACATCTTAGTTATGACTTCACCTTGGATAGCTTAGTTAGAAATTTTGGTGTTACTGCTTGGACGGTATTGCACTATTGCTCATTCACATTAAGGTGAGTAATCACTAGTCAGATATTTTCACCAAAATTGGGGACCTCTGAGTGTCTAGCCAAACATCATATTCATGAACCTCATTTTCACACAACATTCGTTCTTTTACTACAACAATAAGACTAGAGAACCGACTTTATCACTGAGCCAGAAGGCAAATGAACACTATTTATTCATCTGATGCAATAAAAATATGATAACTGTACAAAAATGTAATACATCTTAACCGCTAAACAATTCATGCAATACTTAGTTGCGAGTTTAGTAGCTTTCTGTTGTGGTATGAGAATTTTCAACCAAGAAGTTGCACTGCAGCAATTGATGGGATTTTCTCTCTCAGCTTTTGTGTTACTGCCACTCGAACAGTTATGACCCCGGCAGCAGGTCCTAGTATCCGGATTTTCACGATCGGATCCTCGATTGCAACTAGTTCTAGACCTCCACCACCAGTTCCCACAAGGTATGGCCTTATTTCCTCCAGAACCTGAAATAGGAAAGGAAAGAGTCACACTCACAACCTATAACTTGCACAAAATTATGTTGACTAAAAATGCACAATAATATTTCGCTCCTTTTCAAGAGTAAAGTAGTAAACTACAATAGTGATGCTTGCCATTAATGTTAAATAATGTGCCAAACCAGTACAAAGTTTAATGAGAACCAAATGCCCAAGGGCATACATCTTAATTAATCAATATTCTTCTCTACACAACAAGGTCACAACGGGTAGTAACTAGTAAGGGGTCATGGATCAACTGGCTTTCTTGATTCTATCTCCTTTTTCGAAGAAATGTACATTATCTTTTGTGTATATATATCTCGAGACACGATATCATAACTTGTTGAAGAGGATGAAAACAGATGTATAAATGGAAGGAATTAGAAGGCCAGGAACCGTAGCAGACATAAGGGCAATCAAAATACAGTACCAGTAGGATGTCAGTATACACTACTATTCTACTGAAGATATTGATTTTCAAATTAATCAATTGCCATAGCCAACGTGCAATGACAGTCTACCACTAGCAAGCCCTAAACAACAATTACTTAGTGAATGTCACGCAACCGTCCAAAGACTTCTATAGACATTTTAGCATCTCATGGTTTCTCCATAACTATTGTAAAAACTGAACAAGAAACACACTACACTAGGTTGAGTCTAGATAAAGAACTAAAATATTAAGGACAGACCAATCAATCAACTATCGACTTACATGAAGAAAAAAAAATCTCTATCACTAAGTATCACTGTTTTGACATTTCCAACCATGTTTGAAGATATCATCTTGCTAACTAAGAGGATGGATGGCGGACCAAAGGTGATACTGTAATCTCACTTATCAACTAACTTGCTCCACTCCAAGCACCCATACACATGCAAACACACAAAAAGAAGAAGCAAGGAATGATACAAAACAATCTTCTCCCGAACTTCTAAAGATAGCAAGCACCTAGAAATATCTACTTAAGCAATTATGACACGCAAAAAAAAAAAAAAAACTAACCACACATACACAGAATACTTAGCAGATTCTCTATCATAAGAACACAAGAAGAGAGGTCCCAATCTAATGTTAAATAAAATTAGGCTCACGACACACAAGAACACAAAAGAATGAATTAACTATTAAGGCAATTGGCCTTTCCAATCATGTGAAGCAATCAAGATTCGTGACTAATATGATTTTAATGAAGTAAGAAAGCTGGTCATCCATCCTTTCTCTCCATATGGGAACGGTCTTCTAATGGTGATTCTACATACAAATTGGGCTTTATGCAAAACAAAAAATGAGGTGATCCTAAGATCTGATCTGGTAACAATTTGAAAAACCCACTGTATACAAAGAAATCTTGTTCGAAGGAGACAATATTTGATGAAAGGGATATAAATTAAAAATCTTGTTCTTAATTGGGATGTGTGATAAATGGTGTAATACTTCTTTCTTTTTCTAGTATAGGCTGCACATGTTTGGTCAGCCAGGTTATGGATTGAATTTGTAAATTCTGCCTCCCCACTTATGTTGATTAAAACAACTATACTATGTTAAGACTCAAAGGAAACACTATTTGATTGAACAAGTAAACATGAACTGGAGAAAACGATTACCTTTTCAATATTTTCGTCATTCAGTTCAAGACCAGTTTCATTGTCCTCAACTGGCTCGACCGCAACTATTTCTGGAATCGTTTCCATTAAACGACGTTCGATGCCCATCTTCATGGTCATCATAGCACTTGGGCAGGACCCACACGCTCCTTGTAACTTCAATCTGACAATATTTCCATCAATCTCATGTAACGCCACGTTACCCCCATCAGACATGAGATATGGTCGCACTTCATCCAAAACCGTCTCGACATTTTCTGCAGTTAGCGGCAATTCCAGAGCTGAATCTGGGGTGGCAACAGCCTTGACAACTGCAAAGAATGAAAATACAAGAAACGATTGTTTCTACTGAAAAACAGAACAGGAAAGAAAACCCAAAAATTACAAAAAAAAATACTGAACTAATCAACTTTACACAAAAACAGAATTACTTGCGACTGATAAATAAAACATTCTCATTTAACGAGAACAAATAACTACAAGAATGCTGTAAAAGGAAGATTAATATTAAACTGCAGTTTATTGTACACCTCATATGCTTATTTGTAGACTAAAACTGAATCTCTAAAGCGGATTGAATCAACCTTAAAATCGGGATATGTGAGGCAATTTTGTTAGCAAAAAGATTTTCTGAACTTTGGCTCCTAACCTCAAATATGGAACATCATGTTACAATAAACTAACACCTATCAACACAGACAGTTGTATCTCTACTGCTAAACTCCTAAAAGCATCAGCATATACCACTACGCTCCTCCGTGAATAAAACCCATCAGACTAAGACCCGTTAGCTAGCAAGGACAATTACCCTTTTCGAATTGATGCACCCTAATATATTTCCAGGAAAATTACCCGATAGAAGAAATTAATCTTACCTAACTGACTATCAACAAATAAGAATCTAAAAAGGAAGAAAAACGTCACCTTTCTCACGCGTTTGAATATCTCCTCGACCACGAGAATAACGAAACGAACAGCTCCGCCCCAAGAAATTACTTCTTCTGAGAGAAATCTGTCTCGGACGAACGCTTGAATTCTGCAAATTTTATATCAAATTGTAGTTATTTCAGTGACGAATCAAGAGATTAACAAACAAAACAGGGGAAGGAGATAAAAGAGAGAGAGAGAGAGAGAGAGAGAGAGGAGGGACCTTAAAGGGGAATATAGAAGTGGAACAGGACGGTTCAGGGGATTGTTGAACCCTAGAGTAAGAAGGGTTTACAATCACTGCTTGCATCTCTCTCTATCTAGCTCTACACTGTGCCTGTCTGTATGTCTATCTCTCTGTTCCGAAATAAAAGAAGCCAAAGTTGTTGTTTTGAGGGAGGAGTTGAAGAATTATGAAAGATTCGATTTGGGTGCGGTAGGAGAGGGGAGGGGAGGAGAGGAGAAAGAGGACAGTTTAGGAAACTTTGTGGATGTTTAATCCAGATGTTGGAGATGGGACTTGGCCCTTTTGTTTTATGAGGTCACTAGTGACATGCCAAATTCGACTCTTCCACTTCTTATTCTAAAAAAGGAAACACAAGAACTTCTCAAGCGGTCATCAAAGTTATTGTGAAAGAATAAATCTCGATTGACACGTGTTCATAAATTATTAAAGGAGTAATGAATTAAAGTACGAAGAGAAGCACCCGAACAAAACTTTGTAAAGGAATTCTGAAAAGTCGACAGATATAAAGTCTGACATAATTGCTGCATAAGTAACACGTAGGTTACAGGAAAGTAATAGCATTAAATGCATATGTTGCGGGAAAGTACGGAGCTCTGATTAAAACAGATAACTTTAACTGCATGATTGACACCAGGATGCGAGAAAAGTGTGACTCATTAAAGTGTAATGATGAATATTGACCCGAGAAACGCGTGTCGACTCTACAAGTTGCGGGACAAAAAGGACTAAAGCATGACGATTCACTGATAAGAAGTTGCGTGTGAGACATGCTATAATCCTAATCCGAAGGTAATAATAAAATACAAGACCGAAGAAGAAATACGGGACAATAAATGCAAGACCGAAGGAAGACTACGGGACCAGACCGTAGGAAAGCTACGGGATGATAAGTAATACACTAAGAAAGACTTGCGGGATTACATGACTCATCAAAGATAGATAGGAATGAACAGGTGGCAAAGTTAATTAGCGGGACCCCTTGAATTGGCTATAAATACCAGAATCATGAACAAGAAAAGGGGTTGGAAAATCGGAAGAGAAAAACGGAGAAAAGGCGTAAAAGAAGACTAAAGAGCTTAGGTATGATAAACATGAGATTTTCTGATTCTAATTAGAGTAGTGAATTTGAATTATGATTTACTGGTTAGAAAATGTATCTTTTATCCAAATTTCTGTATTTCTTCTTCTTTTGTATTGATAAAAGTTTGATCTTATTTATAAATCTAATCATTTTATTAGTGGATGTAAACAGTTAAACTGTGGAACCACTATAATCTTTGTGTCATCTTGTTATTATAGTGATTGTCTTTCATTCTTTATATTTTTTATTGTGCATCGATTCATCTTAGTTATCGTACTATGGTCATCTTTAAGCAATTTTGACTGTGACACCACTTCCTTTGTATGTTTGGTGATCACAATTTGGCGCTAGAAACAGGGATTGAGTAAAGAATTTATTCTACCTGTCAAAAAATTTCACTTTTTAGAAAAAAACTTTTTCTTTAGAAAGTTATATTTTATCGAAGAATTTTGTTGAATAAAGCGCAATATTTCAGAGTCTTAGCAATAAAAGAAAAATTAGGCGCACAAAATTCTACTAAGTTGTATGATCATAGTTATTAAGTTTTTGACTTAAGTCACTCGCAAAATTTTAATATTTAACTGAGTTATTTGGATTTCACATAAATTTGTTTGTATATGAATTTATGAGATTTTAGGTAAAAAAGAAAAATTTACTTGGTTTGAAGGGGATTTTCGTCTTTCAAATTAGATCATATTAATTACCCTTATTTTTAAACGAACCATTTCTGGAACATGTAATTAATTATCTGAGCTCTCTTAGGATTCTGCAAAGAAATTTTCAATAGCAACCAAAAGGCTGAAACAAGAGCAGAAACATTTTAAAAGGATTTACATAAACATGAGTTATGTCTCAAGAAGCAAGTTCGAGAAATCAAGGGAATAATGTAAGAGGGGTTCTCCAACAAAGACAATTGATAGGAACCTCACAAGGACAGCAATATTCTAATGATCAACAAAATAATTCAGATAGTCACGCAGATATTTCATCATTTGAAGAGAATACAGAAAACACAATTGATCATCTGCAACGACCGATGTAAGAAATTAATGAGATGTGTAAACAACAAAAGACTTGCACTGAAAAAATTGCATTCCTGACTAGAGAAAATCAAGTAGTAAAGGAAACAATCCAACATGGTACGGGATCAACTATAAAATAAACACAGGGGCAAGAAGCAAGCTTCAGTGGACCCGCGAGGAGGAGAGAGAGGGACAATCGGGATCAAAGAATGATGTTCATGGAATCCGCATCTCAACAATCTAGACAGGACAGGTTGAATCATGGGGACTCAAGTTCGCAACATGATAAGTGGCAAAAATGCTTTGAAGCTATGGAACAAATGAGGGAAGAAATAAAGAACTTAAAAAATAAAGAATGTGGACGAATAGAGGAAGTGTTAAGGGAAGCCAAGCGAACACCATTGGCACCACATTTGGCGTATGCACAAATCTCCCAAGAATGTAACACTCTTATTTGTGAGTGTTATGATGGTACCAGAGACCCAACTACTCATTTGAAGTATTATAATTGTATCATGGCACGATGGGGGCAAGATGATGCAGTTATGTATCGGAATTTCCCATCAAGTTTGAAAGGATTGGCGTTGGCATGGTATGATAATATGCAAGAAGGGTATGTGCATTCATATGCACATTTAATTCGAAAGTTTTTAGAGGCGTATATGTACAACAGGCCCGCAGATCCGGGAATGGACAGATTGTACTCCCTCGCCTCGTGGCCAGAAGAAACTATTCGTGATTATACAGATCGTTGGCATACGGTTTGTCAGACAATCGGGGATGTTACCACAGACGCCGCCATTAACAATTATAGTGGGGAATAGCTGACTGGAAAAGCCAGCTTTTTGTTGATATTCATAACACCAACCCAAAAAGTGAGGGGCACCTTAGAAAAATCATTGAAATGTGTGCAAGGTTGCAAGACATTCAGAGGCAATGTCCAAGAGTAGTTTCACAGCAACAAGGAAATGCGAGAAGAACTAATTCAATAGAGCCTTCATCTGGGTCAGGGAAGAGGTTTGCAAGCAAAATTGAAAATAATGAGTCAAAACGGCCAAAGACAGATGGAAGGAAAAAAAAATTACAAGAATTTCAGGAGCAAGTATTTACTAAACTCAACATCCCTTATTCCGAAGTTTTAAAGGTAATAAAGAACAAGCCGGATTTTCAATGGCCGCGAACAAAAGAACAACAGCCTGAATATACCCAAAATTCTAAAGAGTATTGCGAATACCATTGTTATCGGGGACATTTAACCAACCGATGCAGAAATCTAATCTCTCTAGTGCAAAGGATGATTGACGCAGGGGAATTAAAGGAATTCATTCAATTACATGATCCTTCATTAAGTCTTGATAAGGGGAAAGCTATCAATATTCCTCACAAAAACCAAACTATCGATATGATTTCTTTTTCTGAATCAAACCAACCATCCATGAATGCAGCGATCAATGAGAAATTACGTAAAAGAGTCTGCAATCGCGAAATTTTCAGAGTCATGGGAAGATTGGATGGTGTCCCCATTAACTTTCTCCGCAGGCTGAGGTTGATCAAGAGGTAGAGATGCATAATGATCCGTTATTACTTATGTTACCAGTATCCAGATGGAACGTAAGGAAAATTCTTATGGATGGGGGCAGCTCGCTAAATGTTATGTTTTATGATACTTTCCGAAAAATGGATTGAAAGAAGATCGTAAGGAAAATTCTTATGGATGGGGGCAGCTCGCTAAATGTTATGTTTTATGATACTTTCCGAAAAATGGATTGAAAGAAGATCAGTTGACCCCATCCCATTATACAATTTACGGATTCAATGGTATAGCCTGAAAACCGAAGGGAGAAATTGAGCTAGATAATATGGCAGGACCAATAAATATCATGACAAAATTCAGTGTGGTGGAAGCCCCATCCCCGTACAATGCCATCATTGGGAGGCGATGGATACATCAGTTGAAGGGGTTAGTTTCGACTTATCACCAGTACATGTGGTTCCCAACTCCACGAGGGGAAATGGAAATAAGAGGAGATCAAGATGAGGCCAAATCCTGCATTCTAGCAGAAATTCGAATGAATGAAGAGCGACATCAGCAGCAGCAGAATAGCAAAAAAGAATGCAAGATAAAGGTAAAAAAAGAAGCATTAAATCAATATATGATTCAAGTCACGGGAAGAAATATCGATAATGGAATAGGAGAAGGAAGTAAGGAAAAAGAAAGTACATCAAGAGATGATTCAGGTAGTTTTCCGGCATAGCAACCAAAGGGGACCCCTACATTTCTAGGAGTTCCCAAACCCACCTTTACCACGTTTGAGGAAACCAAAAATGTTAACATAGGCACGGAAGAATTTTCAAGTGGATAAAGATTGGAACGCTGATGGAGATGGAAAGAGAACAAAACTTGATCACACTACTCCGAGATTTTGTGGACATATTTGCGTGGAAGAAGGAGGATATGCCAGGTATCGACCCAGATATTGTATAACACGAATTACACATATACCCTGAAGCAACACCTTTTCGGCAACGCATACGGAAAGTGGCACCAGAATACCATGTATCAGTTGAAAAGGAATTAACAAAACTCATGGATGTGGGATTCATCCGTGAGGTGCGATACCCAACTTGGATCTCCAACATGGTAATCGTACCAAAAAAGAATGGAGGAGTAAGATTTGTATGGAATTCGCCAATTTGAATAAAGCCTGCCCAAAAGATAGCTATCCACTCCCCAGCATTGATCAATTGGTAGATGAAGTTGAGGGACATGAAGCCTTGTCCTTTATGGATGGACAATCCGGATATAACCAAATAGCACTTGCGAAAGAAGATCAGGAGCACACTGCATTTTTTACTCCTCGAGGATTATATTGTTACACCAGAATGCAGCTTATGTGGATGACATGTTGGTAAAAAGTAAACTTTCAGCAAATCATCTACAAGATTTGAAGAAATATTTGAAGCGTTACGGAAATACAGAATGAAAGTCAATCCAGAAAAGTGTGTTTTTTGGGTCACATCAGGAAAGTTTTGGGGATATTTGGTCACTAAGAAAGGAATTGAAGTTGATCCCGCGAAGGTCCAAGCAATAGTAGACATGCCATCTCCAAGGAACATTAAAGATGTACAGAAGTTGAATGGTTGTTTGGCCGCACTAAGCAGGTTTATAGCAAGATCTTCGGAAAGGTGCAAACCCTTTTTTGATATTCTAAAAAAGAAAAATAAATCCGAGTGGAATGAAAGATGTGAGCAAGCTTTTCAAAATATCAAGGTTTATCTTGAAACTTTACCTTCTCTACAAAAGCCAAAATCTGAAGAAGTTCTAGCCTTATACATTGCGGCAACTGAGGATGCAGTAACCGCGGTCTTAGTTCGAACCAATGAAAAGGAGGAGAAACTTGTGTATTATATCAGTAAGACTTTGAATCCTGCAGAAAGAAATTATACAAAAATTGAACAATTGATCTTAGATCTAGTTTTTGCTTCCCAAAAGTTATGCACGTATTTTCTGACGCGTTACGTGAAAGTACCAAGCAAAGCACCATTGGAATCAGTACTGAAAAACGCAGGAAAAGTTGGAAGGATAGCAAAGTGGAATGCCCATCTAGAACAATTCAACATATTATTCGAATTACAAACTGCACAGAAGTCACAAGTTCTGGATGACTTCCTTACGGATTTCGCGGTGGAGGATGATTATGAAATCCAAGGTTCGCTCGGATGTCAAAATTAACTATGTTCATTTTTTACCTTTTAATTTTCATTAATATGATTGTTTATTATTCTACGGTACTGAAATTCGAGGTTTGCCCGGAATTGAGGATGATGACCCGCAGGATGTCCTGAATTCTGCAAATTCCCAGAGATGGGAAGTATTTGTTGATGGATCCAGAAATAAAGATGGTGCGGGAATAGGAATTGTAATCACAGCACCTACGAGGAATCGAATGGTGCATTCATTCCGTCTTGAGTTTGATGAGCATACAAACAATATAATGGAATATGAAGTTGTGGTTCATGCCCTGAGACTCATTATTGAATTAGGGGTAAGTGATGTGCGACTCACAAGTGACTCATAATTAGTGATTCGACAGGTTGAATTAAAATACCAGGAACATGATGAAGATTTGGCAGAGTATAAAAATCTTGTACAAAAACTGGCGCTCCAAGTTCCAAATATAACTTTTCGGCATCTATCCAGAGAAAAAAACCGTCATGCTGATGCATTGGCATATATTTCTTCAATGATAAAGGATCCAAACATATCATCCATAAAAATTGGGCGAATATATGAACCATCAGTTAAGTTAAGGACATTCCAAAATGTGGAAGAAGAAATTGAGGAAGACGAAGCCCTGCTTCTAATGCTCCCGCTGAAATCAGTAATCTATTCCTAGAATAATTAAACTCTTTTACCATGTCCAAGGAAATTGCATCTGAACCTTGATCATAGAAAGAAACTTTGAATCCTTCAAGACGATGTCTCCCCTTAAAATCATCAAGATTCACGGATCTGAAGTTATAGCATACATTATCCCGTTTCTTCTTGGGAGCAGGATTGATAGCAGGAGAAGGAACATTTGCTGCCCGAGAAGGCTCGGCGCGAGAACTGATAGGCCTGATAGAAGCAGGAGGACTCCTTGATACGGGATAACGAGATTATTTCCTGCTTGATTGATGATCATGATGAGAAGAACCACCAGGTGCTCTGGTTGTTGATCTATCGACCATGATAAGATTTTTATCTACACAGAAAAAACAAAGTAAAGAGATCAGCAAAATCAGTTGATCAGGGGAAAAAAAAAGAACATTGGTAAAACGTTTATCAATGTAGCAATCATCATTGTCAATCGATCCAGCAAATACAGACAACCGTCAATACCCTTAATAATTAATCCCAAAAGAAATCAAGCACAAACATCGATGAACAAATAAAGTACAAAAAGAAAAGGGATTACTCACAGAAAAATGGAAGAAAGAAGAATCTGTTGATTAAAAGGAGTGCAAACTTGATCCTGATGAAAGATGAAATCCAAAAACACCGGAGTCTAAAGAGAATAAAGAAACGATGAAGAGTCTTTGAAAAGTTAAGGAAAGCACTGTAACTTTAAGAGGAAGAAAACAAAAAGAACGATGGAGAATCTTTGAAAAATTTAAGGAAAGAGAAGCTCTGCAACTTTAAGAGAAATAAAACAAAAGATGTAAAGAGTAAAGTAATAAAGGAAATTGATATTAAACGGATCGAAGCTGACGAACCGTCGAAGACTGAAAAGAGATACACTTTTTCAGGGATTTGATTTTCTCGGAAAAACAACAACTGACAGAAACGTGCTAATGGGAGTTATTATAGGCGTGGGAGAAAGAAAAGTAATGATTATTCTTCTTTTTTCAGGAATTGATATCAACCGTCAGATTCGAAGAAAAAATAAGAAAAGGGGGAAAATTGTGAGAGAATAAATCTCGATTGACACGTGTCCAGGAATTATTAAAGGAGTAACGAATTAAAGTACGAAGAGAAGCACCCGAACAAAACTTTGTAAAGGAATTCTGAAAAGTCGACAGATATAAAGTCTGACATAATTGTTGCATGAGTAACACGTAGGTTACGGGAAAGTAATAGCATTAAATGCATATGTTGCGGGAAAGTACGGAGCTCTGATTAAAACAGATAACTTTAACTGCATGATTGACACCAGGGTGCGGGAAAAGTGTGACTCATTAAAGTGTAATGATGAATATTGACCCGAGAAACGCGTGTCGACTCTACAAGTTGCGGGACAAAAAGGACTAAAGCATGACGATTCACTGATAAGAAGCTGCGTGTGAGACATGCTATAATCCTAATCCGAAAGTAATAATAAAATACAAGACCGAAGAAGAAATACGGGACAATAAATGCAAGACCGAATGAAGAATACGGGACCAGACCGTAGGAAAGCTACGGGATGATAAGTAATACACTAAGAAAGACTTGCGGGATTACATGACTCATCAAAGATAGATAGGAATGAACAGGTGGCAAAGTTAATTAGCGGGACCCCTTGAATTGGCTATAAATACCATAATCATGAACAAGAAAATGGGTTGGAAAATCGGAAAAGAAAAACGGAGAGAAGGCGTAAAAGAAGACTAAATAGCTTAGGTATGATACATACGAGATTTTCTGATTCTAATTAGAGTAGTGAATTTTAATTATGATTTATTGGTTAGAAAATGTATCTTTTATCCAAATTTCTATATTTCTTCTTCTTTTGTATTGATAAAAGTTGGATCTTATTTATAAATCTAATCATTTTATTAGTGGATGTAAACAGTTAAACTGTGGAACCACTATAATCTTTGTGTCATCTTGTTATTATAGTGATTGTCTTTCATTCTTTATATTTTTTTATTGTGCATCGATTCATCTTAGTTACCGTACTATTGTCATCTTCAAGCAATTTTGGTTGTAACATCACTTCCTTTGTATGTTTGGTGATCACAGTTCTCGTCCTCTTTTGATCTATTTTTGGCTTGTCACGCCTATCACAATCCTATTTTTATAGGGGAATGATTATGTTTTTTTATCGTTGGCTCGCCACGCTAATCACGGACCCTTCTTTTTTATCCAGGTTTAGGACAGGTTGCGCAGAAAACTATACATAAATCTCAAATTCCAGTCTCATCATTAAACGAATAGACGCACGTAGGTGAAAGTCTGAAAGACGTAAAATAAAATATACACCTCGGAATGAAAACAAAACATGGCAGTTCGAACAGACTAACCCATTGACACAAAACAAAATACATGTAGAATGTTTATGCATAAAGTAAAAACATAAAATGAATGCAAAATGTATCCTTAAAAGGGAATTATTCGGCGGAAGTGTAAAATGTGATAATACTGTAATCACCACCAAATTTAACTCGGGAGCATTTTGAATTTAGTTTGAACTTTAAAACCGTAAATAGAGGCAGTTTTTATTTAGTTTTTTTAATAAAAAGTGATACAGTTTGAAATGTCTCCAAACTAAAGTTGGAAACTTTTTTTTTAAGAAAACATCTTTGATTTGATTAGTATGGTAAAATTAAATACATCAATTCCAAATACACCAAGGATGAGAACAATGAAAAATTACATGTATCTTGTTTCAAATATGAAATTGATATTTGAATAATGGTATGTGAAATAATATTCTGCCATTGGATTTTATCTTCTTCATTAAGAGTAAAATATCCCATAGGGGAATAATTTGCCTGGTTCGTTGTTATTACGATCACTTGTTGCAGCCATCGATCATCAAAGAATGGTAGAATCACAACCACTTCCGAGAAATCGTCATCGATGATATATCTGTGATGAATATAGTATTCAAATGAAAGGCCATTACGACCATAAGAAACATCTAGTTGGCATATAAAGTCGTTAGAGATGAAATCAATTAAAGATGAAATAAAAAAATTATTTATAAACCCTGATAATCACCTTAATATGGATTATGATTTAGTTTAGATAATAATTACACACATTAAAGTGATACTAATTAATATTACCTAGATCTACTTGGTAGATCCGAGAAAATCTAGGTTGAAGATGATGAATATAGAGAAAAAATTAGTTTCTAAATATTTTTTTGGGAAAAAGTGGTTATGGAGAGAGACCCCTTGATTTTTCAGTTTCCAAACTGGAAACTAATTAAGTTAATAACTCTCTTTCTCTTCTCTCTCTTCTAGCCTGAGTTTCTATGTCGAATGACTGAATGGAACTAGAGTCGTTGCTCACTGGAATCACTCATCGGAATGAAATGAATCATAATAACATAACAAGGGAATTAATCACAGGAGCATTACAACATCGAATCACAATGGATCTCAGTAATATAATCAGTAGAATCAACAATCACGTGGATTTACAAATTCAACAGTTCTCTCGGTTTCTTGTCTTTAGGCGGTCTCATTTGTTTTACCCTTACCCATTCAACACAGGAATCATCGATCAATTCATTACCCACCCCTCTCACATTCACAAAATAAGAACAACCACAAATTTCACAATCACAAAATTCAAACCAAAAAATCCATAAGCAAAACATAAACCCTCATGACATACAACCCCCTCACAGGAATCATCAAACGCACGGTACTACCAGAGCTCTACATTCAATAGACATAAAGACTATCAATTAAGTTGTAAACCATCAATTATCATTCACAAAATACAACATCAATGTCAGATATCCATAACCATCACTGAAACCTCTTAAACCATGGAGTTTTGATCAATGTCGTGATCAAAATTACCCCAAAAACAGAATTACCATCTAAAAAAAATATTAACAACTTCACAATATCAGTATAGTACTAGTCATTACCACATGCTAGAATATGTCCAAAATGCTACCTATTAAGAAAAAATACACCATTATCATCATTGAAAAATGTTTTAGCGGAAAAACGGATAAAAGGTTGAATGGTTAAATCGTAAAAAATACGAGAAATCAAAATCGTACAAGTCTATCATAAACCAAGAAAATGGTCGTTCAAGCCTTTCTTCGGACACAGAGGAGGAGAAGGGTTGATCTTAGGGAGAGATGCATAAAAGGATGAGATCAAAGCTTGATGAATTTTAGTCAAAGAACTCAAGTCTCTGTAGCAGAGTTCAAATAAAAAAAAATGTTTATGATGGTTGTTTGGAAATATATAAAGCAGTAATCTATTTATAGTGTTGAACTCTTGATCTCATACGAAATGGAAAATATGGAGAGAGAATAAGGTGGAGAACGTGCCCGTTATTCCCTGGAAAAATTCTCGAAACCGTAATATCCATTATTGCTGGGAGAATTTTTGAAACCGTAATACTCATTAATCCCTCATCTAGTAGCATTCCACTTAATTCCTTCTCATCGTGGGTGTTCAGTTACACCTCATATGTTATAGGCCTCCATACCAATACCCTAATGAGTATCCCCCTGTGACATGTTTGATGTATCATAAATTTGATGGTTGGGTCACATGAATGACTCTTTCGATTAGTTAATTGAGTAAACTAACTACTAGTATTAAGTCTAGTAAAGTCAGTAAGTCTATGCTTGGAAGGGCGCAAGCTTGAAAGTGGCAAGACTTGGAAAATGACACAAACTTGGAAATAGAAAGTCTGGATGTGCGCAGGCTTGGGAATTGCACAAGCTTGGAAGTATTCTAAGTCAAGATTATACATAAGTTTTCAAGGACCGAGCAAGGGATTGGGACCATGCTCTCGAGGACCGAGCAAGGATTGGAACCATGCTCTCCAGAACTGAGCAAGGATTAACACCATTCTCTCAAGAACCGAGCAAGGATTAGCACCATGCTTCTCGATGACTAAGCAGGATTGGCGCCATGCTTCTCGAGGACTAAGCATGACTGACGCCATGCTTCTCGAGGACTATCAAGGTTGGCACATGCTCGTGGAATAAGCTGGATTAGCGTCGTGCTCCTCGAGGACTATAAAGGTTGGCGCATGCTCGAGGAACAAGCAGGATTAGCGTCGTGCTCCTAGAGGACTAGCAAGGTTAGCGTCATGCTTTGGGGACAAAACAAGAGTTGGTGATAGGTGCATAATATACATGCTTTGAGTCTCAATTTCATATTTTTTTTAGTTATATTTCTTGCATTATATCTCGTATTATTCTTATTTTATAATTTATTTTATGTTAGGACGAAGCAACCAAAAGTAGTGGAAATAACTATAAAAGTGTTAAGGAAATGAAGTCTACCAATTGCCAAAGACCAAATTTAACGTATCCAAATACATGATTTCTTATTATAATCTTGTCGTTAATGAAAATTCAAAGCCAAGGCAAAAATAATAAGGTCGTTCTGAGGTCATACGAAGAAGTTATGAACAAAATAATAAAACCAACTTGAAATTGGTTTTTGTTGGGCTTGTTTTGGGTCTGCGCAAAAAGAGAAATAAGAGATGCGTTTTGGGATTTCCTTGGACGTGAAAAATAGGATTTTCGTTGGACTTTGAGGGGGTTAAGTTTCCTAATGAGATAGGGATCAAAAGGGGGTGGAAATATTTAATGGTTATCAAGTTTCCTAGTTGGATATACATCAAGAGGAGGTTACAAAAGCCTATATAAAGGGAATCTAAGATACAACTTGTCTACAAATAAGAGGGCAGCTTTTGGTCTACCATTTAAAGAGGAGAACTAAAAGATTTTCTATTTTTTCTTTTTCTTTCATTATATATTTTCCATGGGTTTTAGTAAATCCATGCTTAGATAATTCTCTTGTTGGTTTGGATAATTAGAAGTCGTAGACATGGTGATTCAATTAATGAAGCAAGCTAGGTGAATTTAATCGCTACAGCTGGATAAATCATTATGATTAATCTTTAAAGCTATTCAATGAACATGATGTTTTACCAAATCGGTCGTCAGCTGCAAATTGTTCAATTCTAATACTAGATAATTTTAATTGACAAACATATTGGATAAGGTGATAGTTAAGGTGATAGTTAATTTGATGATCATACATATTTTATGCTCTTTAACATTTATGTTTTAGATACAATATGGAATTAAAGATTACTGAAAATATTTTTTGATATGTGAAATATTGTATGGGTTTCTTAGTTCATCCTCGTTTACCGTTCTGAATCTATAAGATCCCCTTCACAGCTTCTCTGATATTACATATGGTCCTTCCCATGGGGCTTTCAATTTTTACAGTTTAAATTCTGAACTGTTGGGAGAAATTCCCTTAATACCAGATCACCTTGTTGAAAATATCTTGGCTTAACCATTTTTTAATTTTTTTGCATTCCTCTTTGATATCTTTCAATTTGGATCATAGCTCTTTCTATTTTTAGATCTATCTCTTCCCAATGAATAACTTGGTGTAAGAGCCATTCAAGTTTAACCCAATGAAATCAATGATATATATGAGTTAGTTTTATTCTAATCAATCTGGCGCGAGAGTCACTCGTATTTAGCGTAGGTTACGCTTCTATACATAGTTGCATGGTAACATCCCGTCATTAGAATCTTTGCTATGCTACTTGTAACAAGAGTTTTTTGAAAATTCCCGATCTCAAAGCCTAGTCTAGCTATAGATATATTATCATGGTTATGTAATTTGCAACTTGTTCAATCAAGACAACAATCATACATGACGATATTAGTAGTAGGACATAAACGATTAAAGAGAGAATAAAGGAATAATAAAGAATGCTCAAAGAAAAAAGTGAACAAAAGTTGCACAACTAACTATTAATACTCCCAAGACTAAACTCTGGAGAGCTATAAGCATAATATATGAAGAAAAAAAATTACAACCCAGCTGAAAAGTTATAAACTAAAAAAAGATTTAAATACTTATATATAAGAAAGTTAAATATTTAGAGTCTAAGAATAAGAGTATAAGTAAGTATAAAAGTCTTAGAAGTCGACATGTTTTTTCCTTCGAGTAAGTCGGGTAAAAGGTGATAAGAAAAGAACTTTAATACCTATATTTGGTTGAATTAGTCATCAGGAAAAGTTTCAAAGACAAATATCTATGAAAGCAAAAAATTCAAAGATTTATCCTAGTAAGGGTAAATTGTGTAAAAACCGACACGATTATAGCCACAAACCAGTATCTTGATAGCACGAAGGTACCCTGGCCAAGTACTTCGAAATAAAACCTGTCCAAGCACCACTAAAGCCGACAAAGCTGAAAGTCCCAATTGAGAAGGAAATTTTATTGAAATTGCCATTTTACAACAATAAGAAAGACAAAACATAGTGCAAAGAAATAAATTAGGTGCAAAAATGAAAAAATAAACACATCTAAATTATATGTTGGGATTATAGATTCATAAGGAAAAATAAGTATTTTCATTGACTTAATAGAAGAATACACACACAAAAAAAAATATATATATATGATTCCTCGTCAGTTAAGGAATCATTTACAAAAACGTTTTCATAAGCTATTTGAGTGACATGATTTTCCCAATTGAATTGGTCCAGTAGGATGAGATGGTTCAGAAGGGTCAGTAACTTGAGCTTCAACAACTTGTTCACTAACAATAATATTAGTTACTGAAGTAGTATAACTTCAGCTGAGCACTAGTTGCTGGAACAACGATACTTTCACTTAGAACTGTGAACCTTCAAGGTAGTTTCTTCGGAACAACAATCCCAGCCTCTTGAAATTTTATCCGAGAGATATTCTTATTAAGCTCCACATATTTCCAATGAAATTCCTGGTACAAAATATTGTACTAAGATTTGCTGAAATCCAGCTGCTTTTGGAGGTCATCATTGGTCTCCTCAAGGGAGTTTTACTTTTTTTCAGCTACTTAATCATATTTTGATGAAAACGAATCCTTTCGATTTGAGATATAGATCTTTTAAACATGTGTTTAAGATAAAACATACACCATTTTTTTTAAAAAAAAAAACTTTACAAAAATGTTGAAACTAGCAAGACAGAAAGATATTGAAGTTACCTCAAATTGAATACCTGCAGTATCTAACTCAGATCCAGGAATAGAAAGCTGAGTTAGAGGTTCAATCTCTTCGATTCAAGGAGAAAATACTCAAAAGAAGAGACAAATCAAATTGTTACCGGAAATATGCTCTTTGCGATCAGCAAGGCCAGAAATAACTATGCAGAGTAAGGCGCAACCTTAACTCTTTTAGGTAAGAGGACTTTTATCTGAAGAAGTGAATTTCCTCTTACCAGCTAGACACGAAAGAAAATTTAAAGAATCAAATAAAATAGCTTAATTAGATAAAATAAATAGAAAAAAAGAATATAATGGAAGAAAAAATAAAGTTAGAAATTACATGCGTCAAATTGAATCTTCAATTTGATATCAACTCCCAGAAACCAAAAAAATAATTGTATACTTCTTATTATCCAAATCATATTTAATGTTATATGCAGAGAACTTGCTAGCAAGCTCTGCAGGTAAAATATCTTCATTAACTTTGTTAATCCTCTTCATGTAAGATAATTCAGAAGAAGAAACTTGAAAATCTTTGAGAAAAAATCCATCAGTGAACTGCTTATCTTCATCAACAATGTTATTATACTTACTATAATGATTGAAAGCGGAAGAATCTGGATTCAATCTCTGCAATGGAATACTCGTTGATTGATAAAAATTGATGAACAAAAGGAGGAATAGGGATTTGAAATCCAAATTTAAGATGAGACACAGGAATAAGAAGCTCATCGTCATCAAGATTTTAATATCATAACGTTCAGGAAGACAAACTTTGATCCCGAGATCAGAAGGGATACGATATAATTCGAGAATTTTATAGGCAGAAGTTGGAATTTGTTGTTTATCTATTGGAATTAAGGAGCTAGATTGAAGTTAACAAGAACTTTTGAAAGAATTATAAAACCTTAAACCTTGAAATCTGAAGTTCGAAAGACGAAAAAAGCGAAAAGTGAAATTTGGAATAAACTTTAGAATAAATAGATTATACTCTTTTATGAAGGAAAGCAAGAAAATACAGCCATGTGTAGGTATAACCTATCCCTCGGCCAATAAAGAAGGGGCACGATAAAAAGTGTAAACCCATTATAGTAAGTGGGAAATACACGATTGGAGGGTAATAATCACCCAAAAAGTAAATTGAACTGTTCATATTCTTCAAAGAGGGTGAACAATATTACTACATAGTCAAAAAAGTGGTTGCACACAAACAACTTACTCTTATAGTTTAATCGGGAACCAAAGCTGAAACTAATTTTCGCTCAAACTGGGGCAATTATAAGGTGTTAATCATCAAAATGCTGACCCATAAAGTATTTCAATTAAGTAGGAAGCTAAAGGTCATCAAGGAATAATAGCCAATTCCAGTTGTAATAACTTCAAAATCAAAACAAATGTACTAGCCATACTAACAATTGTACCAGATATCTAAGGTATTGATGTCATAACAATCTACAGTGTAATTAAAGCTAAGTCTCAAAGTAGCTTTAATGAAAATAGGGGCAAATATGCAGATGAAAAATATTGCATTTATCCGTAGCTGGAAGTAATCAGTTCCAATAGCTGAAAGCTAAAAATAAATCTAGAGTCAAGATTGATTATCATATGAAGCACGTGGCAACAACTAAAGTCACGAGGAAATAACTTGAATTACACAAACAGGTTTACATCTATATGGAATATAGAGATGGAAACTGAAGAGTAAAGCATCTGGGACGAAGAGGTAACTGAATATCGGAGTCCTGGATTTTAGAGCTGAAAGCAGTATAGTTATCTGTAGCTGAAAAGATGAGCACTTAAAGAGTTGGAATATGCAAGAGTACATATCACACCTCTCCAACTAAGATACGGGAAGTGTATAGTCATCTGTTGTGTCCCAGTGGATACATGAAATGTAATTGTTCCCCACTTAACACATAGTAAACATGTGGATCATCTCTTGTATATATAGCCAACAAAGCTCATTGTGTAAACAACATACACTCATCAATAAACTTAATCTTTAACTTTTCTCTCCTAATTGATTTATTTTGCTATACTTTTTTAATTCATCTCCATTAACAAGTTTCATAACCCTAATTTTAGATTCTAAATTCCAAGTCTTAATACATAATCAATCAATTATCCGAGCAACTCATATTCAAACAGTAATCTGAATCTTGTGAAGGTACGAATCCTGACCAGCAAATAATCGCACCTTCAATTAGGATACCAAGCAAAGAATTTACCTTCGGCTTACTGATTGCTTCTATAGTGGTCCAAACTCAACAGACAAATAAAACATACTACACCAGAAATGGTCTTTTCTATCGAATCGAACCAGTTGGGAAAACACGATTTCCAATGGGCTTGGTCCGTTGTAAAACGAGTAGTTGGAAATCACAAATATCAGACTGGACCCGTTGTGATTATAAGGATTATTTCCATGCAATTATTGATTTCATTCAGTACTTTTTGTTCAAGCTCCATACCTAAAACAAAAAAGGAGATTAGGTTGGGTGACTAGAACAGACTTCTGAATGGACATTCTATTCTTGCTGAATAAATGAAAAAGGTACCATTGAAAACCGTTACTCAATTTCTGCAACAACTCTATCAAGTCTCATCTTCGAAAACGTCGTTGCTACAGAAGCAGCCTCGAATTCTCCAGTATCGAGCTTAGTCTGTATTCAAGATCCCAAATATTTTAATCCAATTGTATAACTGATTCACTCTTTCTTTGAAGTTGATAAAGAGTGAACCCAAGTATTTCAATTCAATTGTGTCTGAAGTTGACACGTTTGCACAAACTAATCTGAAAATTAAGGGGATACCACTTACCTTAGTCACTCTGCATGATAAAATATTAAGTGATCGTGAAAAAAATCCAGCTTAAAGTAATATTGTGGTTTACAGTGACCATATCCAGATATTCACTTTTTAAGCCATGGGTTTGAATATTTTATACCTTAAAACTACTACCTCAAAATTTGATTTTTATTCATTTATTTCCACATAATATATGACAGGCTTACCAAGTCCATGTACAAAAAACATTCAATAAGAGATATCAAGAGAGAGAGATAAAATCTAAGTGAATGAAACGATTGATTATATGAGTAAAATAAAAATAAATAAAGAAATAAATTCAGTAAGAAACATGTGCTTTACACGCAACATAGGTACGATAACTAACTGCATATATGTGTCAATAACCTAGAGACTATTGAAAACATTAACCTTCACATGACCACAAGGCATTAACATGCATGAGTTCCCTTAATTTGTAGTTCAAGATTTACTACACTTTAACGTTGATGTACATATAAAAATTCAGAACACGTATATTTTATGGTATAAAAAATCACACGGACTTGAAGTAATATAGATCACGGAATACTTACTTCTTCAGTAACTGGAGTGAGACGTGGATTTACAGAAAGCCTAAGTTACGGCAAGGTAATGTCTTCAACTTCTGATTCATAATTAGCAATAGAAGAACATAAGTATCACTATTTTACTATTTTTTAGTGAATTCAACATGATACGTATAAGAATAATTCCTCAAAATATAATAAAGCAAACTAAACTAGAACTATAAATAATGTGAAACTCATTAACCACATCAAAGACATTGAAAAAACGAAGTCGAAGTTATTACCAAAAGATAATATGGCTTGGCATAAGTTATAATTCCCTCGATGTTGGAGATTTTTACGGCTTATCTAGAACATTTTGCTTCTCTTTTATCAACCATCTGCATCAGAGTGCACATGCAGATAATTCATAACAATTCTTAATAACATTCAACTTAGTAACTATAACTAACAAACAAGTAACTAAAGAAAAATATAACCCGAATTTTACAGTAGTCTTTGTTGTATAACTTGTCAACAAATTTACAAGTTTGAGCAATGAACAAACTTTTTTTTCAGGGAAAAACAACAACGTATATACCTGGTGTGTCTTTGCCTGATGAGGACATGAGCATGATGAATAGATTTTGCCACACCGGACTTGAAGACGAGTATCTGAAGACGACGCACAAGGAAGTTTTCAACAGCCAAGGCCAAGACTAACTTGTTCAGTCTCTGATCCAAAACCCAATACTTGTTCATCCTTCGAAAAATGACTTAATCATCAAAGATGCGAGTTCATATGACGAGTTATTTGAGTTTATGGGGAACATAGCCAAGTTGGGGGCTTAAACATGACTGTAATGTTTAACAAAATTCATACACATGACAATTAATATAGATTAGACCCTAAAAGTACAATGAATACAAATCAACCAATGGATTTTCCTAAATATGTAACAAAAATCACAGATATTACTGACTGGACATAGTTTGTAAAGAAAGAACATTTATCTCATAAGCATTTAAATGTCGATTGCTTGAAATAAAAACCACACTGTAGTATCCATTTTTCTAGCTACACAATAATATTGATTTATAACGTTAAACTATAACTTTAAATAAAATGAAAGACATATGATCATACGATTAAATGAGAATTAAAGGACTTGGATAAGAAACTTAAGTCCTTACCTGAAGACTTTATGAAACTAGGAAAGCTTTATTAATGGTGAAAGTGGTTATTACAAGATCAAAGTTTAACTCTCAGTCCTCACAGAAATCCTTAGCACCCTCTCTTCTCTAAAAATACCTTACCCTAACACTAAAGTTATCCCAATATTTATAGGAAGAACCACTTATACATTATATTTTACTAACATACGATACATCCTTCATGATATCCAATCCTTAGTAGAAGTCTTATCCTGATAATTCCCTTCGCGTGAGTATTTGATCATACTCGGGTATTCTTATCTTCGAGTGTGTTATCATTTATCCTCCAATCCTTTCCGACCTTTGTGCATCTTTTATATCACTGCTTGTGTAGTCTTCGAGGCTTTCCTGCTGTCTTGTCATCTTTCTCTGTTCGAGTCTGACAAAACCCAATTCTGTACATATGTCTTTCGCATTTAATACTCTTTTCCCTGGTTCAAACTCGTTCGTTGATATGGTTATGGTGTTTTCCACTTGTCTAGATATGGTGATGGTGGTAGATATCTCGAAATACGGCTGGTAACTTTTCAATTTTTATCCCATACTTCTCGTTGTTATCTTCTTATATATTTGATGTTCTAGGATTTCTCCATGTGGAAACTAGATATTTTACTATAACACACACTAAAATAACATCTTAAACAAATCATTAAAAATAATTGAACTACTAAAACGATAAATAAAAGCAAGAAAACACAAATAACTGAAAGGAATAATAAAAACTACGATCTGATTCAGCTCGTTTTAAAAAATCTTTGAGCGAATATTCAACCCTTTCCTGAAAAGAGCCCTAATCGGGCCACACACAAAGTTTTGGAACTCAAATAATTGAAAGGATACCAATATTATAAGTGAGATAGAACATTTACCGAAGTTGATTTTGATTTTTATCCACACATAAACCCTATAATTTTTTCAGATCTATAAATGAGAAACTAGATAAATCATGGGAGAGAGGAAGTGGGAAGGAATAAGAGAGAAAGAGCTTACCTTTCTTTTGAGACTGCATGCTTTCTTTGGAGAATCCACATTCTAGTTCTCTGGAAAAATTGATTGACTAAGATTTTGAGGGAAAGAGAGACATCGTTCATTAAGAGCAGATCATGAGTACACTTGTTATGAGGGAGGGGTAAGTGGTTAACTGGTTAATCTATTGTAACCCACTAGGTCCGTGGGTTTAAGAATTAGTCTGTTAGAAATGAACCAACTAACATAGGTCGTTGGTTTTTGTGAACCTTGGGGGGTGGAAATGACCCCTTTTGGTGTAGTGATACTTCGGTCCATGTCAATGGTTTCAATTGGTGTTGGCACATGCATATATTAGATCCCAAGCCTGTCACAAATCAAAGAATCAAAATTATATAGAAAACCATTTCATGCTATGCCTATATCTTGAAAAGAATGATTTGGAAATAATATGAAACTTGTGGCTATATGAAAGGAATCTGAATATGAAACTTATTCTTTTACCACAAGTCACTTCACATTCTTTTTTGATGCACTATATAGATCTACAACCAATCAGAGAGCGTACTGTTTCAATTAAACCGAAACTATTTATAAAGTTACGATCATTTCATGAACCTAATCAAAACATAAAAGAGATAAGGAGCAAGACCTATTTGTTTAGAAAGAATAACCCTCACCTGAAAAATACAAATTCTCAGTGGATATTTAATAACATCAAAAATTAAACTAAAATCAAATGAAAAGAAAATCTAAATTTAGATTCAAAATTAAAAGAAATAGACAAAGGATGAAAAGGTTAGGGTTGACCAAGAAAACAAAATTATTATTTTTTGGGGTAAAAAATATACATGCAAAATAAAACACAATAGATAATAATTACAACAAAATAATTTATATATATATATATATATATATATATATATATATATATATATAAAAGAAGAATATAAGATAAAGGAAGAAGAAATTGCAGGGAAAAAAAAGAATTGTAGAATAGGAATTAGGGTTTTCAGAAAGGATATTTTGGGCTTTATATTTTTAGTAATAAGTCAAATATGGTGTTGTTTGATTTGGCAATATTTTTTTTATATATTTATTGAAATCCAAAAGAACAAAGGTATCTAGTTTTCTCTCTCTAATGATTTTCTATTGATCAAAATCTTTTGTAAAAGGAGACAAATATTTTTCTATTGTTCTAGGTATTGTCCAATAATTTTATATTGTTCTAAATCTTCTCTAACGAAACTAGAAGGTCTAATAATTAAACTTTGTTCAGCTTTTAACCACAACAAAAGAAAAAATACTAAAATTACATATATATAATAATTGTGCATATTATCAAACAACTCTGCCAAATAGGATAACAACATATTTCCCTCTATTTATCACACATTTTTATACTTAACAGAGCATTAATTAAGAATGATAAAATACATTTTTTATTTAAACATGCATGATCACAAAAATCAATCTTTTTTTATCTAATACTTGTACACTATGTTATTTCCATTTTTGTAAAGATTACTATTCACTGAATTATAGTTTGTTTAGGCTTTTAGAAGAGTTTTTTTTCTTCCTTGAAAACAAATCTCCAAGATGGGGAATTATAGGTTTTTCCTTCTTTGTATTTGTCATTTTATTCTTCTTTATTGTTTTCTTGTCTTGAAAATAATAAAAATAGTCTCTCTCTCCCAGACTCAAAACTTCAGCAAAAGATGTTGAATACCTTTCCATTTTTATTATTTCCTTGCTATATCATCTTCATGACTACTGCCCAAATTCTTATGATCTCCTCCTTCTTTTATACATAGTTGACTGCTTCTTTTAGAGGCAACCGTTGCTTTCTCTTATGCCGTAACCGCTTCGGCTTCGGCCATCTTTGACATGTTCTCATGGAGCTCGGTATTTAATGTGGCTAAAGCTATTTCCGTCTCTGATTATCTCTCTTTGAGCAAACTGAGTTCGTGTTTTGTTTATTCCAATTCGATTTCTAGTTTCTTCAACATGTTTTGCACAATAAAATTACCATCTTCTTTAGGTTTTTGCTTAATAGGACTAATGCTCGATGTAGTTAAGACTAATGGAAGTTGTGGTGGAAGTGGTGGATGTGAAGATGGCAGTTTAGATGGTTGTGTTTCTTGGTTTTAAAAATTATTACTAACCTTTTGCGGCTTTGGTGATGATGGAAAAAAAATACACTGGCTAGAAGGCGTTCATCGAAAATTGCCACTACTTCTTTCACATAATGAAATGCTCGCGAAGTATCAACTTTGGCGATATTATTAGAACTATGATTGTCGTCTGCTAAAGTTTCATGTTGGTCAGTGTTTTCATGATCCAAAGAACCAGGCTCTTGAAGAAGGGATTCCATGTAAGATGTCATTTGGGTAGATAAAAACTAGGTATATCTATCTAAAATGGGAAAACAAAAGCACAAGGGTTTTTGATGTATATGTGTTTGGGTTTCTTTGCTTTTACTTCAAAGGTATATGGAGAGTGAGGTAGAGATGTTTGAGAGAGTTGGAAGGGAACGGTATGGAAACCGTTGTTTGAAGGTCAAGTCACTTACATGTTAGTTTGGTGGAAGTAGACATCTTACCTTCGACTACCAGTATAATATGGATACAATATAAGGTGACCACTATTTCATTACATTAAGCATTTGATAGCTAATTGGACTGGAGATTACTCGAAACATCCAACATAAAACTTATGCCCACAAACGGTAAAATGATTTTTTTTTTTTAAAGTGCAAAATTTTTTCTTTTTTTTCCTGGCGAATTTTAGACATACTCATTCAGGCCTATCCGGTTTTGCTCCCACCTAGGTGAGGGGATAACAACATGGCCGAACTGTGTGCCATAACAGATGGTCTGCAACTAGATCTTGCTTTAGGCATCATCAAGTTAGTGACTCTATTTCTCTCTCTATATATATATATATATATATATTTAACCTTGTAAATTGTAAGTGTTCAGCCCCATATTTGTTTGTCAATATTTCGAGGGATGTTAATATTTTGGTGTCCTTTTTTCTTCATGTAACCTTTCAACAAAATTATTACACAACTAATTTTGTGGCATATACATTGACTAAAACTGTTGTTATCCCTGATGTAAATCATATATGAGTTTCAAACCTACCTAGTTTCTTGTTATATGTTCTTGATGACGATAAAATGATGTAATGGGGAGGAGGAGCCTCCCCCTAGCTGTGAGGTCTACGAAGTTTTCTTTAATGAAGTGTTTGTTATTTTTTTAAAGTAACCGTACTTCTTAAAGAAAATAAGAAAAAATACTTCATAAAGAAATATATATGTACCACGTTTTAAAATAAATTAAAAACCACTTACTCATAGGTGGACCCTAAAAACCAGCACCCCCTTTAAATCCCAGAAGGACGAGGCCTATTTTTTGTGACTCTATGGTTTTTGACTTGTTAAAAAATATGATTCGTCTAGAACGATTGTTTTCTATTTATATGACATCCAAACGTATTTGTAAGGCCTATTATCAATTTATCATTACCAGGGGCAGAATCAGGTCTTGTGTTTTCCTAACTCCGTCATCCTCCTACCCAAATCTTCAGATTTTGGTTTTGGAAAATTTTGAGTTTATATCCCATTAAATGGTACATCTTAGCGTTTGAGTCATAACTTTGTCCAGATTTGAGTTTGGTTTCCAGTCAAATACTTGACCTAACGTTGACCCTTGACCGTTTGTTATACATTTTTTTTAAATTAATAAAATATTTAATTAACGGTGTTAGCTACCGCTAAACAAGTGATGGGCACGTGATTGTTTAAAATCCTAAGAATACCAATAAAACACATCTGACGGCCCCAAGCCCACAACTAGTATTACCAAACCTTAACTTCTTCTTTCCCCAAAATTTTCATCCCATCTTCATCTTCTTCTCATTCTCCAAAATTGGGTTGCAGACAAGAATTTTCGCAAAGCTCAATCTCTTAGTGAAATTACACTCAAATCAAACATGAGTTTATCTTAAAATAATCAAACTCCAAAATCCTTTGTTTAAATTTTGATTTTCAGTTCAGATTTGATAAATACTCAAATTTTAAAACCTTAATAAGATTGTTTAGCTGATTTTGTACATTTGGATCATGTTTGGGAGAATATACAACACGAGATTAAAATAGAATAGATGTACACCAACATTAGTATCATCACATAACTTAGAACATTATCTTCAGACTTATGGATCATGGACTTTGTTTCATTGTTTATTTGGAAAAGAGGTTTGAAAGTTGATGGAAAAACAATACGAACGTTCAGACCATTTTCATTTGATTTGATTGATTTTGGTGGTAAAGGTGATGTGGTTACTGGGATTACTAGGATTATAAAAGTGTTCTTGGTAAGGCGATCATGGAGATAAAAAAAATAGGAAAAAAAGACGGTGGATAACTTTGCAATCGTGGTAGAGTTAATAAATAAATGAAAAATTAGATATTAGTCTGTAATTTTTTATTTCTAACTATTTAATCGACAGTTAAAATAATTAAATATGATCAATTTATTGACCAGTACATAAATTTAAACGTAGACAAAATTGGAATCCAAACGTTAAAATATATACGGGACCTAAACTCAAAATTTTCCTTCGGTTTTAATAGGTATAACTACTAGCCCAGTGAGGGGCTAGCTATGTCTGCACATGCATAGGTAGATAATATTTCCGAGCCCACGTAGAGACATCTTCTAGTCTAAATTACCTGTGTTAACAGTTACTAGTCCAAATTACCTGTGTTAACAGTTTTTAGGTGTAATCTTTTTTAAGCCCTCGTAGTCTTATATCCTGGTTCCGCTACGCCACGCTATGTTATTTCCTCCTACTGTAGAGCAGTAATAAATTGAAGTTGATAAGATGGTTGAAGTGGTGTTGGGCCACTAGCTAGATCCTGGGATCGCTCCCCTCAACGTCACCATAATTTTTTACGCCTTTCAAAAAATTCTTTTTGATTAAAATTCGTACACACAATTGAATATATTAAATTTTGTTCGGTTGCTCATTAATTGGTCCATATACTTGGGTAGAATTTGGAAGGATTGAATAGAGCTAAGGCTTAACCTGAATCCAACATCGTAAATTTTCATATAAGCCTGAGCTGGTACTTAACCTCTTACCGGGTTGAGATTTATAATCCATCCTAAGAAAATCGAGCTCTTCGGAGTAATCTTGGGTTCTTTTTAAAATCAACCTGTATAAGTGTTTTGGTTGGTTTTTTTAATCGTCAGGGAATTTGTCTTAGACTGTGCAAAAATGCTAGCACACATGCACGGTACGGTAACTTTAGCCGAATGACGAGGTTTAAAACGCAAGGAAAAATAAGACATTCTAATTCTAAAATCGATGGGTGAATTATTCACCGGCCGCCGCACTGCCTTATTTTGCTGCCTTACTGGTCGTACTTCCCTAGGTGAATAGGGGGTGTTGCAGTTTGCATCTCCCTTCAGAAGCACTGAAGTAGTATGTAGCATTTCAGCCGGACTCTTAGAAGAAAAAAAGTTCCATCAAAATAATTATTCTACTACCTATACTGCCTAATGGTAAATTCTAGTTAGAAAAAAAAGAATGAAGAGATCGTTTGACTTTAGTTTTTTGGCTTACATCATTTTTGTTTGAATATGACTCGTGATCTGAATCGGATTCGGACTGAATCAGATGTCATATCGTTTGTTTTTTTATTTTTTCGTATATCTAATTCGGGGGTTGAGTCAGATATTATTTAGTACCTGACTCGTTGGATATATATCTGACTACAATAATTTTTCTTTATAACTATATTATTTTATTATTTTTAAGACAGATGTAATGAGTCAGATTCAGATATAATGAGTTAGATCTAAAGTCTAGACGACTCAGCTGAGTTAAAAAAAAAAAAAAACCGTTAATTTTTACTTGATTACCTACCATTGGATTTCAATGGATGAATAGTAAAGACTCAAGATCAAGGTAAATTTATTTTTAAGAAATAAAAAAAATATTATCATTATCCATCCATTTACATCAGATGGTGGAGTAATCAGATAAAATTAAGAAGATATTTAAGCGTAAATGTAAATTTGGTATTATGCATACAAAAATCGTCTTTTTGCAAATTTGTTGGGTAAATAGCAAGTGTATGTTGAACAGAAAGAAGAGAACACCTTACAGAGAATCAAAAGAATCGATAATGCATTGATTTTACTGAAAACTGAATGCCTTAAAAAGAGGCTTACATCTGCAACTAACAAACTAAAAAATAGGAAGACCCACTACTCGTATAACATCAACGTGACCAACATTTAACAACTATCCTAAAAGAAAGGAATAACATGACACATGCTGAAACAAAAAAAAATAACTACCAAACCAACTAGTGTTGCACTTTTAACATTCCCCCTCAACACCAGCTTCCATTCCTTCCATCATGCCAAGTTTATGACAGAAGCTTGCAAGCTTGTTACCACTTAAGCCTTTTGTGAACAAGTCTGCAACTTAATATTCAGTGTTGACATGATGCAATCCAACCTCTTCTTGCAGAACTTTCTCCCTAATAAAGTGATGATGTACCTCCACATGTTTAGTTCTTGCATGAAAAACTAGATTTTCTGCCAGTCGTATTGCTGAAAGATTGTCGTAATACAACGGAACAACATATTCAACTGGCAGATGCAAATCTTTTAATAATTGTATGAGCCAAACACACTCCTGAGCTGCCATCGTTGTTGCTCGATACTCGGCTTTTGTGATCGATAAAGAGACTGTCGATTGGCGTTTACTACACCATAAAATTGGCCCGCACATAAGCATAAAAACATACCCTGTAGTTGATCGTCGGGTATCATGATCACCTGCATAGTCGGCATCGCAGAATCCAGCTAGCTTGCAGATGCAATTTTTTTCATACACAACACCATAGCCAATTGTACCCTTTACATATCTCAGAATTCACCGGACAGCTTCCAAATGAGGCTTCTTTGGAGCTTGCATATACCGATTCACTATCCCAACTGCACGAGAACTGTCGGGTCTAGTCAAAGTTAAATAAATTAAACTTCCTACCAACTGTCGATACATTATTGCATCTTCTAAATCTTTTCCTTCATGAGAACACAACTTTACATTCGGCTCAATTGGTGACGAGATCGGCTTGCACATCAGCATTCCAAAATTCCTTAATAGGTCTGTGGAGTACTTTTTCTGATGAAGAAAAATCCTCTTCTCAGTTTGATCAACTTGTAGACTGAGAAAGTGCTTGAGTTGGCCGAGTTCTTTCATCTAAAAGCGCACCGACAGGTTCTCTTTTGTTTGGAGAATTTCTTCTTCAGCATTTCCTGTGACGATTAAATCGTCTACATACACCAAAACCACATCTAGCTTCCCTCCAACAGCTTTAACAAATAGACTAGAGTCTGCAGATGTTACCGAATAACTACTATGAGTGAGGAATTCAGCAATCTTACCATAACACACCCTCGGTGCTTGTTTTAATCCATAAATAGCTTTTCAAAGCCTGCACACATGCTCCGGATAATCTCGATTTTGAAATCCCACCGGTTGATTCATATAAATCTCTCTGTCTAGCTCCCCGTGCAAAAATGTGTTCTTCACGTCCATTTTCCACAGTTTCCAACCTTTGCTAGCTGCTAATGCAAGTAAAACTCGCATAGTTGTAAGCTTTGCCACCAGACTGAATGTTTCGTCGTAATCCAATCCGTATTGCTGAGAAAGTCCCCGAGCTACTAGCCGTGCTTAAATCTCTCAACCGAACCATCTGTTTTCCGCTTTAACTTATAAACCCATTTGCAAGAAATAAACTTCACATCTCTTGGCTTCGGCACTAGCTCCCAAGTCTGATTGCGTTCTAGTGCAGAAATTTCCTCTTCCGTGGACTTAACCCACTCCGGATCACTAGCTGCTTCCTCAAATATTTTTGGTTATATACATCAACATCTTCTATTATAGCTGCATTGGCATACATGGGATTTGGCCTTCGAATTATGTCTGATCGCCTGAGTAAAACTGGTGGTTCGTTTTCTTCACCCAATTGTTGATGAACACATGTTTGCCAAGGATTATCAATTACATCTTCTCTTTCCTCTTCAATTTCGGCTTCTCCTGCACCCAACTGAATTTGAGAAGATTGTAAATCAACTGAATTCTCTTGATGTACCTCATTATCCGAGGACCAGCATGAAGACGCTTCGTCGAACACCACATTCCGAGACGTATAACATCTTCCAGTTGAAGGATAACAGCACCTCCACCCTTTTCTTTGGTTGTCATACCCAACAAAAATTCACCTAACAACTTTCTTATCCATCTTTCTACGTAAATGATGAAGAACAAGTACATAGCAAACACATCCAAACACCAGAAAGTGGCTAACTGTAGGTGTCTTGCCCAATAGTTTCTCAAAAGGTGAGACAGAATATAACCTTTGATGAGGAAGTATGTTAATTACGAAGGCTGCAGTCTTCATTGCTTCAGCCCAAAACCGTCCCCGAACATTCTTCGCATGAAGCATGCTTCGACACACTTATGTTAGGTGACGATTCTTCCGTTCAGCCACCCATTTTACTGTGGTGTGCTTGCACATGTGAACTGCCGATGTATTCGACACTTTCGAAGGAATTCAATGAACTCATCTGAGACATACTCTCCACCATTGTCCGTGCGTAAACAACGAACTTCTTTGCCAACCTCAGCTTCAGCTTCCTCCTTGAACTCTTTAAATTTCTTAAGAGTATCATATTTTTCCTTCATAAAATACACCCATACAAACCTCGAAAAATCGTCAATAAAAGTTACCATGTACTTCATTCCACCAACAGAGGCTTGCTTGACAGGTCCAAAAACATCGGAATGAACCAGCTCGAAAGGATCATTCGCTTTAAATTTCGAATCTTCATATGACAGTTGATGTGTTTTCCCATACTGACAGCCAACACAAACTGTGTCTGTCCTCACTTCAAGGTGTGGCATCCCTTTTAACATTGACTTCTTTATCATTACGTCTAACTTAGAATAGCTAACATGACTCATCCTCATGTGCCATAGGTCTGTTGTTTCATTTATCCTTGTCTTTTCTACATATGCGGTCTCCACGGACAGCACATAGACTGACTCTACTCTTCTCCCTTCCATCATTGGCTCCTCTTTAATCTCAACGTTGTGATAGACCTTCACATCTTGTGGACCAAACACAACATGATGGCCAGAAGCTGTTAATTGTGCGACCGAAAACAAATTCTTCTTCATACCTGAGACATGGTGGACATTTCGAAGTGGCACCTCAGTAGCACTATGTCGAGGAGGAACTGTTGAATTACCGACATGAGCTATCAGTAGCTTCATGTTGCTTGCTGTCACGACGACACGATTTCCTTTGTACTCTGACACGTCCCGGAGATTCTCTTTATCACTCGTCATATGGTTCGAGCAGCCCGAGTCGATAATCCAATCATCCTCATAGTTGATTCGACTGGACGTGTCTGTGGTAAAAGCGAGCTCATTTTATGTTGCTGCTTGCTCTTTTTCTTCTTCTACAGCTAGAAAAGCCTCAACAGCCCACTCCTCTTTATTTTTGGAAGTAACAACATTACTCTCAACCGTCCTCTTCTTCGACCAGCAAGCTTTCGCCATGTGACCTTTCTGCCACAATTATAACACTTCCCTTCAAACTTTTAATTGGTGCCAAAATTATTCGAACCTTCTCCTACATGACCATTCCCTTTGCCTTGTTGACTTTTCTCATCATCATTCTTCCATCCCGATCCAGAGGCACCTTGCTGTCTGGAATTCCACTTGCCCTTATTGGCAAAAAGAGCTTGTTCTTCACTCTTCAAGGAAACTCTACCCATCTGCTTGTCCAATGCTTCTTGACCAGCCATCATATTATCAAATTCTACAAGTGATGGTTGGTTTGGCCACCCCTGTACTACAACAACGAAACTCTAAATTCAGGTTTCAAGCCGGAGATGATGATTCTCTTCGTCCTGGTTTCCCCGATTGGAACTTCAGGATCCAACTCCGAAATCTCTCGGCAAAGCGATTTCACCTTGCGGAAGTATTGGGCGATTGTCAAGTCGCCTTGCGATACCGATAAAAACTCGCTTTCAAGAAGTTGAAGCCTCGTGTCATTCTTCTTTGAGAATAATTTGGCAAAGGTATCCCAACATCTTTTGGATTTTTTGCATCTCGAATATGCTCTAGCACATCTTCTTCCACTGTTGTCTTCAAAGCGAACATGGCCTTGCCTGCTTTGATCTTCCACTTCTGTAGCATATTGTTCGCGTCCTCTGCTTCTGGTGGTGTAGCTTCATTGCCATTTACCACCTCCCACAAATCCTGTCCTTGCATATAGGACATCATACAGGTGGACCATGAGTTGTAGTTCTGATTGTTCAGCTTTTTGACTCCGCCGACAACCTGAAGATCACTCATCTTGCGTTTAAGAAATTAAGGTGAAACCTTGCTCTGATACCAGATTGTTGAACAGAAAGAAGAGAACACCTTATAGAAAATCAAAAGAATCGATAATGTATTGATTTTACTAAAAACTGAATGCCTTGAAAAGAGGCTTACATCTGCAACTAACAAACTAAAAAATAGGAAGACCCACTACTCCTATAATATCAACGTGACCAACATTTAACAACTATCCTAAAAGAAAGGAATAAAATAACACATGCTGAAACAAAAAAAAATAACTACCAAATCAACTGGTGTTGCACTTTTAACAGTGTAAACCCACACAAAATCGCCTTCGGCTAAGAATCTAACATTCTTTCCTGTTCTCACCTCCCTCTCATCTCCCTGTCACTCTTATAACTGCAGGACAGTTGAGACTAAACCCTAATAAACCCCTAAACTAACGTCAAACATCGTAGTACTCGGTGCTGGTCTTTGCAAAAAGCTGGAATCGCCCGGTGAAAGAAACCCATCAGTAGTAGTACCCAACTGCCTAGGTCGTCCAATCGCTTCAAAAAAAATGGCTAATTGCAGACCAACTCGAGGACCTGCGAAGACCTAACATCAGTTTGTTACCTTATAAACCCAGACCTACAAAGGAATTTGGGAACGTATCTTCCATTCATTACTTCACATTGATCCTACACATTCTACACTCCTTTTAGTTGAACCTTTATTTAATTTACCATCAATTCAACGTTCTATGGATGAAATTGTTTTTGAAGATTTTGGATTTCAGTCTTTGTTTGTTGCTGATTCTCCTTCTCTAGTTCAGTCATATGAAACGAGTCGGTGTCGTGGGAATGAATTGTTAGGGAAAGGCCAATGCAGTCTTGTTGTTGATTGTGGGTTTAGTTTTACTCATGCTGCTCCTGTTTTGCAAAATTTTACTTTTAATCATGGTGTTAAGAGACTTGATTTAGGTGGTAAAGCGTTGACGAATTATTTGAAAGAACTTGTTTCGTATCTGTCAATTAATGTTATGGATGAGACTTTCATTATGGATGATGTTAAGGAGAAGCTTTGTTTTGTTTCTCTTGATGGGTTATCTGTTTTGTACCTTAGGAAATATAGAATTTTTCGTCTTTATTTTGCGTTGGTTAATAGCATGGTATGGTTATCTGAATGAATGAAATATGGATGTAGAAATCAAAACAACATTCGTGGTCACTTGTATATATATGAAGGTAGCTGGTTAAAGGAAATGTTTGAAAGAATGGGTCATCTTGAGCAGATTTATCTGTCCCCCTGTATTTAGACATGATATGCTATATTTTGCGGTAACAACTACTAAAATGCTGGTTTCTGCGGAACATAAGTGATTAGGTTGAGATGTTGATGCAAATGAACAGGCTATAGCCTATATGGAGGCTATAGACCCGAGTGTCGTAATTTAGGTCAAAAAGGGTCCAATTTGATTGGAAACAGGCCAACGATCGTGACATGAGTCCTCTCATGGTCTTCAGATTTTAGCCAAATTCCATCGTTTAGGGC
>JAJJMC010005899.1:1313534-1328551 GCA_023531435.1 Papaver californicum
CCAAAATTTGCCAAAAATAGCAAATTAGGGTTTGAGTCGGTTTAGGGGTTTTTTCATCCTTTCTTGACCAGCAAGTTAGGGTTTTTCCCCAAGTCTATAAATAGAGTCCTCTATGTATTATTTTTGGACAGTTGAATTTGATTAATAAGAATTATTTTCTTAAACTTGTTCAAGTTTAATCGATTATTGTTTACAGTCGGAAAACCGAAGTCTAAATAATTATCGTTGTTCATAGTCGATATTCCTAGGAATATTTGAAGTCTGAACAAAACCTCTCTTTTCTTTATTATCCGCTGCATCAGATGTTGAGTAGGATGATCAAATTATGGCAGTATGACTTGTTTGATATATGCAGGGGAGAGGATGACTCTATACTGAGTACAGATAGGCCGTATAACATGATTAGCTTGATACAGACTGAGCATGAAACTGCTTATGGATACTTGTTTGTCATGTGAAGCGTATTTTGTACTTGATATGATGATTTTAGAAGGAAGTTCCTTTAATTAGGCCTGACTTTGTAGAGGTTTTATCCTCTAAAATAGGAAAATGCTCTTTATCATGAACAAAATCGATCAGGTGGCTAGGCTTATTAGCTGATGCATACCGAATGGGACTGTTAGAGGCCTGTGTTTCCTTTTATGCATGTAATAGGTGCTATTGTTTTGATGATTCTTGCTCAGTTGAACTTAATCATGTTTTGGATTTGTAATCTCTAAATAATACTTACAGTGAGGGGTGGACTTTTTTGCCGTCTTTCCATGTTAAAATGGCGTAAAGTTCTGTTCAAATCACTAAATCAGTTATTAGAGTTGATATCCATTGGCCCTTATTTTCTTATGATAACTTGGCAATTTTCTCCCCAGTAAGAATTACACTGTTAACTCCATTGTGATGTAATGTATTTACAGGAGTCGAGGAAAGGACAATCTGTTCAGATCCTCATATGTCCTTCCTGATGGTATCGAACATATGAAGGGTTTCGTAGAAGACCCGGATCAAGCAAAGAGATACCTCACTCTACCGGATGGGTTGCCTCTGGAAACAAATGAAGATATGAATCGTCCTCTGAGTAATAAAGAAAAAGCAGAAGAAGGGAAGAAAGTTGATTTGACAAAAAATGTAATATTTTCTACCTTATTAATAGTAGTCTTGTGGGTAATGTTTGCATCTCATATTGCTTCCTTATTTCTGTACAGGAGTTTGACCTGACAACAAGAGGTTTCTTGTTCCTGAGATGATTTTTCAGCCCGCTGATCTGGCTTAGTAATTTGGTTCTTGTCTAGGATATTGTAAAATTTATTAAGATAAATGAAGTATGAAGCTATATACAAATGGTATGGGATGTAAGCATCAAGTATATATTGGTGTGTACAATTGTGATGAGCCTCTATGACTCATATGCTCGTCTGCACTTCAGTCATCATCACCAAGAATTAGCAAATTCTGATAAGCAAATTCTGATAGACATATTTTTCTATTTTTGTGCATCAGTTTGGGGTTAAGGAATATATCTGAATATGTTACTACTTGTGAGAGTAAATTCGTAGTAGGGAAAACTCACCAACATTTAGTCCTCAGCTCATTTTAATGTGGGTCCAGTAGTTCTGCAATTATGATATGAAAGTGACATTTGCAGATGATGATTAACTCTTTCTTACAATATGTTAGACAGATCTAGATGAGCTATAAAAGAGCTAAAAGTGATCTTCAGTCTCTGAATTATTTTGGCAGGAATGAACCAAGCTGGACTAGCAGACTGCATTGCCCAAGCTGTTAATTCATGCCATCCTCATTTACATCCAGTATTCTATGAAAGGTTCTTCTACATTTTTCTTTTATTAATTCACTCATCAGAGTTTAAGTTTCAGGGACATTTTGAATTATTCGTTGGAACGCTCATTCTTTCTTTTTTTGTGTTGGTAGCATCATTTTGACTGGGGGAAGCACTTTGTTTCCCCGGTTTGCTCAAAGGCTGTATGTTTCCTCTCACTCAGTCTTCTTCTATTAGTTACTTTTCTGACACTGAATCATCAGAGAATTTTGATTTAGTTTTAACTGCATGTAGAGAAAGGGACCTTCGGCCGCTCATTCCTGACGATTACCAAGTGAAGACTACTACTCTGGAAGAGCAAACTCCGCTCCCCTTTAGATTGCTTATTACATGTTTTATGAGTGTTCACCCCAAGTCCTGTCTGGCATAATCTCACTTTCTCTCTTATTACCTGCCAGTCCAATATTAGGCGTATGGAGAGGGGGGTCGCTTTTGGCATCTAGCCCAGATTTCGAGTCAACATGTGTCTCAAAATCTGAATACGAGGAATATGGATCTGCTCGTTGTCGCAGAAGGTTTTTTCGCAGAAGGTTTTTTCACTGAGCTCAGGTGAAAGGTTCATTCCTGATACTTCTATTTCTAGCTAACAACATGCATATGAAAAATGATTATCTCCTATTTTCTGGAGTCATAAAAAGAGTTTGTCCCATGCACATGTCTACATTTTGAGCTATTAACCCTTCTCTGAACATCTAATCACCAAGGATAATGGGAAACATGAACCTGTAAAGTGAAACAAACCATACGACTAACATTTCTCCACGTGCTTTCCTTCTTAAACCCTCTTCTTTAAGAGCATTTCCCTGATCCAGTAACTCATTCGTCAGTAACCCTTCAAATGGATACTTGAATTGTGCTATGTAATGCCTAAGTATCCAATAATTTTGCATCCCATTCTTTGATATGAACTAACCAAACAACAGAATGAATGATCCCATCACACCCAATATTATCGAGTTTCCCACTATGAAATTCGGCAGCGAAGCACTGAACAAACTATCTCAGAATTCACAGTATAGGAAATCAACCAAAGTAACAGCCATGAAACTCTTGATCAGAATACTTCAGATCCACAAACCATTATAATGGCACTAAGAACTAGAACCACTGCTCTTTAAATTGGTAAACACACATTTGCTAGAACCTGGACTCACAAGAGGTAACTGTTTCTCTTTTTTGTTTCTCTAGAATTTGGAGTTGGTTCTTTCTCACCTATTTGAAGGTAGTCACATATTTGGAGAACAAGCTGCAGATTTATCAATCAACGAAAGATCTGAGGTTTATAGTAAATTCAGAGATCAATTGGAAGCATTGCTGAAGAAGAGGTTGCAAGTATCTCTATCTGCCAATGCAAACAAGTCATCTTCTGGCCCTTCTAATGCAACTTCCGTCAGTGGTTCTCTGGACGTACGAAACTCTGGGGGCTATATGGTATGGTTTTGAAGATGACTAATTTAAGTCAGATGCTACCAATGAATGATTTGCGGTCGTCTTAACAATAGATTCTTTAGCAGAAACGCTTGGTTTATGTTTGTTGTCTATTAGATCTTATTATATCTTTTAATGTATACATGATAAGTTTCAGGTTTTAGGTTTCCACTTTTGTTATGGTGTTGTAAATATCACTCTGTTCTGAAAAGTGAAAACATATTTGTGGTGGAATGAAAAATTACAGGTTCAAGCTTGCTGGGCTTCATCTGGTTTGTGTTTAAAAGGTTGAATTATATAAGCCACAACTAAATTGAATTTTCTTTAAATTTGCTTATAAATTATTATATACAAAAGAATTCCTGTCTGATATAGCTTTTGTGATCAATGTTCTAATCTATGTTGCCATTGATGTGGCACCTTGGTAAGGCTGAAACCGATACTTATATAGTGGACAATTTGCCCTCATCATTCTGAAATTAGCAGCAAACACAGTATCTACCTGAAGGTCTAATTCCAATGTTTCAAAAAGTTTGTTGTGGAGTTCATGGGCAAGCATTCCAATATGATAGACCCATAACAGAGCTATTACTGCTTCTCAAAATGTTCATTTCAAGACCCCAACCAAACCAGGCTAAGTACTCTGCTTGTAAACTCCAAAATTCACTAAATTGTGCATCTCCAAAGGGCTTTTGGGAGGTTACCTTGCCAAGTTCCTTGAACAGAGCTAGGAGTGCTGGAACCAAAATCGAGGGGGGTGAATATAGTTAAATTTCTCTTTTTTATTTTTTGTTAACTTCTTGTCTTAGCAATCGAGTTTTTATTCTATTTTTCTGATCACATTTTATATTTTGAAAATTTTGGTTAAGGTTTTAATCTCTTCTTTCCAATCTGGTCTTGTATTTTTGTGCTCTGGTGTGTGCACAAAATCCTGAACTGTGACTCCTCGTAAGCGAGTAGATGCATCATCAAAATATCATCTTTAAAATTGGGTTCTAAGTATAGGCATGACAACTTACAACAGAGTCTACATTGCTCTTAACGATCTAAAATAATACTAGTAGAAATTAAACAAGGGAACAATGGTATTATAAAATTCAATAAATAACATTGGATTTCAAAAAAGTAGATGATTCTTATACCTGTATTTTTTTTCTTTCAATAATACAACTACTAGAGTAATACACTTGACATGGATTCTAACCAATGCAGTAAAAAGAAAGATATTCTTATGATTACCACTACTCTCTCCACAATCTTTGGTATATCAAAACATATTAAAAAGAACTTTCACAGACTTTTTTCAATACAGGTCTAACATCTACAGTCTTGTAATCTTGTTCCACATAAGTATTTGGGAAGTACTCGAAGAAGGACATATGAACACACTTAAGAACCTCAAGGATAGATTTAAGGGCTCTATCTTCATCGACAAAACTTTCCTGGTCTTCCTTATTCAACTTGTGAGTGTCGGTTATCAAAGTGAAGTAGTTATACCTATTGACGTGTATTATGTTTTCTCCATTCTCTTTCCATATCGACGGGGTATCGTCGATAATGATAGTGTTCCTCTCATCTTCTCCCACCACCACATCAAGATTCTTCTGGTTTTCCTATGTGGAATCATCTTTTGAAATAACCCTAGGCTTGAAGTAGACACTTTGGGGATCAAGTATTGTAGCCATCTGTCTTGCATAACCGCGTGATCCCATCGTATATACATACAATGTGAACATAGTACTGGCTTCTTTAAGAAACTCCCTTGTGAAAGGTCTAAGTTTTGTGTATCTTCCGTTGTGATTGTATAAGTTAGTTTCACTACTATCAATATCCTCCATGAAGAAACAACTCTGGCTTTCCTATTGAGATACTCTTGTTCATCACCTGAGACATTTAAAATATTTACAGAACGAAGTAAGGTGTGATCTAGGTCAAGAACCAGACAGAGTTTCTTATCCCTAAAAAACTATTTGATGAAAGTATTACCACATAATTTACTAAGGTTGGTTAATCTCTTATTTTCTTTTTGATTATAACTCAATTGTGTGGTATGACAATTCTTTACAGGATCAAATGCATACCTTATTCTTAGACTCTTCATCAATTTCTCTGCTTCTTCTTCAACATCCTTACGCTTCCGCTTTAAAATAACCAAAGTAACCATTGTCTTAGTATTTGACTGGAGAGAAAAACACACTAACAAATTTCTTAGAAAAATAATGGAGTTAATCCAAAGAGCATCATACCTCGTATATAAGTTGACGTTACGAATTAGAGATGGACCAGGAATAGAAATACAAAATTTTAAGGTTTCCGTGTGATTATTATTTTGAGTTTCTATTTCATAGTTTGGATTCTTGGGTATTAAGTTAGAGATATAGACACTAAATCGAAGTATTCTTGTTACAGGGAAACCTATTATTTGGTCCTACACAATTGGTATTTGGTCAAGAAGTGGGGAAATATCAATTTTACACTATCTTTAGGCTAAGTATACAAGGTAGACATGTAGTAAGCTATTTCCAACTGTTACCATATATTATTGGATTAAACCCAACATAAACATCCTAAAAGAATATAAAGCTTAATCTTTTCATTGATTAACATATGTATATATACATTGAGTATAACAATAAATCCTATATTGTAGGATCTTTAGTTTGAATAGATTATGGTAGAATATATCAATTGACTACCCTGTAGAATAGGATATACACAACTACATTTGTTATGACTCACATCTATGGTCAGTACTACTTGCTATTGATGACTTGGTATGTTATCACCCCCCCTCAAGCCGAGCACAGGAGAATCTCTGAGTGAGAGCTTGTAAGATAAGTCTTTATGCTTTGCTGCAATCTGACTCTTTGTGAAGAAATCATCAAGTTGATGTTGAGTAGATATGTATATAACCTTTAATAGTCTACGAGCCACTCTTTCTCGCATAAAATGGTAGTCTATTTGAACATGTTTTGTACGAGAATGCAGGATAGGATTTAGAGCCATGTATATAGCACTGATGTTGTCATAGTATAAGATAGGTGATTGCACTGTGACGACTGAAAGATCTTTGAGAAGATACTGAATCCATGTGATATCAACTGTTGTTAGTGCAAGTGCTCGATATTCTGCTTCGGTACTACTACGATCAACTGTAGGTTGCTTTTTAGATGCCCATGAGATGAGGTGATTTCCAAGAAAAACACAATCACCTGTAGTAGAACGACGGGTGTCTGGATTCCCTGCCCAATCAGCATCACTAAAAGCTCTTAGCTGATATGACGATGTAGTATTAAAGTATAAACCACGACCTAAAGTGCCTTTGAGATATCGTAGTATTCTCTTAACTGCAAGAAAGTGAATGTCAGTAGGAGAATGCATGAATTGACTAACTTGATTCACCGAATAAGTTATATCCGGTCTAGTCAGCGTGAGATACTGTAAAGCTCCAACTAAACTACGATACAAAGTAATATCATTAAACAAAACAATATTAAAAATAGATAGTTTTCCTCCAGAAGAACATGGGGTGGACACATGCTTAGCATTGATAAGATCGACTCGTTTGAGAATGTCAAGTGTGTTTGATTTTGGGTAAGATGAAGCCCAGATTCGCCTTGTGATTTCCATACTTAAGAAGTAATGTAAATCACCAAGATCAGTCATAGAATTTTTTTTACGAAGATCATCAATAAGAGTGTGCAAAGAAGTATCAGAACCTGTTAATAAAATGTCATCAACATAAAGAAGCAAGACCAAAATTCCTTTACTAGATTGACGAGTAAAAAGAGATGAATCTGATTTGAAAGCTACAAATCCAAGGTCAAATAGAAAGGAAGTAAATTTTGAAACCAAGCACAAGGTGCTTGTTTGAGACCATACAGTACTTTATTGAGTTTTCAAACATGAGTAGGATTTTGTTTATCAGTATAGCCAGGGGTTGGACCATATACATGTCTCTATCTATAAGGTCATGAAGAAAAAAAAATTTAACATCTAGTTTTCGAATAGGCCATGAAGAAGTGACCACAGTGATTAATACAAGTCGGATAGTAACATGTTTTACAACCGGACCAAAGGTTTCTTCATAATCGAGTCCATATTTTTGAGAATATCCTTTGGCTACAAGACGCGCTTTATAACGATCAATGCTGCCATCAGATTTATATTTAATCCTATATACCCATTTACATCCAATTAAATTCATACCAGCTTGATATGGAACATATGACCAAGTATTATTGGATAGAAGATCATTGAATTCATCATCCATGGATATCTGCCATTTTGGATCTTTGGAAGCAATAGTAAAACAAGTAGGTTCAGAGGGTAAGTCCTGCATAACATTAAGAAAAACTGTGGAATATGATGTTTTGTAGCAAAAAGAGAAAAATGAACTTTTGGTTTGCTAATACCTGATCGAGATCTTGTGACAATGGTACGTTAAGGAGGAGCCGGTACAGGGGATGCTGGTGTTTATACTGTTGTACTAGCTGCTTGATCAAGATTAGGGGGTGTTGTAGATGTTGTTGGAGTATCTTGAAGTTGTGGATCGACCGAAGCATCTTGAGAATTTTGAATTACATACGTGGTAGGGACAGAAGAAGTATTACTTGATTGTGAAAGAGAAGTGGTCGAGACAATTGGAGTGGTGTTTTCATCACGAGAATAAATCGGATTTGAGGAGTTTTGGTTTGGTGGGATAGATGCATTAGGAAGAGAAATATTAGGAATGGGTAAAAAAATGGATAGGAAAGAATTTTGGAGATGATTTGCTGGGTGGATACGGTTGGTGTGAGTGGTTGGAATTTGAATGGGAAGACCATGAAGCCAAAAATTGGCAATAGGTTCAGGAATAGGTGTAGTTTCAGTAGTTGTTTACGCAAAGGGAAAGAATTTCTCATCGAAAGTAACATCCTGAGAAATGTAAACTCGGTCTGATATTGGTTCAAAACATTTGTAACCTTTATGACTATCATTGTAGCCTAAGAAAACGCATGATTTTGTTTTTGAATCCATTTTGTTTTGACGATAGAGAACAAGAAATGGATAACACCGACAACCAAAAACCTTTAAAAAATTATAATCAGGAGAGAAATTATAGAGTTTGGCATATGGAGAGGAACCTTGCAAAACTTTGGTGGGCATTGTATTTATCAAGTAGACAGCAGTAGCAAAAGCATCAGGCTACATTTTGGTAGTGAACTTTGATAAAGAAGAGTGAGTCATGTTTCTACTATGTGCCGAATTTTACATTCCACTACATCATTTTGTTGAGGTGTATGGGGACATGAAAATTGATGGAAAATTCCATTGAAAACTAAGTAATCACGAAGACAGTGAGAAACATACTCACCACCACCATCACTCTGCAAGATTTTTATAAAAGTGGTAAAACGGTTTTCAACAAGTGTTTTAAAAAATTTTAAACAGTGATACACGTGTGATTTATTATGTAAGAAATATAACCAAGTAAACCTTGAACAATCATCCACAAGAAGCAAAAAAATAGCAAAAACCAGACTTAGAGGTTACTGGATCTGGACTCCAAAGATCAGAATGGATTTTGAACAATATTTCATTGAATTTATTTTCATTCAAGATAAAAGAGAGACGATGATGTTTTATATGACTATAACTATCACAAAGACCTGAAAGTTTGAGTTTGCTTAAAGAAATAGAGTTATTTGGGGCTAAGGAACGAAGAACTTGAAGATGAGGATGTCCTAGTCTCATGTGCCAAACATCAGTTGTAGTTTTCACATCCACATTGGCACTAATAATATGAGTACAAGAAGAGCTAGGCAATTGATTAGTTGATAGAGACCACCCTTATTAGGATCTTGCAACAGTATTTTCCCTGTTACCCGGTCCTGAACAACAAAACCATTACAGCCAAAGGTAATAGAACAATCAGAATCTTTTGTAAGTTGAGAAATAGATATAAGGTTCTTTTGAATGGTAGGGACATGAAGAACATTCCGAAGAGAAATTTTATGAAATAGAGTTTGTAAATTGATATTACCAGTATGTAGAATAGGAAGGAGATTACCATTTTCCACTGCAACGTGTTCTGTACCCTGATAGTTCACTCGATTCACCATTTGACTATCATCTGCAGTCATATGATGTGTAGCACCGGAGTCGGGGTTCCAATGTTGAGCGCAAGGAGTACGTTAAGTTGCATTGCAGCAAATGTTTGGGTAAGATCCGCCGCCTGGTAAGAATGATCAAAACGATTGGGACACTGATGTGATTTTATATAGTGGTAAAAAGAGGTTCGATTCTCGAACTTGTGAAGGTAATGATTTTAGAAAATATTAGACTTAACCTAAACTAATAAAAATCAGGAAAATACACTAGAGATGATTTTTAGAAAATATGGAGAAAACTAGGAATCAAGATTCAATTATTTCTAACAATTCATGTGATTAATCATGTAATTCTTTTTAACAATTTAATTCAAGTTTGCCAAAAATATGTTTCCTAAAAGAATAATTGTAAATACTAAGCATGAGACATCAAGAGTAATTAACTAAGCATGACCCATCAAAAGAGAACACAACTATTTAATAAAACCCATTTTTTTCTAATTTAAATCCATGCAAATAATAATAAAAGAATTATAAATAATTATTAAAAAATAATTAAATCACATAAAATTGAGAAAAATACCTTATCCATCATCCCAGTAAATAAACTTACCCCATGGTGAAGAAAACTTGCTCAAAAGTTGATTTCATTGCTCAAAATATTGATTACAAGGTTAAAGAATAGTGCAACAGCTGAACAGATACGTATATAAGTGTCACAGAACAGGGTTCAGCTGTTACAGAGAGCTTTAAACAACAGAAACGTTCAAAACTTAACGCAACAGGAGCAGAGCTGTAATAGTGGAACAGCAACACTTATAAGTGTGGCTGAGTCGTCTTCTTCAGCGATGGTGGGTGAAGAACAGTGCCGGCGATGCACCAGCAGGTCACCGGCGGCGCCGGAACTTCACCGGATTTTCTCTGAATCGCTCTCTAGGCTTCTCCCCCTGATTTTCTTGGCTTCACTTCGTATTTATAGACTTCACAAACCCTAGAGAGAGTTCTAAACCTAATAGAACTCTCTCGAATCACTCCAATTCTTCAATCCCAATCCAAACAGGAACCGAGTCCTGATTCCGGCCAGAATTGGGTTTACAGGGCTGATTTCACGGGATTTTCACTGTATTTTGATTTCTTCCAACTCTAATTGCAATGGGTCATCTTCAATTGCCGAAAACAACCCAAAAATCGCAACCAATCCTTTTCCCGTTGAAACAGGAACTCCCGATGAGTTGGATCGGCCGATCCTGGGTTAACTCGCTGGCTTGCTGGGTTGACTCGCTGGCTCGCTGGGTTGACCCGATCCAGCTCAGCCCGATCCAAGGGTGCCCCAATCCAAAGTGTGGGTGCCTTGATCCATTTTCCCGGGTGCCTCTAACACTTTTTGAGCCAATTTTTCCACAAATCTTTATTCTTCTAATGTACCTACAAAAGCATAAAAACACGTAATAGACACAAAATCGAATACTAACTCACTAGAAATTAAGGTGCAATTTAGACACTAAAATGTGTCTATCAAATACCCCCAAACTTACTATTTTGCTAGTCCTCGAGCAAACTACTCTAAAAATAAAGTAAAAATCCTAACTCACTTTCGCAGGAATCGCGACTACATTTAGCATATGCAGTAAGCCGTTAAACCCCTAGGTGTCCCTAGTGGACGAGTTTTGTCTCGTGAGGGTTTACAAGAGGTATACCCACAAAACCTGGATCTAGATCTTAGCAACACGTGAACCATTAAGGATAGACACTAAACAAGCTAGTTAGTTGGCTACTCAGATATTCGGCTATAGGGACCATTACCCTTTATGGATCCAATTACTGTACACGAGTGCTAACTCAAGCGTACTAAAATTCATATCTAAGACAACAGAGTTCTACTCAGACAATTGTCTAACCGCCCATCACATGAAAAGACTTAGAAGATGAACGAGACTGTAGAAGATCGCAAATGTTGACTGAGGCGCATGGTGTTTCTCATATCTGTCTGAAGGTCAGTACCGAGATGAAACCTAGTGTGTCGAGATATTCCCCATTTATTTTCAACAGTTACTACCAACTAAAATATTTACAAGTTCCCATGGATCCTGCGTTCCACGCTTGCTTAGGCGACGGAGACAGGGAGAACTTGAAAATACCAAATACTATATTTATTTATTTTTAATTTTTTTTTCGAACTTTTTTCGATTTTTTTTTTTTTTTTTTTTTTAATACATGTGTGTTCCCATGGATCCTGCGTTCCACGCTTGCTTAGGCGACGGAGACAGGGGGACCACACACATAACTCTAAGACAATAACATATTATTCATACTGGGGCATGATCTCAACACACTAAATGTCATTCCAGCGCTAATTAACACGTCGATGCTAGGACCCACCAATACTCTCAGAGAAACACGAAATTGCAAATAATAAAACAGAACGTGATATGGTGGTGACAACTATCATGTTATTTCTAACACCTGAACTCTGTTTCCTTTATGAATAGACCATCTAGCTGGGCACACCAATCCTTATAGCAAAATGGCTAAGTTTCTATCTACCTAGAGTGGTTAGTGTCACCCTGAATTGTTCACATGCTTCTAAATTCCAAATCTTATTAATCTTAAAAAGTCTCCCAATACCCCCCAAACTTAAATTAAACAGTGTCCTCAATGTTTCTAAGTATAGAACAATACCAAAAGAGTAAAAGTAAGGGAGTCAGAAAGATAGTACCTGAATGCCTGAGCATGGGTTACCTCCCAAGAAGTGCTAAGTTTAAAGTCTTCAGCCAGACTAGAAAAGAATTAGTCACCCCCTTAAATCATATAGCAATAATCGGAACAATTGTGGGTCATCTGAATCAAATAGTGTGCCCCATGGTAGAAGTAAACTGCAGCAAGCTAAGAGGATAAACGATCTGAGTACACCTTGATCCCTATCTAGGTAAACCACATCGACCAGAGGATGGGTTTCTGGCAACTGAGGATCGGTAAATCTAACTGGAGGATGATCTCGTAAAATTGCAGCGGTGCCTGATAGACACATTTTAGTGTCTAATTTGCACCTTAGTTTCTATTAAGTTAGTATTCGATTTTGCAAATATTACGTGTTTTTATGCTTTTGTAGGTACATTAGAAGAATAAAGATTTATGGAAAAATTGGCTCAAAAAGTGATAAAGGCACCCCAAGGACAAGTTTTATTTGGCACCCTAGAAGTGGATAAGGGGTACCCTCGAGTCAACTCGGTCAAATCGGGTCAAACCCGAGTCAAATCGGTCAACCCGAGTTGACCAAGTCAACTCAGCACGGGATCGGGACGGGAATGGACTGTTTCAACTGTGAACTTAAAATCAACGTGAAATTTGAATTATTTTGCTTCCAAAGTGTCCCACAAGCTAGAAGAGATTGATACAAACCTCAACACGTCAAAAACAGAGAAAACTTGGCCGTAAATCACGGGAAAAACTAATTTTCCGATTCCGGCTAGGAGAAGGACTGTTTCATCAATTTGGGATAAGTATTACGAGTTTGATTGGGTTTGGGACTCTCCTTAGGGTTCCTAGAGCCTATATATACCAAGAGAAGCCAAGAAAAATCAGAAGAAAACCCTAGAGAAGAAATCAGAGAAGTTCCGGCCAACTTCCGTCGCCGCCGGTCACCTGCTGCTGCTCCGGCCGGCGTGTTCTTCATCCACCATCACCGAAGAAGACGATCTTGTAACATCTATATACGTTGCATATCCAGTGTTACATTCTGCTCCTGTTGCCTATCCTTTCAAATCTTTGTTGCTTAGAAACACTTCTGTAACGGCTGAACCCTGTTCTGTAACACTTATAAACGTATCTGTTCAGCTGTTGCACTATTATTTCACCTTGTAATCAACTTTTTGAGCAATGAAAAGATCTTTTGAGCAAGTTTTCTTCTCCATGGGCTAAGTTTATTTACTGGGATGATGGAGGAGGTTTATCTCTCAATTTTATGTGGTAAGTCTATTTTTAATTAATTATTTATAATTCTTTTATTATTATTTGCATGGATTTAAATTAGAAAAAAATGGTTTTTATTAAATAGTTGTGTTCTCTTTTGATGGGTCATGCTTAGTTAATTACTCTTGATGTCCCATGCTTAGGATTTACAATTATTCTTTTAGGAAACATATTTTTGGCAATATTTGAGCTTAATTTAATTAAAAGAATTACCCGATTAATCACATAAATTGTTAGAAATAACTGATTCCTGATTCCTGGTTTTCCCCATATTTTCTAAAAATCATCTCTAGTTTATTTTCCTGATTTTTATTAGTTTAGATTTAGTATAATATTTTCTAAAATCATTACCTTCACAAGTTCGAGAAGCGAACCTCTTTTTACCACTATATAAAATCACATCAGTGCCTATGTCAGGTCCCAAGCTAGGGACCTTCTTAAGAGTTAATGGTATAGCACATGGAGAATGATAGTCACCCCCAAACTTAGAGTTTTCAGTGTCTCTAGATAGACTAATAACAATTTCCCTCATTTTCGGATCGTCAGATTCTCGAAAATAGTCAACTGCTTCTTCTAAATTACAATCCGGTGGTGCAAAGCCTAACAAAGTATGCACCTCATCACTAACCCTATCATTATCGCCATTAAATCTGTAGTTGGTTAGGCATTTTTCTAATTGATCTTTTAATGGGTTGGGCCTAAGCTCCATCTCACTAGACGGTTTGGATTCCTCTTCTGATGGGCCTAACTCACTACTTATCAGGGTATCTGGTGGATCATGCTTAAAGTCCAACTCATGAAAATCTAATCCAAAGTGGGCTCGACATTTCTCTAATGGGTCTTCTATCAAAGTGTTTGGTAATGTCTCTTGAACTAGGGTCTCTATCATATTGACAGTTTCTAAGCTGGAGTCCTTCCTAGTAGGTGCTAACAACCTTGGATAAGGGGTTTTAGGCATAAAATCGGTGGCCCGAGGGGTTTCCTCAGGCTCATCAGAGACTTTATCAGTCTCTTCGGCTATTGGGTCAGGGTGAACTACAGTATGTCCACTATCAGGCCCAGTTACCCCGTTGTCTACCAATTTACCATTCCTGAGGGTTGTGACTGCATTCACGTGACTTGATGATTTCTCACCCGTCGCCATTTTATTGACACCTCCTGGATTGGGTTGGGGCTCTAAACTACTAGTTTGATTCATTTCGACCAGTTCTAGCCTTCTAGATAAGGATTCTAATGGGTTGGGATTTCTATTGCTCTCCCACTGATGGGTTTTCTCGGCGATGTCACTCAGAAATTGCATCGCCTCAGCAGGAGTCTTACTGTCGACTTCTCCGATTGACAAGGACTCAACCAAGGTTACAGTCGCATAATCCAAACCCTCATAGAGAATCTGAACTAGACTTAACTCATCTAAACCGTGGTCTGGGCATTGGGACACTAAGTCGTTGAACCTTTCTACATAAACATACAGAGACTCTCCCTCTTGCTGAGAAAACGTGAAAATTTTCTGCCTAATTGAGGATATTCTGTTCTTAGGGAAGAATTTCTGAATAAAACATGAAGTAAGTTGGGCATAGGTCTCAATCGACTGAGGGGCCAAGCTATACCACCATGACTTGGCTCTATCTCTTAGTGAAAAGGGAAATAGTCTAAGTTTAATAGACTCGTCATTCAAGTCTCTAATCCTGATTGTG
>JAJJMC010005899.1:1348551-1414407 GCA_023531435.1 Papaver californicum
TTCGTCCCAAAGAAGATGGTGAAGAACTTCTTGGTCCAGAAGTGCCATATCTAAGTGCAATTGGGGCACTAATGTATCTTGCAAATTGTACAAGACCTGGCATTGCATTTTCTGTCAACTTACTAGCAAGATACAGTTATGCACCAACTAAACGCCATTGGAATGGTGTTAAGCATTTCTTGCGCTACCTTAGTGGAACAATTGATTTGGGTTTATTTTATTCAAAAGAATCTAATACAAAATTAGTAGGATATGCAGATGCAGGTTATCGTTCTGATCCCCACAAAGGTCGATCACAAACAGGTTATTTGTTTACATATGGTGATACAGCTATATCGTGGCGGTCAGTAAAGCAAACACTAGAGCTACCTCTTCAAATCATTCTGAACTTTTGGCATTACCATGAAGCAAGTCGTGAGTGTGTTTGGCTGCGAAGTATGATTCATCATATTCAGGAATCATGTGGGCTTCTTTCGACTAAAAACACTCCAACAATATTATAGGAAGACAATGCCGCTTGTATTGCACAACTCAAAGATGGTTATATCAAGGGAGATCGAATAAAGCACATTTCTCCTAAATTTTTCTTCACACATGAACTTGTAAAGAACAGAGAAGTTGAAGTAAAGCAGGTACGATCAAGTGAGAATCTTGCTGATTTATTCACTAAAACATTACCAACCTCTACATTCAAGAAGTTGGTGCACAAGATTGGAATGAGGCAACTCAAATACTTGTCAAGTTAAAAGTGTTATAGAAGATGTAAAGAGGGGGAGAAATTTTTTTAAACTACACTCTTTTTCTTTCGCTATGGTTTTTCTCACAGGGTTTTCCTAGCAAGGTTTTAATGAGGTAGTTCTATTAACATTCACCACATATTGCACTCTTTTTCCTTCGCTATGGTTTTTCCCAATGGATTTTCCTAGCAAGGTTTTAACGAGGCAACATTTTTACGTGGTGGACATCTAGGGGGAGTGTTATAAAATAATTATATGGAGATGAACCACCACTCCACTAATTCATAGTAATTAGGCACTTAATATCCACTTCATGGGTGTTAATTTTGTAACTCTTGTAACCCCCTTATTCTAGGTGTAATTGGTGATTTAATGTTATAGTTATTTCCCTAATGGAAAAAAGCCTTTATAAGAGGTCTCTTCCTCCTTTGTAAATATGAAGAAAAATCAACAAAGGTTCTCTTCTTTTTCTACTACTATATTGCTCTCTTATTTGGTCTTTTATTTTAGTTTATTTAAGAACATTAAATTTTTAGTTTTAAACAATAAATTTTTATTATTTTAAAATTTTATGTTATTGAAGGAGCCTAATATAAAAGTGTGCATAACACATGTTTTACCACTAGTAATAAAACTAGTAATAATTTGCGTCAACAGTTTGTCAAATCAAGTATATTGCCCTCTGGCTTTCGCTTTACATTAAAGATCAACAAAACTTCCCTCTTCCCTCGGATATGAAATGGTGTCCGCGGGTCTATATAAGAGCAACCATGTTACAGTGCTAGCTCCACAATTTCAAGATGATCATAATTTGAAGTCGCGTAAGGTAAGATTCATGTGCACATCTATACCTAATTAGTCAACCAAAAGTGAGGGCCATTTTCTTTTTAAATCTGAAAGATACATTTCTGATGTCTTTTCATAACCCTTTGACACAGAAATAACAAGTCACTAATCCTCGTGCTTGCAGGTCTCCACTAAAGGGTCCTCTTTAGGTATGATAGCAGGGTACTAAGTTACTTCAATATTGATCTGTCACCACAATTAATGGTTAATCATAGCAAGAAATCAAATGACAGTTAAACAAAAGGCAAATTCAATGTTACATATATCCAATCTCTCTTCCATTGAATTACTCTAGAAACAAAACAGTTTATAACACTTTGAAGTAGTGTAGTCTCTCTCTCTCTCTTTCTCTCTGTACTACCAGCAACACAAGACAAGATCATGCAGCAAAAAAACTTTGGCAAAATCCCCAATCTGTGTGTAGAAATTAATTAGTAGCTAATACTGGTTCTCAATTTCACCATCACCAACTCTTTGACCTAAATGACAGACTAGTGAAGCTAGCTGCATATACGTACCAAAAATAGTTGTAAACATAGCTTACCTGCACTGTTTTTCTGAAAGTTGTTAACTTGCATGTAAAAAAGAAAATTTTGAAAAAGAAACAAAATAAAAAACCTTCTGGGCAGATATAATTTTCTTTTTGCAAAAACAAACATTTGCCAAAATCTTATCTAAACAAATCAGATGTAACAGGACTGTTGTTGGAATAAAGCTACTGTTTTTCTTACCATGTTTGATGATTTAAAGAGAGAGAGAAGCAGTATTAGCAGTACTATAAGATCAGAATCTTGGTCAAAAGTTGTCTTTTAGTAGTAGCTAGCTATTGGGCAAGACACTTCTAGGTACTAATGGTTAACTTCCAAACACAGGTGGGTTTCGGCAGAAGTAACATTCCTAAAAACACCAAAGACAGCATTAATGGAAAGAGTTGCTAGACTCGAGAGAGAGAGACACTGATTGATCCTTGTTATGCATCAAAGATTGAGATTGATCCTCTTAATTATGTATATGCATCCCCATGCTCCTGCTCCTCCTCTTTTGACGCTTATCAACGAGTGAAGGGAAAGTACGTGAAGTAGAACCATTCCGAGGTGGAGAAAACGAAATTGGCAACAACTCGTCTCTGTCACACTTGAAGTAAAAGTTTTTGAAGTGGCGTACATGTGCATCCTTGCCCTGAAAAATAAAAATACATATTATTAAGCACAGAAAAATGAATGAGTGGTAATGAAATTCGATTAAGTTTAAAAGTTAAATCCCATGTATACATCCTATATGTAATTACCTGAACTCTTGCAGGACAAATTTTGCAGATTTTAGGTGAGTCAATGAACATTGAGTCCTTCCAACTTAAGTTGTTAAAAGATTTGCAAAATCTCATAGCAGCAATAGAAGTAGTTAAGTTGACAAAAGCATAACCTAAGTCCCCCCTACTCCTGATAAAGAAATCACAACATCAATGACAAAATACAGTACTTAAAAACAAAACAAGAAAGATGAAGATGGAGAAGAGAAGTGATATCAGCTTAAATCAAAAGGCTTGATATAGTACATACACGAAATCTATAGGCAAGTAAAGGAAGTCATATTCAGAAAGAATAGTTTCCTGGTGATCATCATGATTTGACATTGTGATGGCTTTTTTGTTCTCTTCTATGCAGTGTTGGTCCACTATTTCCATTAGCATTTCCCTGCTGTGTTTTTGAAAACAAAATATCAGTAATAAAATAATAGACACCAAAACCCACAAAACCAAAAACAGTGAAAAACATAAGTATATTAGAGAAAGAGTGTGAACCTTATTGAGGTGGGAATATTTCTCATCATAACACTAGTACTAATAGTTTTAGTTGTCTTCTTCTTTTTACTTATCTTTTGGGTCACCCAGTAATACTCTTGTGTTTTAGCAGAAACAGGAAGTGGTGGTTGTTGATGATGATGATGGTGGGAGTGGAGAGTAGTAAAATGAAGGTTTCTGATAAAAGGGGTTACAGAGTTGAGGAGTTACAGGAAGTGATGGGTTGGGATAATGGTGTCAAAGAGTTGCAGAGGAGGAGGAAGAGGAAGAGATGGTTTCTGATAGTAGTAAGTGTTTGGAATCTTGCAACAATGAACAACAACGTTAGATGTATCAGAATAATATATAAAAAGAACTGTATTGAAAATAATTCTACTGGACAACTACGAGGGCAGAATCACAGGTTCAACAAGTTGTCCTTAACACATTAGTTCGTGGGTATACTCGAGAAGAGCAATGCTGAACCCCAACGTGCGAAGATGTGTCCAGGATAAGACTGCCCGATATAGCTTGTATTAGCACAATACAAACTACCCACTCTTGAACTTAGCAACAGGGAAGAAAAGGAAATAAACAATCAAAAGCGCAAAACAAAGCGAGAAGATGGTGAAAAGAAGACAGGATAGTAGCCGTTTCTGGGATGATCTTTAACCCTGAAAACCGTTTTGTATTTATATGAGAAAAGAAACGTTTAGGGTTTTGGAAACCTTTAGGGTTTAGGATTTCTTGTAAAATAATGAATCATGGATGATGTCTAATTCGTAGGCCCAATACATAGGTTATCCCATTACATAAGTTAGCCCATGTATTGTTTACCCACTTCATTCCATCCTAAGTGGACATCCTTCTCTAGAATACCCAATGTGGGATAAACTAAAGAGTTTCATTCACTCAAAGAAATGAGTGAGCATCCAAGACCAAAACCATTTAGTTTAAAACTCATTTTCTCCAACAGTAAACTGCAGGAGACATGATGTGTTGTCTCATCTTTTGGTACTGAAATGGTTTGGCATTTGGGTTTAACATTGTAGTTACAAACATAATAGTGAAGTTAAGTATTTGGATGAAGCAGAAGGATGATGGTGAAGAAGAAGAGATGAGGGTTGTGGTTGTAATTATAGAGATTTTGAAATGAAGGTAAGGGAAGAAGAGACTTCGCATAGGAGACAAAAATGGTACTAATAATCAGATGCATGCCTTTGCAAATTGCAAATGGAGTTTGGAATCATCACTGATCAAGTAAAACAAATATATGGCTATTTCTTTGCTGTTGTTGTTTGTACTTAAAGTGAAGAAACTATTTCTACGGTATTTATGTAGTATATTGTTCGCCATCGATTGCAGTAAATTGACTAAAACTTGCATCTTTAGTCGCTTTCAGAAAAGAGATCCAGAGAACTTTAGCATTGTTGCTGAAGGCATTTGAGCTTTAGTGTAACAACTCATAACTAATCAAAAGTACGTGTCTAATCAAGTTATCATGTTTACACTAATGCACATCAGGATGTTGCAGAACTAAACTTATTTGTATCGCAAATGACTTTTTCCCATGAAAACAGGCTCAAATGAATACTTTAATATTACATACTGTTTTCTATATGTGGGTATGCTCTAGTTACATTTTTTAAAACAAAAGCCAATACATATAGTTTTTTATTGTTTCATATGTTCTCATAACTTGTAGAGTGTTTCCTGCATTGCCCTGATAATTTTCCTAGCTTTAAGAAAGTTAAATGTTTTATTAAATTGAAAATATTGACCCTTTGAATATAAATCTTCAAAACCTTCGAGAATGGATAGATTTTCACAAAACTCAAAAAGAAAATAATTAAAGATCGTGTCCAACAAAGACCCAGGGGCCTTCACTGATGACACATACAACTTCAGATCCAAGGTTAATTACATCAACATACTGAACACCATGCATGATGAAGGTACGGCCACAAAAAAGAGAGTAAGAAACTCTATCAACTTGGCCAGTTTGACAGTTCCAGACCCGAACAACTCCATCTTTGTTATCAGAATATAATTTGTCAGACCCCATTGGGGAAGCAATCCTGCTAATGACCTGTTATAAAAAATCCTCCAATCAAACAGCTGAACAACTAAAAATAGCATACATATAAGTTCAGAAAAATCTAAACAGAACCAAATGAAGCTATATTTTTTTCGTGTCCAGCAAGTTGCGTCAACGTTGTGAAACTATCACTGACAAACCACTAATGCAAGAATTTGCAACTTTCACCATAAGAACACTTATCAACTTCAGGTGCATATGAACTACCACAGAAATAGTTTTTTCACTTCTTGTTGGCAGAAATGTGGTTACTAACTGTATTTTGAGCTAATCCAAATCAAAATTATTAGAGAACCTAAAATGAGAAAAATATGAAAAATGATAGGAAATGAATATTTTGGTACCTTAGGATTTGTGATGGTTGCATTCTGACGGGTTAATCACAGTCCATCTGGATAAAGGGGTTCCTCGGCCTCCTCCAACAACCTGTAGAAATTAGCAGCATCGGAGTTCGAAGCTGCTCCCATACCACCTAGCAACTCATCCCAATCGTCGTTTTCCGGCAAGTTATCTTCAACTGTTCTACCAGTACCCAAAGGTTCCCTTACCTCTGCCTCCCCATGATATATCCAGTTAGTATATCCTTGAGTGAACCCCTGACGCAATATATGTACATGCACTTCATCTCGAGAACGGTATAAATTGTTATTGCAGTACACACACGGACAAAGAATTGATTCCATCCCAGGTTGTATTTGCTCAAACGCAAAGTCTAGGAAGTTTACGACTCCCTCGCGGAACGCCTCCTCTTTCCTATGCTTTTTAATCTAACTCTTATCCATCGATGCTATAATATATGTACCGAACACGCACAATTAGTAGAATTCTTAAGCATTCTGTATTGTTAGTAGAATTTATCTGTGCCGAAGTCTTAAAGCAGAGTTGTTAATATAATGGGAAAGAAAAAAACGATTCATCAAGCTAAGTTAACATAACAAACCAACAATCATAATGGTACTCCATCAATCTGCAGCAGTCAGAGGTACTCACTTGGGTATCCTAAAGTTTTAACCTGCAACTATCAAGTTCTACAGATTTACATCAATAAGCAAGGATTTTATAAGGTCAAAATGAACAACCACAAAAAGAACTTAACATGTCCTGTGGACAATAGAAGACAAAACTAAATCTACAGTTTCCATTCAACTAGAGGATCTACTATCTCATTCCCTCAACATGAGAAGTTTTAAGAATACCCACCAAAACGGAAGGTACACATACACATCGTCAATACATCAAAAGACTATAAAAACAGAAACTATAGACCACTATACTCAGTATTTCCAAAATCAAATCTAATTCTTAGAAAGTTCAAACATGGCTTTATATATTCATGTTAATGTTCAAAAATTTGACGCCTGACAATGGGTTGTAGTAATTCAACTTCGAATTCATTATTGAAACAGAGTTTGCAATAGGGATAGAATAAGATAATCCATCAAGCTGAGTTAACATAACAAACCAAGAACCACGTCTGGACAATATAAAATGAATTCTAACAATTGCAATATTCAAACACTAGGTTCTTTAACAAAGTATAATCTTTGATGTTTATTTTTAAAACATAATATGCGAGAATTACTGAGAAGAGCATCCCACAGACTTAAATAGAAAGAAAAAAAGAGAGCAGAAGGTGGGTATGTGTGACCAGAGAACATCTGAGCTCTAATTTTAGTGGATGGCATCTTAATGGTAAAACTGTACATATAAATCAAAGAATATGCAAAAGCATTAAAAGATACACTAACAATAAGACACACCTTATTCAGAGCAATTGATGGCTTCTCAACGTTCTTTTTCTTCTTACATGAAAGAGGATTAAGACCCTGCAAAGTTGAAGGAAAAGATTACTTGACTATATATTCTTGCATAATTTGATGAAATGGTTCTTTATTAGCTCATAACATTTGGTAAATTATAAGAATGAGCATATCCACCCATTGCGCTGGTCATCCATACTGATATAGCAAAATAATGAGATGACACTACTTCAATATTGTTTCTAGTTAGGAAAAGACAAAAACATGATACAGAAAATGAGTTTGCCTGGAGACAATAAAGTTATTATTGAAAAGAATAACTAGGCATGGTTCCACTTTCCAACCTTTGGTTTGTTTCTCTTCATTCCCTGAAGCTTCATGTGCATCAGAAGGATCTCCGTCTTCGGTAACAATTTTACTTATTCCCCTAAATAACAAAATCAGTACAACCCAATTCATCACAAAATCAGTACAACCCGATTCACCACAAATTCAGTACAAAATCAGTATAACCCAATATTAAGTTTAAGGAACAAATTCATGAAATCATATAAAACCCCTAGCAACAATTCATTCCACTAAACTTAAAACCTACCGATGGTAGAGAAACAACAGATTTTGTGGAACTAATTGAGCCAGCTGAGAGCAGTACCGATGGTAGAGAAACAACAGATTTTGTGGATTTAAATGAGCCAGCTGAGAGCATATTTGGTGGATCTAAACATAAACAATAAGAGAAGTTGATAAGAGGGAAATCTAAACTTCTTCGACAAGAGATTTTGTGGAAGTCTAAGCTTCCAAACTCACATTTGTCTGAGATTAGGGAACAAAAAAGTTAATGGCATGAAATGTAAACTTTAATATGCGGTTAATATTTGGGTATAGGTAAGTATGTCTGAAAAGGTAAGTATGTCTGAAATTTGGGCACTTTAAAGTTAGAGAAATTGTTTTTTGTTTGTGAAGTTAATTTTGTCGGCACATTAAAGTTAGAGAAATCGTTTTTTGTTTATGAAGTTAATTTTTTCGGCACATTAAAGTTAGAGAATTGAGTTGGGTGAAGTTAGCATGTGGTTCAGCAGAAAAGGATATGGGTCCATGAGTGAAAATCTTTAAAAATTCATTTGATCTGTTTTGCTTTTAGTCCACCATTTATTTTGTTTGACGGGTAAAGTGTATTGTATATTTGAAACGATATCACTAAAAAAAAATAATTAAAAAAAATACACGTGGGAAGTTACGTGGACACATCTCAGTAAGATGAAGAAAAAAAATAAAAAATAATTTCCCGATAATTTCATAACCATAATAAATATAATTATTTTTTCGTAATAAACCATAAAATCCGATTTTTGATTGGTCGGAATAATCGGGTAATTTTGGGTAACATGCATATTTTATAAAACGAGATTTTTTTGAGTTAATTGTAAAATCTGGATTCCATGAGCAATTTTGGTCAAAATGGGGAGAGAAATCGGTCCAAAATCTGCCTTAACAATCTCTTCCCCTAAGTCGGAATCTTCACCGGTACCCTAAATCCATCGATGTTCGTCATATTATCCTTGATAACCTATTCCACTAAGTCAGAATCTTCACCGGTACCCTAAACCTATCAATGTTCGTCATATTATCTTTAATAACCTCTTATCCTAAATCGGAATCTTCACCGGTACCCTAAATCCATCGATATTCATCATATTATCCTTAATAACCTCTTCCCCTAATTCGAAATCTTTACAGGTACCCTGAACCTATCGATGTTCATCATATTATCCTTAGTAACCTCTTCCCATGAGTCGGAATCTTCAACGGTACCCTAAACCCATCAATGTTCGTCATATTATCCTTAATGACCTATTCCACTAAGTCGGAATCTTCGCCGGTACCCTAAACATATTGATGTTTGTCATATTATCCTTAATAACCTCTTCCCCTAAGTCGAAGTCTTTACAGGTACCCTAAACCTATCGATGTTCGTCATATTATCCTTAGTAACCTCTTTCCCTGAGTCGGAATCTTCACCGGTACCCTAAATCCATCGATGTTCGTCATATTATCCTTAACAACCTATTCCACTAAGTCGGAATCTTCGCCGGTACCCTAAACATATCGATGTTCGTCATATTATCCTTGATAACCTATTCCACTAAGTCGGAATCTTCACCGGTACCCTAAACCTATCAATGTTCGTCATATTATCCTTAATAACCTCTTATCCTAAATTGGAATCTTCACCGGTTACCCTAAATCCATCGATGTTCATCATATTATCCTTAATAACCTCTTCCCCTAAGTCGAAATCTTTACAAGTACCCTAAACCTATCGATGTTCATCATATTATCCTTAATAACCTCTTCCCCTAAGTCGAAATCTTTACAGGTACCCTAAACATATCGATGTTCATCATATTATCCTTAGTAACCTCTTCCCATGAGTCGGAATCTTCAACTGTATCCTAAACCCATCAATGTTCGTCAATATTATCCTTAATAACCTATTCCACTAAGTCGGAATCTTCGCTGGTACCGTAAACATATCGATGTTCGTCATATTATCCTTAATAACCTCTTCCCCTAAGTCAAAATCTTTACAGGTACCCTAAACCTATCGATGTTCGTCATATTATCCTTAGAACCTCTTTCCCTGAGTCGGAATCTTCACCGGTACCCTAAATCCATCGATGTTCGTCATATTATCCTTAATAACCTATTCCACTAAGTCGGAATCTTCGCCGGTACCTTTAACCTATCGATGTTCGTCATATTATCCTTAATAACCTCTTCCCCTAAGTCGAAATCTTTACAGGTACCCTAAATCTATCGATGTTCGTCATATTATCCTTAGTAACCTCTTCCCATGGGTCGAAATCTTTACAGGTACCCTAAACCTATCAATGTTCATCATATTATCCTTAATAACCTCTTCCCCTAAGTCGAAATCTTCACAAGTACCCTAAACCCATCGATGTTCATCATATTATCCTTAATAACCTCTTCCCATGAGTCGAAATCTTCAACAGTACCCTAAACCCATTTATGTTCATCATATTATCCTTAATAACCTCTTCTCATGAGTCGAAATCTTCAACGGTATCGAAATCTATGTTCATCATATTAGCCTTAATAACCTCTTCCCCTAAGTCGGAATCTTCACCAGTACCCTAAACCCATTGATGTTCGGAATATTATCCTTAATAACCTCTTCCCTTAAGTAGGAATCTTCGTCGGTACCCTAAACCCATCGATGTTTTACCACACATGCTACTCACACACTAGTCTCAATCCGTATGAGAATCCAAAATCGAATCTAGACCATTCAAAAATTTCCATGATTCGTATGAGGTGCCTTATCCACCGTTCAAATTTTTGTGCAAGAAACACAATGAGAAACACACATTTAACTAACACATTTGACTCAATCCGTATGAGAATCCAACATCGAATCTGGACCATCCAAAACTTTCCATGATCTGTATGATGTGGCTTATCCACCGTTCAAATTTTGTTTTCAAAACCCTAAAAAAAATCCCTTCATTGTCGTTCCTTGTCTTTCTCTCTCTTTGTCTCTCTTCCAGAACAGCCTCCTTAGAAGAAAAACTAGTGTTCCGTCGATTACTTCATCACCATCCACCGAATCTGGATCATTCAAGCTTGTCCGTTTAGCGCATCAGACTCACGACGATATGTTGTTTCTCATTGTTTTAAAGACACTAATAAACAACACAAAAATCTCCAAATCTTCTTTTCTCAGTCTGCAATTATTTTCATCTTCATCTCTATTTCGATCACGGACACCAGATTTTAAGTGAAATCATTGGTTGGTTAAAGGTATGTATCTTCCCTAATTCCATCTGTCTTTTCTGTATGCTTAAAGGGTTTAATGGATTGTGTTTTAATTTTACTGATTGATACTGATTATTTCACTTATAATAACATCTAAGATTTTTCAATATTAGTTTTTCTAAGGTTGATCTGAACTACTAATAAAGCAGATTCTGAGTTTTTGTATTAGTTTTTCAATATTAGTTTTTGTATTATATTTTTCAATATTGAAATAGAGTAGCTACATTCTGAGTGAGGGTTTTAGATGGGACAAAACTTTGTTTTGTTTTTCTGATGCTGCTATAGTTACAGATCTTTCTGTTATTGCTGGACATGCTGCTATAGTTACAGATTTTCTGCAACTCTTTAAGCTTTATGTGTTTTACTTCTGTAGCTCATGACTAACTATTTTTTCAATATAATGAGTCTTCTAATTCTCATTGCTTCTTAGTAAGGTATGACTTTTTCCTCCCTTGATGTCTACAGGACTTTGTGAAGTTGTCCAAGCTTGTCCGCAGCATACCTCCGCGCATGAGACTCACGACGATTGCAAAGTAAGTTACGCCTCTCTTGTCGTTCATTCTTTTTGTTATTGCTGGACATGTTGCTATAGTTACAGATTTTCTGCAACTCTTCAAGCTTTATGTGTTTTACTTTGTTATTATAATTTTTTGTGTAGATGCTTGAACACTTCCTTTGCCCGTTTTTATAGAATTTTTGATGCTTCCACACTTCAGGGATGGTAGTTACTTTGCAACTGTTGAGTGTTTTCACAATTGTGACTACCTTACTCCATACATTTGTTAACTTAGTGTTAGAATTTTCTGGAGTTCTTGCATTCCTCTTGTAGATTAAGATTGTTCTTTTCACTCTTATCAATTTAATCATATCTATCAATTAAGAATTTTTTATTCTATGGACAGCTTACCTGAACTGAGTTTTTATTCTATTGTTAGTTTATCATCCTAAAGTAAGAATTTTTACCTACTCGTAGAACCATCATTTTTCACCCTCATTTCTGCAAGTGTTATAAATCCGAATCTTACTTTTTGTATTGGATTTTGAGAACCTTAACATTCATTGTTTTCTGTATTATCTCATATCATACCTAACAGTTCAGGTTTCTCTTTTCAGAAATGGCTAGAATGAGAGGCTGTCTTATAAAGCAAGTTCCCCGGAGTGATCCAATGACCACTCGACAAAGGGCGCCGGTTCATAGCAACTATGTTTGATTAGCCCTAATTTGCTTAACAGGGAGAATTAATGATACTTGCAAATATAATTTATAAATAAGCTTAAGGATTTAGGAGGTCTGTTTGTAGATGTTTGTAGATGCAGTGAAGTCATACATATAGGGTGGGATGCATGAATTTCAAGCGATTGAAATATTTTAGTGTATAATGCTATATTCTCATATGTTGTCTGCATAAAGATGGCTTAGATAGTGATGTTGGCGCCTCAAGTGCTTTAGTAGCTGGTTCCAGTCAAAGCATTAGCTGTTGCACTATGGCTCAGCTTATTAGTGACATATCTTTTCCCAATGAACCTTGAAGTTGTGTATCCGTTACAGTTTGTCTCTAATGTTTATAATATCTTACAGTACCATCCTGATTGTGCAAAGTTCTTATGAGTAGTAGTAGATTGAAAAACTACTCATGATGGTCTATGTTTTCTAATTGTGGTTGTTATTATTGTGCCTACATCATCAAGTTAAACATCCGTGGTTGCAAAACTACTCATGATTGTGACTGTGGTTGAAAAACTACTCATGATACTCAATATCCACCTTCCGCTCTCTTTTTTTCTATCTATTTAAGGCTGTGGCTGCACACATCAGTAATTCTCGTATATTATGTTTTAAAAATAAACATCAAAGATTATACTTTGTTAAAGAATCTAGTGTTTGAATATTGTAATTGTTAGAATTCATTTTATATTGTCCATACGTGGTTCTTGGTTTGTTATGTTAACTTAGCTTGATGGATTATCTTATTCTCTCCCTTTCTATTGCAAACTCTGTTTCAATGACGAATTCGAAGTTGAATTACTATAACCCCATTGACAGGCGTCAAATTTTTGAACATTAACATGAATATATAAAGCCATATTTGAACTTTCTAAGAATTAGATTTGATTTTGGAAATCCTGAGTATAGTGGTCTATAGTTTCTGTTTTTATAGTCCTTTTATGTATTGACAATGTGTATGTGTACCTTCCGTTTTGGTGGGTATTCTTAAAACTTCTCATGTTGAGGGAATGAGATAGTAGATCCTCTAGTTGAATGAAAACTGTAGATTTAGTTTTGTCTTCTATTGTCCACAGGACATGTCAAGTTCTTTTTGTGGTTGTTCAGTTTGACCTCATAAAATCCTTGCTTATTGATGTAAATCTGTAGAACTTGATAGTTGCATGTTAGAACTTTAGGATACCCAAGTGAGTATCTTTGACTGCTGCAGATTGATGGAGTACCATTATGATTGTTGGTTTGTTATGCTAACTTAGCTTGATGAATCGTTTTTTTCTCTCCCATTATATTAAGAACTCTGTTTTAAGACTTCGACACAGAAATGTTTGATGGAGTATTGTAAGATATTATAAAATATGTTTGAACATCCGTGGATATACAACTTTTTAACTTCTATTTTATGTTTTGTTTTCTTTTTAATCGGTTGTTTTTTTTTACAATGTTTATGCAGTCAGAAATGAATCGGTTGAGTGAGCAGGTTCGTCAAGGTGCACTCAACTACACGCCTGAAGAAATATATGCAAAGGTTGTTGATCTTCGTCGCTATGGGTCCAAGCGTGCTCGTAAGTCAAAAGTCGCTCCCGGCAGCTTCAGCTTATATGAAAGAAATGAGGCACAAATGACTGCTCTCAGAGAACAGCTGGACTCGGAAAAGAAGAAAGTGGCAAAGCTGGAACGGAGAGAGCGTAATCTCAAAGGGTATATGGATGAGGCCTTGAAGAAGATGGGAATTCAACCTATGCCAGATTATTTGTAAGATGATTCTCTAGATGAGCATGCAGATGAGGACGACAATGCTGGTGATGATCATGATGTGCATGTAGATGGATGTGCTGATGACAATCAAGAGAATGATTTGTATGTGGAGGATGACTCTGACTAACCTAGCTTAAAGTCCATTTTCTTTTGGTGAACAATGGATATGCAGTTTTATTTGAAGCAACAACAGGTACAATGCTGACTCTTTTTTTGGTGCACAATGTATGTGCAATCTGATATATATGTTTTTTGTTCTTTTGGGAAGTGAAACTAGACATTAAGATGATACAAGACCCATTAATTTTGTATGTATTTTGGTTTTTGTTGGGGATGGGTATGAAACAGTATTGCTAAAAGGTTATGTTTTTTGGTGGGATACTCAAATGCAATATATTTGTAATTATCTAATCTTAATTAGATGTTGTCATTTTAATTATATAATCTTAATTAGTGATAAATTTTTTAATTATAATTAAATTTTGGGATTATCTAAATCAAATGAGCAAAAAAATTTGGTACCTTAAAAACTTAAGCAACCAACTTCAGGCCAAACAAAATCAGAATTTTAAAATAATTTGATAGCTTAAAATTTCAAGCAACCAACTTGAGTAAAAACTTCGCTAGCTTAAAATCTTAAGCAACTAACTTTAGGCCAATCAAAATCAGAATTCCAAAATAATTTGATAGCTTAAAATTTTAAGCAACCAGCTTGAGTAAAAACTTCGCTAGCTTAAAAGCTTAAGCAACTAACTTTAGGCCAATCAAAATTAGAAGTCACTTTAGCAAGCAAAATAAATTAGTCGATTAAAACCTTAACCAAGCAACTTAGGTTAAGTTGTTCCATGTATCTTCCAACTAGGTAGTTTAATAGCTCCTGAGTCACAAATCGCTTTTAGAGAGTAAAATATTTCGTAGCTTAAAAACTTAAGCAACCAACTTCAGGCCAATCAAAATAACAAATCGCTTTTAGCGAGTAAAATTATTTGGTCGCCTAAAACCTTAACCAAGCAATTTCAGGACTAGTTGTTCCATGTATCTATCAACTAGGTATTTTACTTGCTATAAAATGGTTGGTCTATCTGAAGCGATTGGTATTTTACTTGCTATATTGGTTGGTCTAGATGTTAAGCGATCAAAATTTTACCCACTCCTTGGTAGTTGGGCTAGATCTTAAGCAATGAGGAGTGTACTCGCTTTAGGTAAGTTGGTTGATTACTGAGCGACTGCCTGACCGCTCAAGACCTTTAGATACATGGCTTTGGGCAACCATCGGAGCGAGTGCCACTTTAAGTTGCTATAACGGTTATAGCGACTTAAAATTGGCTTTAAGCGATCGCTTAAAAATAGAAAATTTTAAAGTGGCGTACATGTGCATCCTTGCCCTGAAAAATAAAAATACATATTATTAAGCACAGAAAAATGAATGAGTGTAATGAAATTCGATTAAGTTTTAAAGTTAAATCCCATGCATACATCCTATATGTAATTACCTGAACTCTTGCAGGACAAATTTTGCAGATTTTAGGTGAGTCAATGAACATTGAGTCCTTCCAACTTAAGTTGTTAAAAGATTTGCAAAATCTCATAGCAGCAATAGAAGTAGTTAAGTTGACAAAAGCATAACCTAAGTACCCCCTCCTCCTGATAAAGAAATCACAACAACAATGACAAAATACAGTACTTAAAAACAAAACAAGAAAGATGAAGATGGAGAAGAGAAGTGATATCAGCTTAAATCAAAAGGCTTGATATAGTACATACACGAAATCTATAGGCAAGTAAAGGAAGTCATATTCAGAAAGAATAGTTTCCTGGTGATCATCATGATTTGACATTGTGATGGCTTTTTTGTTCTCTTCTGTGCAGTGTTGGTCCACTATTTCCATTAGCATTTCCCTGCTGTGTTTTTGAAAACAAAATATCAGTAATAAAATAATAGACACCAAAACCCACAAAACCAAAAACAGTGAAAAACATAAGTATATTAGAGAAAGAGTGTGAACCTTATTGAGGTGGGAATATTTCTCATCATAACACTAGTACTAATAGTTTTAGTTGTCTTCTTCTTTTTAATTATCTTTTCGGTCACCCAGTAATACTCTTGTGTTTTAGCAGAAACAGGAAGTGGTGGTTGTTGATGATGATGATGATGGTGGGAGTGGAGAGTAGTAAAGTGAAGGTTTCTGATAAAAGGGGTTACAGAGTTGAGGAGTTACAGGAAGTGATGGGTTGGGATAAATGGTGTCAAAGAGTTGCAGAGGAGGAGGAAGAGGAAGAGATGGTTTCTGATAGTAGTAAGCTGCAGGAGACATGATGTGCTGTCTCATCTTTTGGTACTGAAATGGTTTGGCATTTGGGTTCAACATTGTAGTTACAAACATAATAATGAAGTTAAGTATTTGGATGAAGCAGAAGGATGATGGTGAAGAAGAAGAGATGAGGGTTGTGGTTGTAATTATAGAGATTTTGAAATGAAGGTAAGGGAAGAAGAGACTTCGCATAGGAGACAAAAATGGTACTAATAATCAGATGCCTGCCTTTGCAAATTGCAAATGGAGTTTGGAATCATCACTGATCAAGTAAAACAAATATATGGCTATTTCTTTGCTGATGTTGTTCGTACATGAAAGGTTGTCGAGGAATTGAAAGAGCCTCAAAAAAGAAATGATCAAGTGGTGTAAACTCTAGTAGTTACTACTAGCAAACCTCGAGAGAAAGGACCGTGTAGGAAGAAAGTTTGTTGAGAATAGTCCTGGTACGAGAAACTTAAGATCATGTAGTTAATAAGTCTTGGGCAATCCTAATTTTATAAGCCGATTTTTGAAGTTAGTTAGGTTCATAGACTTCAATATGGTATCACAACATGCAATTTTGTAACGAGTCTAATATGATCACACCAACTTCGCATCAACGATTGATTGTCCACGTGTTTGACCCAGCGAGACTACGCATGAAGGGGCGTGTTGAGAATAGTCTCGTATTGGTATAGGAAACTTAAGATCCTGCAATTAATAAGCCCTGAACAACCCTAACTTTGCAAGCTAGTTTTCAAGGTTAGTTAGGCCCATGAACTTCAATAAAAACCGGTTTTAATTTAACGTTAGTTAAGCCCATGAACTTCAGTTTGGTATCTAGAACAGCATTTTGTGACGAGTCATTTGACCGTACCCCACCTTTATTCGTCAGCAGATTAAATGTCCACGTATATTAGACCCAACGGGGCTACACGTGAGGGGGTGAGGAGAGATTAGTCCCACGTTGTATGAGAAACTTAAGATCCTGCAGTTAATAAGCCTTGAACAACACTAACCCTGCAAGCCGGTTTTCAAGGTGAGTTAAGTCCATGAACTTGAATAGAGTTATTTGATAATGTTCATTCGTCCTGGATAACCTCTCACAATCGGAGAAGGGAAAAATAATCTTTGAGATACAATAATAATACTTGTAATACTTTCGAGTAAAGCTAAATGCAATGGATAATAAGCAATAGGTCTCACTAATAGGTAATAGGTCTCACTAACTTGACCATTTAAAGTGTTCTTATTAGGTGAAACAATAAAATCCTAAAATTACACGAATGTCATTAACCATATGGGAATGGGTTCCCTATAAAAATTACAAGGGAAAAGTTGGTATTAAGATAACGACGAATTGGCCACTGTAAAAATAATATACTTTCTTTGGGTAAAGATATATAAGATTCCTTGTAAACAAATAACCAAAAAAAACTCCACCAATATTACAAACCTCATTTATTGAAATAATGAACCCTAAAATTACATAAATGTCATTAACCACATGAGAATAGGTCCCAAAAAAAAATTTAATAAAAAATTTGCAGTAACCAAACATGTGAGATCATAAGGTCTGGTAAAAAGTTTCCAGGTTCGGCTAACAATAAATTTCCTCAACCTAGCCGAACTTTTGGAAGCCTGGTCAAAAGTTTCCAAGTTCGGCTATCTGCAAATTTTCTTATTCTAGCAGAATTTCTGGCAACATAAAGTTGGGTAAAAAAGGAACCACGTTGGGCTACCTACAAATTTTCTCCTCCTAACTGAACTTCTGACAACATAAAGCCTGGTAAAAAGGTACCAGGTTCGGCTACCTGCAAATTTTATCCTTCTAGCAAAACTTCTGACAAGATCAAGCCTGGATTTTTTTTTATCAAATTCAGCTACTTATGGCGTCACATACCTAGACGAACCTCTGACAACCTGGAATTTTTTCTAAGTTCGGCTACCTCAGACATTATATCTTTTAGCCGAACATTACATTGGAACTTAAATTTTTTTTGTTATTACAAGTTCGGCTACCTCAGACATTACTTCTCTTAACCGAACATTACTCTGGAACTTAAAATGTATTGTTATTACAAGTTCGGCTACCTCGGACATGTTTCTCCTGGACGAACTTTCATAAAGATCTAAACTCATTGACAAAAAAGGGGTATTTTGCGTTACCTCCCCTTTAAAATTGCTAATTAAGAAAACCTCCCATAAAGATTGAATATTAGTAAATCCTCCTATCGTTAAGTTTTCCGTCGGTTTTCCAATTAGCTGACTCAACAATAATATACAAGTGGCAATAAAATAAAATAAAATAAAATTATAAAATACCTAAATAACCTCATCTTCCCCAAATTAATTAAACCCATTATATAAAATTAGGGCATTACACCTAATTCTGGAGGCAAATCGATCAACTCATAATTCTGTTTTACACTTAAAACCTGAGACTTGTCTCTCTGATTGGATGATAATACTCTTTGGTGATTTGGCTTCAGGTTCACACCTTCATGAGTTACTTGAACTCCTTATTGCCATTACAACTTTCACAATTTCCATTTAAACATTTTGGTGTCTGATTAGTATAAGCAGCATTCTCTATTACTGATCGCAGGTGCTTGATGTCTTTGCAGTATTGATAGAGGTTTCACTCCCATATATGTGCTTCTTACGGTGACTCTTGATTCGTACACACACGAAGATGCAAGCTCATTAGCTCCTTGAGTGATTGAACTCAAAAAACCAGTTGAGGTAGTACGATTTAATTCCTTAAAAAACAGAGGTGATAAGATGAGCCTTTTAAATGAACCCAAATCACAAATATCACCCATTTCATGAAACACAATAGCATGACACTCGAAATGAAAAAGTTGTTGACACCACAAGCAACACCAAATTGGTGTAATGCCCTAATTTTGTGTAATGGGTTTAATTAATTAGGAGAAGATGAGGTTATTTTGGGTATTTCATAATTTTATTTTATTTTTTGCCACATGTATATTACTGATGAGTCAGCTAACTAGAAAACGGATGGAAAACTTAACGATATGAGGATTTGCTAATATTCAATCTCTAGGGGAGGTTTCTTAATTAACAATCTTTAAAGGGGAGATAACGCAAAATACCCCGACAAAAAATAAACACAATTTTAATAAAAATACTCGTTCTTTCAAAATATGATCTTCGAAGCATATTTAGTTTAATTACATATGTCATTTACTCGATTACAATTGGTTCGGAATATGCTATTTCCTTAGAAATTTTCAAAGCATTCCACATCTCCATGTTTTGGTCATACAAAATGCACAAACTCTTCATTACATCGTGGTTAAATCCTTCCCAATAAGTATGCACAACAGAGGCATTGGACAATGGGGTTTAACCGGATACCGATTAAGTGGTTTTCTCCAACCAATTTAATCACCACTTTTCTATGTTTAAGGTTGTCGACACATATGTTTTTTTTTGGGGGTGAATGTAGCACTATAACCTTTTGAGAAATAATGAACCACACAATTTAATGAGGAGGCGATTAAGTGCCACAAATCAGCATTTGCATCCAGTAATCCCTTGTAATTGGATTGTCCCAATGTACCGTTCATCCCATAATCCTCTCATATCATCATTGTCTTGTAAAATTTGGGTTATCCCGTAGTTTAGTCAACAACCTTTGCCTAAAATAAGTGATTTTACACCTATTGTATTCCTTGGCGCGGTTTGGAAATGACCCTAACTGTCCAACCGCAAGGTGAAAACCACAATTACCATCCGAAGGGACGTCGTGGTAGATATGACGTACTCATGGATGATTTGAGGCAGGTCTTCCAAGAACCTTTTATCAACAAATGTTAGCTTATCATCACTTGCTTGACTCTTTTGTTGGTTGGGAAACATGGCAGCCTTTTGCTTCATGTCTCGGGGAGTTGGTTGGCTTGGTGGCGATGAAAACATTGATCAGTCCTTTTTTCTTCATATCTCGTTCACTTGGTTCGGTTTTTCCTCACTACTCCGACCCCGTTTCTTTGATTCCTCCATTGAATTGTCGTAATGTGCTCGTGGGTCGAAGGATCTCTATGGTTTAGCGTTGATGTTAGCATGCTTCTTAGCCAACACCTTCGCATACTTCCTTATTTGTTTCTTTGTTGCTTGGCCTACCTATGGGCTTACCCTTTTTCTGTCGATGTACGCCCAACAATATTCAACAGTGGCATCTCGTATTTATTAGTCTTGTAAGTGCAATCCATTATAAGAACTTGATAAAAGCATTGATCTAATTGAAAACACATTAGATGCATAATAAAGAGATGTGTTGTTTATCCATCCTGACCTACTTGTTTTTGAACCGCGTAGTCTTTCTGTTGTGCCACAAAAAACAATTGTTGCATTACCTTCTTATCTTTCTATTACTTCCTTTTCAATGTGTCATTTACATTGTAAATGGTGGACAAAGAGGAATTGTTATCCTTGTTATCCTTGTTATCCTGCTTTAGTATGCAAATCATATTAATTAGTTGAATACGTAATTTCTTCATCTTAGCTAGTTTCTCCATCTCTTAAGGGGTGAGATTTTCGTCGATTGAATGTCCTTCAAAATGTTCCGGACGAGGGTGGTTATTTCTACCTTCCGCAACTTTAAATAAAACCCATTTATTTAGTTCTTTGTTGATAATAAATACAAGCTTGAACGAACAATTGGTCTTCTTTGAGATAGTTATATTCTTCCTCCCGGTCTTTCTGTTGTACACATATAACCATTCTTCGAATTTGCGACTTCTCTCACAAACCATTTTAAAGCGGGTTTTGTTATATTTTCTATTAAAAATTAATACACACATATCCCGTTTTGCATGTGTTCTCTAGCCCAACTTTTTGCTTTATGAGGATTTCTACATGGAGCAAAATATAAAGTTACAAAACTTGACGATTTTCATCGAAATATTTAAGTACATATAAATTGGTAACCTACTAGGTCATTCGCATAATGATGGGATGGATCTCCGTGCATAATATCAACATGATAAGGTTGATCATCCATTGGTACAAGTTCCGATTGGACCTACGAAATATATCACGATGTTATGTGCGACAAAAAAAATACTACCAGGTTCGGCTAGGTCGAAAGATTTTTACCCAACTGAACATAGAAGTTCGGCTAAGAACTTTTATACTTTACCATGCCGAACATTCTTCTGAACGCCAACAAATAAAATTAGGCAAGGTAAAAAATGTGTTCTACTAGCCGAACCTAGTACATCAATTTTCTCGTTAATTTATAACTGAGAATTTGGCTAGGAATATGTTGGAGTCGAACTAGCCGAACATTACTTTAGTTCACCAAAATATAACTTCGGCTAGGAGTTCTTGAGTTCGGTAGCTGAATTTGTCCAAAACTCCATTAAAGCTAAGTTCGGTTACATGTTATTCAGTTTTCCTAGCCGAACTTATATCGAGCTAGCCGAATCTCAGCTATAAAAGTTTTCATTTTCATCAAATTTAAGCCAATTCAAGCAATAAAAATACATTAACAAGTGTATATGAGTATCCCAAACATTATAATCTTCATTTTCTTCGTTTTGATCCTCGTTTGGCTCATAAAAACCATCATTTTGAGATTGAGATTGAGTTTAGAGAAGAATACATTCACCATCTAACAAATCACTAATCACCGGATCATTCTGAAGATTAACGATTATTTTATTTACTCTAGGAGTTTAATGTTCGAATTCCCCGAAGTTGTCACTAGAATCACTCATTTTGAATCCAAGAATCACAAATCCTAGGTTTCAATTTTTTATTCCAAAACTCTTCTTCTCTCTGAATAATTCTAATTCTAAAACTAACACAAACTCATACTCCCTCCATCCCACAAATAGATGACCTAGTTCAAGATTGCACAATTCTTAAGGCAATAAGGAGAGAGGAGTATTTTTAAGTATTTTTTTTTTCCAATTATACCCTTATGAATAATAATTAGTAAAATTTAGAAATTATATATCTCTCAAACTATACAACAGATATTCGTAAACTTTATACCATTGAGAATAATTTTAAAATACCTACATAACGAATATAAACATGACTATCAATTTATACATATTTCTTATATTAACAATAATAAATTAAAAGAGTATTTTTAGAAATATAACCTTGTTTAATGATATATGTCACCTATTAGTGGGACAAAATTTAAAAATAAATAGTTTATTTATTAGTGGGACGGAGAAAATATATATTATCTAACTCAATAATCTAATCTAAAACTGACAATCATTTAATTTAACTAACTTAATTACTAACAACTAATTAAGAAAAAATAATTTGGACATTAACTAAAATATATGGATAAATGATATTTAGTTTTACTTCACAATGACCTAATCCAAATTTAAAAAATGATCCCTTTAAAAACCGAAGGGTCCCAAAATATGGTTCTAAGTTAGCTAAAGCTAAGAAAGGAAGGCCACCATAGTGCATTATAAGACAGTGCTTGGCCTCATAAGCATCATCCTTGCCTGCCTGGCTTCGCCACTTCTGCCGTGCTGCGAAGTGCGAACTACATGGTGGTGCTACTGCTATTTGCAATTTAAGACCGAGCGATAGTGAAGAGTCGTCTTTCAAAACAAAAGCACCAAAAAAGAAACAACAGCAAAACCAACGACAACAATCGAAGCAAAAGCAGAAGAAAAAACCCTCAGCTTCATCATCATCTTCATCTTCTACTTCAGGTCCTAAACTTCAAATATCAGCGGAGAATGAACAAAGATTACGAAGCCTTTTGCTTAACAAATCAAACAACAACAAGTCCACCACCACAACTTCTACTGCTGGTGCTGCTGGTGGTGAAACCATTTCCAAAGCTCAAAAAGCAAAAAGACTTCGAAATATTTATGAAAAGCTTTCTTGCGAAGGATTCACATCAGACCAAATTGAACTCTCTCTCTCTCTAATATCCATGTAAATTTTCAGATTCCCTATTTATTTAGGGTTTCAGTTGTTATTACATCAGTTTCAATTTGGGTTTAACCCTTTATTTAGGGTTTCTGATTATATAGGGTGGAGCTACATTTGAGGACGCACTTGATTGGCTTTGCTTAAATCTTCCGGGAAATGAGTTGCCGTTTAAGTTTTCTACTGGTACTTCTATCAGCAATGAAGGTATAGTTTATACATTGGCCCATTATGTACATTGAAGGCTACTGTTTTGTATTTTTTACTACCAACTGATACTTATTTGGTGCAGGGTTAGGAGGATCTGTGAGCATTATATCTGGTTGTAGGGATGATTGGGTTCCTTCATCTAATCAATCTAGAATAATTGATGAGCCAATGGATGGAGTTTCAATTAGAACTAAAGGGAATGTTGATGACAAGACTTTGGATTTGGGGCAACCGTCTCAAGCTGATTGGATCCGTCAGTACATGGAGCAACAGGAAGAGGAAGAGGTACCTACTTGAGACTTTTGATGAATTATTATTATTATCTCAATATAAGTTCTGTAGGCAAACAGCATAAGCATTAAACACCCTGAGAACGATAAGTATTATACAACAACAACGTAGGCATTAAACAGCCTCTGCATGGTGGATGTCATATGAAATAGTGGAAACCAGGAAAAACTATCTAAAATTATGTGTTTTCCGAATATCTTTGTTTATTGACTAAAATCATGTTGGTGTTATGTGGAAGAAGATTACTCACATTTCATTTGGCCATACTAATAGACCTGCACACCTTTATTGCTCTGTATAGATTAAACAGCAACAACTGTAGTGCTGCATGTTTCTATGGAAATTCTTACATACTCTGCATCACTTACAGGATGATTGGGAAAGTAGGACAGACAATTACAATCCTAATCATTACATTGCCAAAGATTCTCCCAAAGAGGTATTTGTCTACCTTACGAAGTTGCGTAACTTTTTTACTAATGTTTAGTGAATTAAATTGATGATTATATAATTTATGTATGTGTAAATTAAATTTATCAAGAGCTGCTCATGTGCTTATGTTCTTTCTTCAAGTGAGTTTCATTTTGAGTTGCTCCATGCTGTCTGTGTAATTTTTGTTGCTGCACTCTGATTGAATGCCTGCTAAATCCACCTATCACTTCTGATATGTAAGTTACTGTTCTTTCCTTATGGTTCAAGTATTTTCTTCAGATTTTACCCAAACCTAGCTTAGTGAAGCAGTAAGAGTGTAAGACATTATGCGCTTCATAGCTTGAGTAGAAACCTTTAATATGAGAGATTTCCACCCTTCTACTTTCTGAATTAGAACTACTGAGATAAATAGCTTCAAGTGCCAATTTGCAATTTTTCCAAGTGTTTTCCCCCCATCAAATGTGGTAGTTTGCTGCATTGGTCTCTACTCGGGTCCCAAATGTCTCTAAGACCCAATGTAATACGTTCCTCCAGTCTCCACCCAAAATACGTTTTCTGTCTGTATAGACTGTACAGTTCTATACTTCTACCCAAACCTTCATTGGGACATAAGTAATGTAAAATCTTCGTAGAAGCAAGATACGTAATATGCAGATGAAAATTTAGTATGTTGTGTTCCATGTTTTCCTAAGGTTATATACTTTCATTATCAGTTTGATGTTCTCTGCAGTCAGTTGGATTGCTATCCAAATAGCTACAAAGTCCTAACACAATTTATTTCATTTATCTTCAGCATATAGAATATTGAAATCCAATCTTCTAGTCATTATTGTCTGTTGCAACCTCATTAAATTTGGACCTAGGTAGTCCTTTGCCAAAAGCTCATTATTTCTGTTTGTTGGCATCACAAGTATTCAAAAGGAGTTGCTGGAATCACTCTAAAAGGATTTTATCATATGTACTTAGTTATTGTTGTAGAATATAAAGCTACGTATTTTCTGTTCAAGGTCTGTTTCCAGCTAAATGAGTATTTATTATTCTTTACTTTGATGAACCGTCCTCTAGTAGCATGGATTCCTATCTTCCTCCCCAGGTGGGATGTTGAGGGTTCGACCCTCGTAAAACTCATCTTGTATTCCTCTTAGTGCAGGAGCTGGAGTATATGTTGTAATGGGGTTAGGACGGGTGGACTGGCTGTGGGGCCGACCTAGCTGGCTGAGCTATGTCCAGGGGGACAACCCAGCTTTGCCTAATTACAAATAAATAAATTATATTAATTAAAATCCATGCTTATAACTATGGGACTCTTGTTACCTTTATTTATAGCATGGTATCTGTTGTCACATACATACGTAAAATGGTCATATATTGCAACATTCCTGCTCTTGTGATGCTGACCATGGACTTCTTTCATATTGCTAGACCTCTGATCCCAGCTTACGTGCTATTTCGATTGCAAAAGAGTACCACATTGCGAGGTTAGAAGCTGCAGAAGCCAAAGAGAAAAAGGATAAGAAAAGTCAGGAACGGGCAGGCAATATAATTTGAAAGCTCAAGCAGGAGATGTCTGCTCTAGGTTTTTTCTCAGTCTTACCACTTTGTCTTAAACATCAACATTCATTGCCAATTTTGATATTTATGTGTATTACCTATGCAGGCCTGTCTGATGACATTCTGGATACAGGGCTGGGTAATGAAGTTGCATCCATTGATGTTTCCCAAGATACCTTGTGTGAATCCCAGGCTAGCAGTGACCCTGAGACCAAAAAATTATGCGATGGGGAAAGTATGCCAGATTTCTTCGCCGATCATGTTGTACTTCCAGTTAATGAAGATGATATGGACCATAGCTGCTCTAAAGAATGGGATCGTGCTACAGATCATGTACCAGTCCAGGAAAGTATTTCTAAGCAAGACGAGGAGGCAGAGGTAGAGTTTGGTGATTTATTCTGCAAAGAGACCTCTGCAAGCACAAGTTTACCTCCAGAAGGGTTGAACCCTCAAAAGAAAGGAAAGGCGGCACTATTATCCGGTGGTTACTTTTCGTCCAAGATTGATGAAATATGGAAAAAGGTGAAGAAATCCGATATGTAACTCTTTTCAATTAATTCAATTTTGCTTACTTATGCTGTTATAATCAGTGTATTGCAGCGCTAGTACTTGGGATTTGAATTCGTACTAAAGTATCTGTGAAGAATTTGTATAGAAATTTCATCAGTGTATCTGATTAATTAGTTCTGTTATTAAAATTTAAGTATTTCTTTTGATCTGTGATGCTCTCTTGAAGAACAGGGGGATCCACCAAAGCTTCCAAAGGCAGTCCTTCATCAGCTCTGTCAAAGGTTAGGATGGGACGCACCGAAGTTCAAAAAATTGACTGGAAAAGTAGGTAGATACAGCTACGCTGCCAGTTTATTCCGTACTGCTAGTGGACGGGGTAAGAGCAGAAAAGCTGGAGGTTTGAATCAACCGAGGTATTTTTGAGTTTGTGCAGATGATATTTAATTCACAGTTTTGAGTTTTGTACTATTTCCTCCTTGCTTTAGTTGTTGGATGAGTTAAAAAAACCCATAAGCACCTCGATCTACTTTTATATATTTAGCTTTTATATTGGGCAGATAAGCTGTGTTGTCTAAGCTGAAAAGATATTTGTTGCAGGACACACAAAATAGAGTTGCAACATTTGCACTATATCAGTTATTTCCAGAACTTCCTATTCACGATCTAGTTACAGAGCCATACTCCTCGTTTGTTAGAAGATTCGAGGAAGATAACCTCGTACATATGCATACCTTTTCCTGGCACATTATGGCTTGCTTTTTTCTGAATAATACAACTGGGCTAGTGGGCTTACATGCAAATATAAATTTGTAGGAGAATCATTCACCAGAGTAGAAGATAGTATGAAATCTAGAAGAGCTAATTTTGTGGATTCGTTGCTGAGTGCTGAGAGTTCTGGATCAAATGCTTTTGTGGATACCACAAACATTTTTGAAGAAAATCTTGAAGAATCACATGTTCAAGAAGATCTGGAGGTCCTGCTTTAAACTCGTCAAAAACAAAGAGTAAGTTTTCTATAAATGGTTTCATCTTATTTCGAGTCTATATCTTTTTTCACCAGCTGTAACACAAAAAATTGGAGAAAGGTAGCGAAAGGGTTCAAAAGTAAAATTAGTTAGTTTGCAGTAACGCAACTATAACTAAAAATATCTACTTTTTATATGCTTGATTTTTTCTTATCTGAAAGGGAAGTTCTGTTATCCATTGGTTTCTGTTTGTAAGACCTCAAGCACACTTTTCTCCCAAAAAATGAATCCGTAGGTTTACAATTTGGACTATACAATCGAACTATTATTCTGACAACCAATTTAGCCAATCAGGCTGATGTCTTGTCAAGTATTCATCATATACACTAACACGCTTTTCTTTAAATCTACATGGGTTAATAGGCTATGTTATAATTGATCTGCTCGTCTTTTTGTTATAGCTTCCAGCATTTTACTGTTCTTCTTTCTGATTGTTAATTATCTTTCCTTAATTTGTACTGAACTTATAGAAACAAATAACTACAAGGAAAAAGACAGTGCTTATTTGAGACAAGAACAAGTGAAGAAATCAAAGACACAGAGATACAAGGTTTGGAATCATCTGCTTCTTGTTTAGTCATACAGTAGTATGCTTTTGCAATTGGTTATACTATGCTTATTTTTTATTAAAAAGGACTCTTCTGCATTTTTTTTGTTTCTCTTTTTGTAGTTTAATTGTGTTCAAGGTTTGTAAGGTCGATATTTCCGCATTGTAGTAAGTTGACATACTGAGATTCCAAAAGCAATACAATTATTCATCTTTTCGATTGTTGACATAAGCTATTTCTGTAAAAATAATGTTTTTTTCTGAATGGAGGAGGATGTTTTTTGTTCAAGATTTTCATTGTTTAATTTCTTAACAGAGTTCAACCACATAAACCTTTGTGCACTTTCCTTGTTGTGGTATAAGAATAACATTTCTTTAGTGCTTTTTGTTTTCTACTGATTCTATAGGACATGTTAAAAGCTAGAGCTTCTCTTCCAATAGCAGAGTTGAAGGGGGATATGTTGCGGTTACTGAAAGATAATGATGTTCTTGTTGTTTGTGGTGAAACAGGTTGTGGAAAGACCACACAGGTAAATAGTAGACATTGCCCTAATTTGCTAGAACTGAAAAATAACTAATTAGATCCTAGAATTATTTTGGCACCCATAATGAAATAACTTAGAAGTTAACAAATGTGGCATGAATAAAAAATATGTTCGTGATCAGGTTTGTGACGGGGCATATACTAATACATACTTTTCTGTAGGTGCCGCAATTTGTACTGGATGACATGATTGAAGCAGGACGTGGTGGATACTGTAATATTGTTTGTACACAGCCGAGGAGAATAGCGGGACGGTATTTCCTACTCGACTTTATAGGTTAGTTAGTACTATGTTATACCCAAACATGATCTTGGTTCAACCATAATTAGGTAATAAGATATGTAAGAATAACAAATATCAAATATAGATGTGCCTACTGTAGTTCACTTGAACCTAACAATGAGGTAATTTGGCTCTTCTTAGATAAGAATGAGAGGTTGGGCAGTATGAATCGTTCTTCTTCTATCCCCATCAATCTTTCTTTTATCTTTTGCATTTTATATATTTATCTTTTTCGGCAATGGATCCTCTGAACTGATGAGATGTCGCGGCTAGCTATAACACTGTTTGTTACTAATTAAACTCGTTTCTGTTTGAACTGCCACCGGTAAGTCTTGTGATGTATTCTAGAGAAAAATGCAAGCTATGGTGAGAAGTTTGAAAAATGCAAGCTATGGTGAGAAGTTTGAATTTTTATACAGGACAATATACAATTCAGAATTCAATTTATCCATATTCTGTTCCTTGTAATATTATTAGGGTGTGGAAGTTTTAGCCATATGCATTTAAATTATAGTTTGATTTCGTGCTTTTTGTGTGGGCAATATCTGTCACAGAAAGAGTAGCAGATGACCGTTGTGAACCATCACCAGGATCAGATGGTTCCTTGGTCCGTTACCAGGTTCGGCTTGACAGTGCAAGGTATTTATGTGTTTCTTTGGTATTGAAACGTAAAACTTTCTACTTCATATATAACTGTATTTCCTATTTAACTGTTGTTAATATATTCTATCTGGTTCTTTAAATACCTGGATACAATTTTACTGTTTCAGCTTCGGCTTTCATGTTTAGAACATTTTGCATATCTTCGTACTGCTTTTTTGTCCAATCAGAATAGTAGAGTAACCATTCTACTAATCTAGTCACTATTGCCAGTTTTGCAACAGTTAGAGAACACTGCTTTATAGCACCCGAACTTTTCCAATCACTGCTGGAACAGATGTTCGTTTTCAGTAGATATGCAAGATTTGTGACCCATTAGGAATACTTGAATCTGTCAATTGGTGAATTGGTAGTTTTGAGACAGAATTGGACACTTAAAATGAATCAACTTTGACATGCCTTCTTAAAAATTGAAGTTTCTTCATGTATTAGTATTACGCTATTACCCTTATCTACTCTTGAGTCTTGATTCTTGTAAAGAAGAGTAACTGCATGCTGTAGTTTTGTTTCAGTTTTAATGCCTAGGATTTTCACCAGTTGTGTTTATAGTTCACTTCTGAGTTAGAGACATCAATGTGACCATCCTAGTTGTTAGTAGTTTTAGATTTTTAAAGGGTATATTATATTCTTGGATTGCCATATTTCCCAGCTTGTTGTTTAGCATCTTGCATGCTGCACTTGGTATTGATTTGGCCTCTTACAATTAAGTGGGAAAATTGTTAATCTTTTACTCTTCTTGTACAATACCTTTTCTTGGAGCTCTTACTGTGTTTTTTGAGCGCTCTGAGAAATATACACGGACGGCAACATTTTCTTTTTCTTTCCTTGGCTTGTCACAGATAGCCTTTCTTTTATGCTTTGTGCCACTACAAGTACTATTCTTTCAAATGATAACGCTATGGTTTAACTCTATGTTGGTTTTACGTAGTAGATGTCCTGTACCCAAAATAAATATCTGCCAATATATTCTCTCTAATGCTTGGATTTTTTGTGCATATTTTTTTCGTGATATTCAGGAATGAGAAAACAAGACTTCTCTTTTGCACTACATGCATCCTTCTTAGGAAACTCGCAGTAAGTTATTCTTCTAATGGTTGGGTTGCTTATTGTCTTATCAATTTCCCTTCATCTAAAAATTTAAGTGAGATTCATAGATAGCAGAAATGTTGCCAGGCAGCTCTTGTATCGAATCAAGAAAGTGATACATATACATATGCATAGACATATACATACATATATGGACCTTTTTTCTGTTATTATTAATGTTTCTTTTTTCGTATGTGTTTGGAACAACGAGATTTTTTTTTATCTCTCTTTGTTGTACGTACATGTTGTTAGCGTGTCAAATTGTTTCTGCTTAACCGACCATTTCTGTTTTTTGCTTGAAAGATCTGTCTAAAGTTCATTTATCCTTTCAGTAGAGGATGTATATTTGTCTTGTATTGTTTTCTTTTCATGAGAGTTCTTTGACTTTGTAGGGGGGCAAAAGCTTGGCAAGTATCACCCATGTAATAGTTGATGAAGTACATGAACGATCTCTGTTGGTGAGTTGGTCAAATATGTTTACTAATGCTGTACGCATAAATGATATCCATTTAGTCTTTTCCATTATACCATTTCCATGAAATATAATCTACTTTCTATTTAAATTGATTGGTTACTTCTGTAACAGGGTGATTTTCTACTTGTTGTTCTGAAGAACCTGATTGAAAAGCAACCTGCTCAGTCAACAGAATCCACCCCCAAACTAAAAGTTGTCCTCATGTATGTTTTCACACACAGCACATATTAACTTGCTCCTGCATATCCCATGTCATGTCTGATGAATTTATCCTAGTATTTTTATCTTTGTTTATTTGATAAAATTATAACCTAGTATTAAATTGTGTGGTTCTTTAATTTCTGTTTCCATGTTTAGGTCTGCAACAGTCGATTCAACTTTGTTCTCCAAATACTTTGGGAACTGCCCCGTTATTAACGCAAAAGGGAGAACACATCCTGTGTCCACATACTTCCTCGAAGATGTCTATGAAAAACTCAGTTATTGCCTTTCTTCGGATTCTCCAGCTTCTATGAATAACATATCCGCAACTAAAGAAAAGGTCTGCTGTTGTTTGGTCTGGATAGTTGGATCTGTGGATGTGTACCTCGGCCAAATATCTATCTTTATTACAATTAAATGTGAAACCTTATTTGGATCTTCTCTTTTTTATTTTTAGATACTTCCACAAGAACAGCTCGTGTGTTCTGGTAACTGCACAGGGTTATCTCATGCCATTTATCATTTGGTATTTGCCAAATGTTGATGTTAAATACTCCAACTTGTGAAATCTTTCTTTATGTAGCTTCGAGGAAATCCTGTGGACAACCATAGGGGGGAAAAGAACCTTGTGCTATCTGCTTGGGGGGATGACGCTCTACTCTCTTACAGTGAAAGAACTCGAAATAATCTGGTAAAGGCCTTAGTGTATTCTTCATTACTCCAGTTTATGGGTTGATGTATCAAATCCGTTCAACAATGGTTTCTCTGAAAGCCATCTTTACTCCTTGATATTTCTAACAACGTGTTTGGTTACTATGTTTGGGCAGAAAAATTAAGTCTCTTTCTCTCGGATGTATTAAACCATTCCTTTTTTTTTTATCTTTCAAAGAGAATATAATTAAAAGCACACAAGCCGTGTGCGGGCGTAGACAGCCAACAAAGAGCAAAAAAGTCAAACAAAAACAAAAACAAATACAAAAAAGCTAAAGAAAAGAGGTTACTAGGTATCAACAAAGGAAGACACCACTTGTGAATCCTAACAATCCGAGAGCAACTTGTATACCACAAAGAGTGACAATTGCGTATTGTCAATTATCCAACTTGTCAACATCTTTGATAATTAAATCATCGTGGTTTTTTATAAGATCCCTAAACATTTCTTCCCAATTAGTTTTTATAGGTGGAAATTCTAAGCCCCATAAGGAACCAAGCTCGACGAGTTTATCTGTCGAGACTTTATTAGGAGCCTTAGATTTATGAGGCTTTTTCTTTTTTGTGCTTGAATGGGAACCATTTGGGAACATACCTCTGCCTTTGCATTTCATGCTCAATTTCATACCAATTCCTACAATTGACTTGGACGATGACGGCTTTGTGATGCTTGCTTTTGAGTCTTTCAGAACTAACTGAGAAGTGGCTATCTCCCCTTCTTCTTCTTCTTCTTCTTCTTCTTCTTCTTCTAAATCATGAAACTTGTTATGGGATTCAAAACCAGGGGATGGCAGGATCACCTTCCACGACCGGTTGATCATTTTCAGGAGTAGTGTACGGGTTCGCTGAATGAATCTGTAGGTGTTTTCCTTTTTTCTTTTTGCCTGCGCCTTTCTTTCTTTTAAAAGTAATTCACTCACCAAGAACTTTTTCTTCTCCAATTACCCTCTCACCATTCACACTCTTATATTCAGATTCTCCGTCAGAATTTTCACAATTATCAATTGTAGGAGAGTCTTCAACAATCATCTCATTAACCCCATTGTTAGATTTGAAAGTTGTCCCTTCTATCGTTGCCTTTTCCACAACCCATTTCCTTGTACCTGCATGTTTTCATTTATAATGGTATCTACTCCAGAGCCATTTACTCCAATCATTTCCACAAATTCATCCAAATCTTTCACCACACCAGAGCTTTGATTCTCTTTCAATGCCTCGGTGCTTTCTTTAGCATTCTCTTTTGGTTTAGGCATCCACACTTTCTTGCTAGCCTTAGGACATTTAACACTTGAGTGGCCAAATGTAGATAATTCTTACAACTTGAAGGTTTCTAAGTATATTCAATTGAAACCTTAAATTCTTTGCCTTCATATACAACAGGAATAAAAGAAGGAAATGCACTATCCGCCTCCATTTCGACACATACTCTAGCATAACTCATTCTGGTTCTAGCCAGAGTATGGTGATCAACAAATAATGGGACTCCAACTACACTAGTAATCATACTTAGCCCCTTCGCATTCCATAAGTGAGTTGGAACATTCCTCAAGTTCATCCATACAAGTACTGATTTCATTTCATGAATGTCTTGCTCAATAAAAACCTTCCATGGACGAATTAAAAATAGTCAGCTTGAAATAGTGATTGACCCTAATTCCATGGCAGTAACTCTATCTTCCTCTAACTCAAACTCAAAGATGAACATCAGTTCTTCATGAAGAGTCAATTTAAAAGCCCCTTTAAGCTTCCATGCTTGTTCCATTGTTTCTTTCACTTGGTGAAAAGGTAGTCTACTGCTCACAAAAAACCCAACTAGAAATTTGTCGCACACCCTAAGTCCATCGACTAAATCAGAGGAAGAGATGATGGATTTCAACTTACCATCCATTGAATGAGGTTTATGAAAAGATAATTTGCAGGCAGTAGAATCCACCCTGCTGCCTCTATCATTCTATCCCCCAGAAAGAGATCTCCATTTTCCATTTTTAGGCTTTTCTGAAATCCCAATCGAATCTCCAATCACACCAGCTCGATCCTTGTTGACTCCAACATAGACTCCCCCACTAACAGTAAGAACACCATTTGCTCCAGCAGAGGGAGGATTTGAGTTCAAAAGAGGAAAATCCTTCATCCCAAAAATAGTCCCTGTATCCATCACAAACAGAGACCATTCATGCCCAGACCTCAGAAAAAAGAGGAGTCTAGAGCAAGAAGAATCATTTGTATAATAGATTATATAGGTTAATTTTGGATTTCAGGGGAAAAATTCGGTTTCTAGGGTTACAAAAATTAGGGTTTATACTAATGGATCGAGATTTCTGATTCTAGGGTTTTGATAAGGATCAAAACGTGATTGATTAGTGGTTTGAATTTAAGTTTTTGATGTAGAAATCTTATGAGATTTCAACATTTCAATGAAGAACAGGAAGAAGCTTTTTTTCCTCCAAAGGAAGAGAGAGAGGCTCTTGGCTCTGGTGCAGCATACACCAATGTTGTATTAAACCATTCCTTCTGAAGGTGAATTAACTCTCCCTGAGACTTTATACCTTATTTAGAAATCCGGTTGTTTATTATTTATGTTTTAACGTCTTGACTTGGGTTTTACATGTACAGGCAATAGAACCTCCAAGGGAAGAAGCTATTTCATCAGCACTTTCTATATTATATGAGGTACTAAGAATTTCTATTTGCAAAGCAGAAATTTCAATCTTGGTTCAGCTAGATCTGTTTCTTGGGTTCGAAATGAAGATAAACTCTGTTTTCATCTGATTGTCACCCCCAAAATGGAGATAAACTCTGTTTTCATCTGATTGTCACCCCCAAAATGGAGATCTTCATCGACTGAGATTTGAACTTTCTAAAAGTTGGGTGTAAATTTGTTCTCAAAAGTTTGTAATTTGTGATGTTAGATGTCTAAGTCGAGAAACTTATATGCTTTCGCACAACATTTGTGTGTGCCTATTCTTTTCCGAGAAAAGTAAATGAAGCTCTAAAGATAATCTCACCATATAGTTCATGTATAACAGTACTACAGTAGTTTCACGTGATTGTCTGTTTCAGACAATCTTAATATATCTGCGGATTCTAGGATACTTGAGACTTCACAAATATTTCTTTTGTATATGTGATTGTTGTTTTATGGCAATGAAATTAGGTTGGTGCTGTGGAAGGGGATGAAGAGCTGACACCTCTTGGGCATCATTTAGCCAAACTACCTGTTGATGTTTTGATCGGAAAGGTTTGGTCATTTTGATTACTTTTTTTTTTGTCTTTGCTAGGATTTGATTTCACTATCTTCCTTTGAAATTCTTCCATCATTCGTTCACTAATGCTTTAGCTTTTTATATCTTTTGTATTTTTGTCCAAACATCAAACTAACTTGTATTTCCTTTATCCTGTCCATAAATTTCCAACGATTACTTTTTTTCTTGTGTGGTTGCACACTCTTAGTTGTGAAACGTTCTACAATTCCTCATAAAACTTCCTTGCAAGAATAAGTGCTCATGGATTCGATTCAAGAGTGTGTGGATTTCATTTGTTTGTACTTGTTATACAGCGTCCCTTTGTCACGGAAAATTGCATCTCTTTTATCACCATAATTATGTCAAAAGATACTGCATTATTTATCTATCGTAACTATTATGATGGGGTAAAGACATAAAGTTAATGCATAAAGGAATTGCTTTAAGATGTTACACAGTGGAAATTAGGGCTAAGATTATGTAATGATTTACATTAGGTGGTTAATATGGAGGATGTCAGAAATGGGCACCTTAGATATATAACGGTTATATACCTTGTATATCTGTAACTCAACCCGTTCTTTAGGGAGACCACTGTATTTTGTTAAAGAAATTGATTACATATGAAATATGAGTTTAGTTTTGGTATAAATAACAATTTTCTTCAGAAACACTGGTGCAACTATTTTGTCGACAAATATTTAATCAAGTTTCTTTCTGTTTCTTTTGCAGATGATGATATATGGTGGAATGTTTGGTTGTCTCTCCCCTATTCTTTCAATTTCATCATTTTTGAGCTTCAAATCTCCATTTCTGTATCCAAAAGATGAGGTCCATTCTATCAGCTATACCAATTCTGTACTTTTATCAACCATATATCTCTATGTTAAAAGAATTCTAAAAGTAAGTCTATATAATTCCAGAAAGCAAGTGTTGAAAGAGCAAAATTGTCTTTGTTGACTGATAATCTGGATGGTGTAAGTGATACAAATGATTGTGATAGGCAGTCTGACCACCTGGTAATGGTCGTCGCTTACAACAAATGGGCAAACATTTTACGTGAGGTTAGTAAACTTCTATCTTCTTTGTGGAGTTGCTGCTTGTAGTCTGGTTACCATGCTTTATGCAATAAAAACTAATCGTGAAAAATCATTTGAAGGAGGATATATATTCGTTTCTTGCAAAGCTGTTTGATTGGTGACAGATCCAAAATTAAATTTCGATCTTTGTAATGATTTTACGTTATAAAAATCACGAAGCGTGTCATCAGATGTAACAACTGGTTGTGTTTAATTACTCTTGCAGAAAGGAGAAAAGGCTGCACAAAACTCATGCAGTAAACATTTCTTGAGCAGTTCAGTTATGCACATGACAAGGTATTTCTTCTCTTTAAATTTTCACTCTCCAACTCCATGTTCGCCAAATTTCTTCTGTTTATTTATATTTTATATACACCTAGTTCCTATCTTGTCATCATTACAGTCATTTTGTGTATATTCTCTTGTATATCATCTCCAGCGTCCTAGTCTGAAACTTCTATCCCCAGTTTCCGCTGGTAGCTCTGTGAAATAAAAAGATAATAGGACCTCAACGAGCAGTGTGAAAAACTAAAAATATAACATAAAAATCAAGTGTGTTACTAATTCCATCTCTTTAGATAGCAAGTGTGTTACTCTCTGTTATTATGTTGTCGTGGAAAAGGATGGCACCTAAGTTCTTGCATATGGAATCAATTTGCTCTAGTAATATTATCAATTGTGTAACGGCAAGCCTAAGGTAATAATTGTCAATAGATGTACAACTGATTCCGAGACTAGTCATGCATTAGAGGCAGATATATCAACGATCTAGCAAATGAATATTATGGACAGAGGTGGTGCTTTCAGCACTAGATTAATCATTTCAGTATTGCAGCTTAAGAGTGACAGACTAACTCAAGAATAAAGTCTAGTAGATTGCCTTCACTCTATTGCATGGCTTAGCTAACTGCTATGCTATTATTTCTATGCTTAAAAAATCAATTGTTTTGGTGGATCTGTGAAATTTTGTGCACAATTCGTTTTATGAATGTCACATACATCACAGCAGATTGTTTCACTAATTTATCTGCGGGTGTTTTAGGGATTTGCGTATACAATTTGGAAATTTGTTAGCAGACATTGGGTTCATCAATCTCCCACAATCTTTCCAAGTAAACTCTAGAATTACATACTATCAAGCTGACTGCAGTTTTCGATTAGTTTATGAAAGTTCGTTCCGCGTAGATCTTTTTAGCCTAATTGGAAAAGAATATCTTTACCACCATATAACATGATATAGTTTAAATTGGGTTTATTGATCTCCAGAATATGCTTCACCTGAACAATATTATTATAGCAATGTTATTCTGAAGCACAACATTTTGGAATATTAATGGTCAAAGTGCAATCATAAAGTTTTCCCGTAATATGAATCTTAATTCTTAAGCACTTTGCTCCATCGATTTAAGTAATTAGATTAGCGCCTTTGGTATATATATATATATATTTATTTATCAACTCGCTGTATGTTGAGACTTTTAGAGTGTAGCTCAGCACCACTTAAGATCATAGATCTTCATGGAATTCAACTTCACAAACGCGGACCAAAGTTTGTGTAAAATGTAAAACAACTAACAAAAGATATTAATAATCTGGAGGCTAAGCCCATTCATTCAAAAGTGGACCAACACTGAAGTATGAACCATGAAGAATACTGATAAAGGGGTATACTACCCTTCTTAGGAATGGCCTAGTTGCTGCTACACCTCAATTTGATTTGTTTTATTCCAATTGGTGACCTGTGCAACTCCCACTTATTGAATATTAATAGTGCTCTGTTAAACAAATTGTTTGTGAATATATTGAACTTTTCTATTGAGACCTTAATGAGGCTTACTTGGAGCAGGCTGGCAAAATGAAAGACAAACTTGACACTTGGTTTGCTGATAAGACCCAACCGTTCAATAAATATTCACAACAGTCTGCCGTTATCAAGGTAACTTCTAATATTACTATTTCCAACATTAGCTATTTTTCGCGTTTCTTTTTCATCTTATCTCCCTAAAACCAATATTTTAACACAGCATTTCTTCTGCCACTGTATTATATTTCCTCCTTGTGTTAAAATGTAGTCTTCTCTAGAGTCTAGACCATATTTCAGTGGGTTGCACTGTCAATTGGTTTTGCAACATTCGGTATATCATTTTTGTGATTTTCATCTCACATTCTGAAATCGAGTGTGTCACACCAATTCATCTGAGAGATGACTCAATATTTCTTTGCAGTCAATCTTATGTGCAGGTTTATATCCTAATGTGGCTGCAACTGAAGATGGCATTGTTGGAGGAGCTCTAGGAAAAAATCTTCAGCAAGTTACTAGTACTGCAACAAAGGAAATCCGCTTTGGTACGATGGAAGAAGACAAGTTCACATACACCCCTCTTCTATCAATAATAGTTCAAAAGTTTACCGCTACCCATTTCTGGTCTACCTTGAAAAGGTATACAATTTCTTTAGCCTAAGTGAAATTCCTGACGGGGTTATTGTTCATTATACTGTGTGATTGCCACTTGGTTTAATTGAGTTGTGACCTACTATAGTGGTATTCATCGAGCTGGAAAATTTCTTAAAAGTTCAGTTTGAAGTTGTAGAAAGCCTCTAAGTTGAATAGAGACCCGTTTATAGAAACCAAAAGACATGTGAAGCTTATCCATGCCTAACGTATCATGTTCCAAATTCTAATGCTTAGGTCAACCCTCCTGTTGGATGTTTTTCTGCAAGGCATATACTGTATTTACTGAAAAATGTTACGAATTTTGAATTTTGTGTCTAATTTACTTCTTTGGAACTATAATGTACTACCTTTGGTTGATAAGCACTTCATATTCTTTGGTCCAGAAACTGTATATCCCAAATTATGATTTACTTTCTTTTTCTCAGATGGAGACCAACAAAATATATCTCCGAGATACTAGCATAATCTCTCCCTACTCTATTCTTCTGTTTGGCGGTCCCATGAACATCCAACACCAGGTATTGTAGTGTTTGTCTCTGTATATAATGTTTGCTTGTGTCAGGCTAAATACTTAGCTGTCCATTGTAGAGAATACTACTTTTTTATGAAAATCAATTGTTGCAGCAACATCTGAACCTTGGTCATTTAGCTACAATTTGTTCTAGCTTTATCTGGTGGATATTTAAGAATCAACAGTCAGATATTTAGTATCATGTGGTAGAGTACACTTTTATTTTTTAGTCTTTTAATTGCGGAGTCAAGACCTAAGAGTGATGATATTCTTTCTTGTGCTCTTTCCCAGTGAATAATGTGGCTGCGCTGTTTTTTTTTTTTGCAGACTGGACTGGTTTCTATAGATGGTTGGTTAAAACTTTTAGCACCAGCCCAAATTGCCGTTCTGTTCAAGGAACTTCGGTCAACACTTCATTCTGTTCTGGAGGAGCTGATCAGAAAACCAGAGGTATATAACATTTCCATACTTGGCTTGAAGTGCATTTCCGGCAACAGGAATTTTAAAGTTCAACCGCATCTGTTTGCAACGTTGCTCAGCTGCTGCATCATAATAATTCCGAAACATGAACATTTGCTTCTTTATTGATACCTCTACATAGTGTTTATCATCAACTACATGCAGCCTTGATTTTAAGCTTAAACTTCCTCTTTTTCATCTACTTCTAGAAGAAGAAAAAGCTCAGAAATAATTAGAGATTGTATACAGGGTACAGTTTCCGATGGATTCCCATGGAACAGCTTTTTCCAGCTTCATCTTTCAACTACATATTTCTAGGTTTACCTTTAATCTGAATGCGTTTCGTTTTTGTGTTTCTCCTTTTATTCCATTGAGCTTTATTTGATGTGTCCTTGTCTCTGCTGTATGGGTGTTCATGCTAGTTGTACATGGTCTGGTGGAAACCATGTGAAATATTCAGCAGCAACATCGAGTATCTTACTTGGATGGGCTACAATATTTGCAACCTGGTCCAGACTCGCTAAAAAATTGTTTTGGATCAATTTCAAGAACGAAGAAAATGAGACCGTGAAAAAGTGGAACTTTCAATGATACTGCAGCAGGAAAAAGTTACATTCATTGGTGCCGCAAGGCATCTGCTCTTGTGTATATAGAGTTGGAGTTTCGATTTCTAATATAAATATTTTGATAACGTATAAATATTTTGAACACATAGAAAGTAAGGATCTCGTCCTTCATATACATAGATTGAAACGAATCTTGTAGACGTCTTGTTTTATAGTTTCTTGTAAACTTCGCTAGTCTATTTGCTTTACTAATAACAGTTCTATTCCTAACAAAAAAAAAAAGTTCTATTTACATAGGTATCAAAACCCAAAAGATCCTCCTCTGTTTCTTCAGCGCTACTCTGGCGCCACATGAGCATGAAGTTTTCTGACCATTCATGTACTAGTTAGATATATTTTGACAGTCGCAAAAAATTGTAGCTTCCTTTATTATCTCTTCTTCTAAGAGCAAGGGCTATCTGATAGAGTGTTTTCACTTTTAAAACGGAAAAGTGACTATAATAAGGAGTGTTTTTTAAACTATGAGTTAATGGGATAAAAAAGACTGATGAGTGAAGTTTTTCCATCTAGTGTTTTTTTTTTTTTTAAATTAATAAAAGAATAGTCACTTTTAAATTTGTTTTTAATCGTTGGATCATTGAATTTTAGTGTAGGATGAAAAAATTATCTAGACGGGTAAACTTCACCCGTCCAGTGAACACTGGCGAGCATTCCTTCGATTGAAGGAGTGGCTGATAGATTTTGGGTGAAAAATTCTCTCTTCACTATCCATAGTAGGGTCTAATTTGATCTTTTTGGGTAAAACTCCTTCGTTCTAAAAAAGTATGCTTTACCAATGTCCCTTGTTCTAAGTAAATCCAAGCACCAGCTAATTGAATGGCAAGCGCCCCTCATCTACTTCTGAACCTGTTGTGAGACATCAATTACATTGAAAATGAGCAATGTTCTCTTGCATAGAGTTTAAAACTTAAATGTGTTAGAAATTGTCCTTTTAAAACAAGTACAAAATCCCAACCGCTTTGATATCCTTGATCCAAATATTTACTACCCCTCGTGGCTCGTGGTTATAAATGTATCATCATAGTATGCCTAACCTAGTACGCAGCTCAAGTTTGTACGTATGGGAATTGCATTTACTCTATCTCTAGGACCCATAAGTATCTAAATTATGTACTACAGGTGTCTCCTGATTGGATGACTTCTCTCCAATACTAGCTCACAGACTTACCTGTTCGGTTTATTAGCATTGATGTGATATGTCTTCCACGCAAGCTGCAACAGCAACACCACCCCAATTTGTAATAGCAATGGTTGCACTCGGCAACTCAAAATTTCGATCACCATTATCACCAATGAGATTACAATTTAAAAACAACTCAGCAAGATTTTCTTTAATTAGTATTCAATTCTTTTTTTAAGCTTTATGTCATGTCTAACACACTTACCAGCGTTACTTTACTTCATTTCCTAAGACTATCATTACATCCAATGACAAAAGGGTTATTATCAAAAATGCCCAATTTGGGGATCATCTTAGACTTCTGCCTCGAAATTTTAAAATTAATAAAAGTATTTTAATATGTTAGATTTCGAGTTAGCACGTGTTAAAAAAGATCAAAATATCCCTTTATGATTTATAAAGGTTGAAGTCAATTTTAATCACGTGCTATTCACGTGGCGGGTCATCCGACGGTTTCAAGATGAGAAAACGACTAAGATTGATTTCAACCGTATAAATTATAAAGGGGTATTTTTTTTAAACACGTGTTAACTCGCGCCTATACTTAACGAAAAATCTAAAAGATTAAGGTACTTTTATTTAACTTTAAAATTCCGGGACAGAAATCTAAAATAACTTCTAAATTAGGGCATTTCTATGATTTTCCCATGACAAAATTTACAACCTACTTCGTAATAGTAAACCACACCCCATCACTTCAGTTCTTAGGCATGTTGACGTCTGTTTTTAGTTGAATCATCTTTTCAGCTGTCATATCTGTTGGTACTAACTTTACTTCGTAAATGGCAATTCCTATCAGTAAAGTAGTGAATTACTTAGAAATTTCGTAACGAAAACAGGTGTATCTTGATTGGATAAGGAGTTTTTCAACTAGGTATGGATTTATGAACATGAAATGATACAAAATATTTGGTTTCCAGTTTTGGCAAAGAGTTTAAAATGATCCTTGAGGCTGTCATATGGAAACAGAAATGCTTTCAATACAGTTTAGGTGAAGCCCTTCATAAATGCAAATATTAAACGCTTCACCTTCGTTTATTGAAAACATAGAAAAACGTTGTTGCCCCCCAAATCTGCTTTTCCTTACTCTCTCTCTCAAAAACATTCTATATTTGGGTTTTCATCGGTTCAGTTTCCGTTTCCTCTACATATTTTTCTACCTGCAATATCTTTATTAGGAATATATCTCGCCGGCCGGAGTAGTTACAAGGGTAATGCTTTTTCTTCTTGTATCTTCTCTGTTTTTGAGATTTGTAGTACTAGTAGTAGTTGTGTAGAAATTATACTTTTTCTTCTTCTGTGTATGTTCTCTGTAAATGCATCTGCTTATATATTACTTGTTCTCTGTAAATATGGATCAAAAATGTTCTCTGTAAATACATCTGCTATATGTTACTTGTTCTCTGTGAGTTTACATAGTTGTCGTTTCTGTAAAAAAAGAATAAAAATTGTGTTTCTCTGCAAATGAAGTTTGTTCTGTGTAAGTTTAAAAGATTTGTGTTTCTTAGTTTTTGCTTATGTTAGTCTGTAATCTTATTGTAGCATCAAGTGGATCTATACTCAAATAATAAGGGCCTTAAGCTTACTGCCTTCTTAAGAGCCTCAAAGAAATCCAAAAACAGGATTAGGAGGATATGGAGTTTACTTCCATTTGCTATTTGGAAGGCTATACAATAATGTAGTATAAGATTCGAATCCATTGATTGTGGATATCAAATGCTTGCTTCTCAATTGGGGTTTAAACTCTGATCTGTTTTCAGGTTTTAATCTGCTTTGTAATTGGGATGTTGTAGTGGAACCTTGTGTGTTTTCGTGTCACTTGTTTGGTGAATCAAAACTTTTTAATTTAAACTGAAGCGTTTCGTTCAAGTCATATTTACATGATATTAAAACGATTGCTGAATGATACGTTAGATTGACGGGAATATAAAACAGAGAATTAATGAATAAAAATGAATGCATCAGTTATCTTTTCATTATTAATATGTTTAGCTAGCCGTTGAGTGGGGTTTTGGGGGTTTTATCATTCATCAATCTTTTCAAATGTTCACAAATTTTAGTGCTGAGATTTGTTACTATGCCTGTGTTTGGGTCCAGTATTTGGCGTGTCTAAGTTTTTGGTTTGGAGTTATTTTTGGCTGAAAATCTTCTCTAGAGAGACCACCATGTATCTCTTAATTGAAGTTGTTTACTTCTGATTGAACTTTATATATTTTAGTTTGGTCGAGCTTATAAATATCCTGGCGTATTTGAGGGCGACCAAAAACTAATTAGGGACGATTTTTTTAAACCAATCCCATGGATATGGCTAGGGGTTGACCTAGGATATATAAAAATACTAAAATACCCTTTCACTAATTAAATAATTACCAAAAGACCTTTCACTAATCAAATAATTACAAAAAAACCTTTCACTAATAAAACCTAAACCTAAACCTTTCACACTATTTCCTCTCAAACTACCGATTTTGAAATTTTATTTTCTCTTCTTCTTCTATTTTTTCCAACTACCGAATTCATTTTCAACCGATTAATCGTAAACCAAATCATCGTATAATCGTAAACCAATTAATCGTCTTTATTACAATCTAAAAATGGTTCGACAAAAGCAAACAAATCGTCAACCTCCTAATACAGAGTGGCCGAATTTTGCCACAGATCGACGGATTGTTGAAGAACAATAGGAAGGATGCGATGAATGCGAAGAGGATGATCTAGAAACGGAGACCGATTCCGACAATCAGCCTCTTGAGCACTTTATGGCTCCAATAAGGTAAGGGGTTTACCACTATTTGTGTTTATATTGATTCAATCGCATGAATTAGTCACTAGAATACCAAGGGTTTTAGGTTAGATTGCACAATCGGTAGTTTCGTGGTTGTATTAAACTACTGATTGTGTTAATGTTCTTCACTGCTCATGAATATCATGCACAATCAGTAGTTATGTTTAGGTTATAAACTACCGATTGTATTACTGGATCCAAATGTAGTAATAATCGGTAGTGTCGTTTAGGGTTAAACCTCCGATTGTGCAAGTTAGTGATCCTCAAAAACATCGATCACAATCGGTAGTTAAATTTAGACATAAACTACCGATTGAGGTATTGGACCCAAATTTAGTGATAATCGGTAGTTTCGTTTAGGGTTAAACTTCCGATTGTGCAAGTTAGTGATCCTCAAAAACATTGATCACAATCGGTAGTTAAATTTAGACATAAACTACTGATTGAGGTACTGGACCCAAATTTAGTGATAATCGGTAGTTAATTTTTTTTTGTAACTACCGATTGAACGTGTGTCCATAGACTTTTCTGTTCCATTTTTTTAGCACAATCGGTAGATAATGTAGAGCCCGAGCTACCGATTGTGCACAATCGGTAACTACCGATTTTGCACAATCAGTTGTTACGTTGTTTTTTTGACTACCAATTGTTAACAATATGTTGAGTTCAATGTACTTTGTCTACCGATTATGTACTGAAATAATTGTTCTTTATCTTGTATCAAAGAAGGGAAATGCGATCTAAGCAAGGCCACGATACAATTCTATCGGGGATTCGTCGTGAAGGGGGGAAGAAGGTTACCTCTAGTGCTAGAAGACAAAGGAGCGCTGACGGAATTGTTATAACCGAAGAAACTCTACCAAGTGTTCCAAGAAGTACAAACGAAGAAGAAGGAGGACCAAGTGCTCCAAAAGATAGATACTTCGAAGAAGGTGGACCAAGTGGTATAAAGAAGCAAGCTAGGAAGAAAGGAGGACACAAGGTCCCCGACTCTTTGAAGATGAAGGGTCTACAACAAGGTCAAATCCCTGGCCTCCTAAGAGATGGAGGAGATCTATTGTTTGTGTACAAGGATTCTTGGGCCAAAGAAATCTACTCTACTGAGGTAATAACACCATTCTTAACATATTGTCTTTTTATTCTTAGAAGTGTTAACTTTTATTCTAATTATTTTTTTAATTCGTTGTGTATTAGGACCATTCTAATGCGGTCTTTCTACTCAAACATACGGCCGCACCAACAAAGATGAACAATTGGCCGTTGGAAGGTGAGTGTCAACGGTTCAAGGAAATTATACTGCAATCGGGGCTATCTACGGCTGCCGAAAATTCCATGTTACCTCACGACCGGGTGTCGATATCGGCATTCATGGAGATGTATTATCCTGAGACCGATACCTTCCACATGCCGTGGGGAGAGATGACCATCACACTCGATGATGTGATGCAGATTCTAGCTCTCACTGACCATGGTACGGCGGTGAAGTTTGACTATGTGAAGCAGTTAAGCTGGGACCAGCTTTATGTTTACACAGAGAGGTGCTTTGGTTGGGACCGAGCGACCTCCGATGAAGAGTTTGGCTGGTGCGCTAAATACAAAACCAGGCAATTCAGCATGGTTCATCTGATGAAAATGTTCAGAGGCACCTTGGATAAAGAAAAGGACAACCCAGAGTTTAGCGATGACCAGGTCAAAGCTGCAGCCACTGCATATCTTCTATGTGTTTTGGGATGTGTAATTTTCCCCAATGCTAGTGGCAACCTGGTCGACGCCAACCTGTTACAACTTTTGCATATCCTCTACAAAGTTCAAGACTATTCATGGGGCACCGCATGTCTTGCGTTCTTGATGGAAGAGATGAGAAAGGCATCCAAGGAGCAGACTAGCCAAATAGCCGGGAACATGAGCTTATTACAGGTATTTTAGTAACTAATTCCGAAAGTTTGATTGTTATTTATTTTTTCTTCTTTTTAATTTTCCCATACTTGGTTTGATATGTACACTAGTCATGGATCTATGATCACTTCCCGCCCCTGGAGTTGGCCAGAGAGAACCCAACATGGCAGAAAGGCACAACCCGAGGCACAAAATACATCTTTTCGGGCAACCATTCAAGGATCAAGGAGCAGGAGTTGACTACTTTGAGGAGGAAACTAGACTCCATGGCGTCCAAAGATGTATGCTTTGATCCCTACATGGAAGACCTAGCTAATGGTCATATAGCGCGAAGGTCTGAGTTGGCGTTCTACTATGGACCCTTGTGGCATCCAACTGGATATGTCATGTACAATGCCACAAGGGTGATGCGTCAACTAGGTTTTGTCCAAGAACAACCTTGGAGTCGTTTCAGGGGAAGGTTCGATCTGGATGTGGAGAATTTTGTTTGTGGTAAGGACTCGATCACAATTGTTTACTCTGGTAACCCATTGGTTGAACATTGAGACAACAGGATGCAATCTATGATCAACCAGGGGAGACCTGTCACCCGAGCTCATGCAGACGATCCTGGCTATATGGTATGGTACCAGGAACATTCTCATCTTCACGTGATCCGTGAAGATAAAGAAAAGAGCACCAGTGTGCCCGAATATAGGTGCATCATCAAAGACAAACCCTCCGGCTATGAAAGGATGGTACGTAATGTTATTTCCTTTTGATTTTAGCATTACATATCAATATTTTAGATAATAATCGTTTGATTGTTATTGCCTAAAAACAGAAAAAAAAGGTTTGCATTTTTGTCGAACAAGATAGCTGGGTGCATCAATGCGGGAGTGCCTCCAACGAGTGCACATAAATATCTCATTGACAACATCGATAATGAAGACTATGCTATCAAGTTTGGAGAGAAATCTGCAAATCGGTCGAAGAGGGTAACATCAAAGCCTAGTAAAAGATCTCGCGGATCAACGAGTGCTGCTCCTGAAGCAAATGTCCCTTAAGGCAATGCCGCTGATGCTCGTGCTCCTCGTACCAAAACCAAAAGAGTTAGAAATTAAATTGTGGTTGTTAACTTGATGTACAATACTATAATGTTTAACATTACTGGTTTTAATGTCTAACATTTGAAAGGATTTTATGTTCTTTTTTTGAGTTATCAATTGATTTGCAATCGATTTATTTTTAACAAGTTATTTTCTTCAAATTTTACATTATAATCGGTAGTTAACGGGTTTGCACAAACTACCGATTGGGTATATTCAACAACAATCGGTAGATAAAAAACTACCGATTGTGTAAGCGTAATACAATCGGTAGATAAATATCTACCGATTGCATTTACCCCAGGAACTGTCTGTTCCTGACCACTTTTTGTATGAGAATCGGTAGTTTAAGAATTACTTAAACTACCGATTGTGGTTGTACAAAATGTTGAATTTTTTTAAAAAAATTTGAATTCCAATTTGGGGCTACTAATGATAATCGGTAGTTTAAGAATTTCTTAAACTACCGATTGTGTTTGTACAAAATGTTGAAATTTTTTTAAAAAATTCGAATTCCAGTTGGGGCTACTAATGATAATCGGTAGTTTAAGAATTTCTTAAACTACCGATTGTGGTCGTACAAAATGTTGAAATTTTTTAAAAAAATTTGAATTCCAATTTGGAGCTACTAATGATAATCGGTAGTTTTTAAGAATTTCTTAAACTACCGATTGTGGTTGTACAAAATGTTGAAATTTTTTTAAAAAATTCGAATTCCAATTAAGGGGCTACTAATGATGATCAGTAGTTTAAGAATTTCTTAAACTACCGATTGTGGTTGTACAAAATGTTGAAATTTTTAAAAACATTTCGAATTCCAATTTGGGGCTACTAATGATAATTCTTAAACTACCGATTGTGGTTGTACAAAATGTTGAAATTTTTTAAAAAAATTCGAATTCCAATTTGGGGCTACTAATGATAATCGGATTGTGGTTGTACAAAACGTTGAATTTTTTTTAAAAAAATCGAATTCCACTTTGGGGCTACTAATGATAATCGGTAATTTAAGAATTTCTTAAACTACCGATTGTGGTTGTACAAAATGTTGAATTTTTTTTTTTAAAAAATCGAATTCCAATTTGGGGCTACTAATGATAATCGGTAGTTTAAGAATTTCTTAAATTACCGATTGTGCTTGTACAAAATGTTGAATTTTTTTTAAAAAATTCGAATTCCAATTTGGGACTACTTATGATAATCGGTAGTTTAAAAATTTGTTAGATTACCGATTATCGCAATCGGTAGATAATGGTGATCCCAAAACTTCCGATTGTTAATATTAGTTCGAACTTAGTGTACATATTTTCTGTACATATTTTAAAAAAAAACAAGTATAATCGGTAGGTTAAGTTGATCATTAAACTACCGATTACAAAGTTTAAAGTTTTAAAGTTTAGTTCAATTCTGGCTACAATCGGTAGATATAAATTTTCAATTACTACCGGTTGTGAAAGATGAAGAGTTAGAAATTATGGAAGGTTTTGAGAAATTCAATTTGGGGCGACACCTATAATCGGTAGTTTAAATACTCCATTAAACTACCGATTGTACAATCGGTAGGAACAAAAATCACAAGTCTACCGATTGTACAAAACTATAACTCGAAAAATCAATCTAAAACACTCTCTCTTCCAAAACTAACTCAAATAATTTTCTAACACTAACTATAACCAAATTAATTAACTAATTAATCAAAATTAACACTAATTAAGCAAGAATAGATTAACCATTGTAAAAAATATATGGATAAGGGATGTATTGAGATTACTTCAAAATGATCTTATTTTGTTCTATTAGTCGCCCCTAATTAGTTTTTGGTTGCCTTCAAATTCGCCAGGATAAATATATTCTTTTAGTTTGTTCTGTAATCCATCATGTTGTATGCTTTGTGAAGTTAAAAAAAGTACTAATTGTGTGTGTTTATGTGAATGTAGGGATGGATTTCTCTTCCATAGCGAAGAGAACTAGGTCTAGAGATCCTGAATATTACAGACAACTACATGAGAAACTCAAGATTGAGAGAAGCAGGCAAGGCAGTAGTGGGGGTGGACATGGTTCATCAAATGGAGCTAGAGGTGGAAGTTCTATTGTTCCTGATTATGAAGATGAAGAAGAGGAAAGGAGGAGGTTGAAGAAACAAAGACCTACTCTTAGCAACAAAGTGACAAAGGAAAAGGAAGTAAAGAAAAAAAAAGGGAGACAAAGAGATGAAGCACAAAGAACAATCAGGGAATGGGAGAGAACAAGAGAAGAAGGAGTGAGAAAGACAGAGATTAACAAAGGAAATACTTACTTCAGAACTGATAGGAAGAAAGAAGAAGAAGAGGCACATAAAAAGATTCTTGAATGGAGAGAAGCAGCAGTGAAAGGAAATGCTTCCATTTCTGATATGAAGGGGGAAACTAAAATGAAATTTTCAAGGATCTTACAAAGACAAGAATGTGGTTCATATTGATGAAGAGACTGGGTCAGATGCTTCGAGTGAGTCGAATTCTGAATCTGAATCCGCTAGTAGTGATGGTACCGATGATGAGGATTTTTACGTATGTGAAGATGAAGAGGATGACGAAGATTCAGACGAAGAGGTAAATGAAGAGGAAGAGGAAGATGAATCGAGAGATAGTGAAGATTCTGACGCTGATATTGCTCTTCCTAAACAACAGAAAGCTAAGGCTAAGGTTGAGGTTAAAGAGAAAAGAATATTTATTGATGTGGAGCAGGAGGTGGAGGAGACGGTTGCGGCTAAGAAAATCTCCAATAGAAATATCATTACTGAACCAGTATATCAAGCTCTTGATGATTTTGATGACGATATTGCACTTCCAGAAAACCAGAATGTCAGTGCTGATGTTGAAGCTGAAGAGCAAATAACTTCTGTTAGCTTGGAGGATGTAGTGGAGGTGGATACAATTATGGCCAAGAAAAGTTCCAACAAAAATATAGTTGCTGAATCGGCACACCAAGGTCTCGGTGATGATTCTGAAGACTGTATTGCACACTTCCAGAAAACCATAATGCCAATGCAGATGTTGAAGTTGAAGAGCAAAGAACTTCTGTTAGCTTGGAGGACATAGTGGAGGTGGAGACAGTTACGGCCACGAAAAGCTCCAACAGAGATGTAGTTGGTGAATCAGCACATCAAGGTCTCAGTGATGATTATGAAGATGGTATTGGTCTTCCAACGAAACAAAATGCCAGCGCTGATGTTGAAGTTATAGAAAAAAGAACTTCAGTTGATCTAGAGGAGGAGAAGATTGAGGCTGAAAAACCTCCAAGAGAAAAAGAGTCAGTGAACTAGCAGTTCAAGTTCCTGCCAAGAGGGAAAAGAAAAACCCCATGCCTTATGGTTCGATAGCAAAAGTTACGAGGGTGGAATATGATTCAACACGTTCTGTGCAGCAGAAGACGAAGACTATTCATACTCGTCTACTTGACACAGAGAATCATGCTCCCAGAAATGGGAAAGTTGGTGCTTATCAAACTCCTCTAGTATGTACTAAGGCAGAGTTTCATTCTCTGTCAAAGAATGGGAAGAAGAAATTTTTTGGTACTCGCCCAGTTCGTCTTGAGACAGAGAATCATTCTTCATTGAAAAATGTAAAGGTTGGTGATTTTCAAACTAGTCCAGTATTTAATGAGGCAGTGTTTCATTCTCTTTCAGATGATGACACTTGTACTGATGATGTTGGCATTGACAATGATGTCGAGGATGATGATCTTGGCATTAATGATGTTGCTGAGGTTGACGGTATTATTGATGAGGATGTTGACATTGATGATTTTTTACTTGAAGATGATATTGATGTCGCGGAAAAGGATGAAGGAGATTTGGGAAGTAAGCGTGTACGAGGTCCAAAAATTCCCCTTTTCAAGCTCTTTCTGAATACTATCTGGGAGAAAGGGGAAGTGGTGCTTCAGAAGGAGAATGAGACCGCCGAAGTTGCTCCTAGTAACGCTGAGCCAGTGAATATATACAAGTTCGGTTATGGTGTTGAGAAGCACCTGCCAAAGGAGAAGTCAGATTATGATAAAGAAATGGATGAGTTGTGGGCCATGTATGATTTTGCACTAAGATCTTGCGAGCCTGACACTGCCGCTCCTTCCGCTGTAAGTTCGTAGTTATTTATGAAGTGGTTACTCTTGTTAGATAGTTCATGAGTTAGTCTGTCACTCTTGAGCTGCAATACTGAATTGATTAGCCTAATACTGATAACACCATTTCTGTCCATAAATTCATTTGCTAGATCGCTGATATGTCTAACACTAATGCATGACTAGCACTGGAATCAGCAGTGCATCTATTATTACCTTAGGCTAGCCGTTACACAATAATATTACTATAAGTGACAAATGGGTTATTTTCGGAGTTTGATTGATAAAGAATTTCGTCTTTGGTTTCATTGTTTGTTATAACTTATAATGGATGCATATCTTTTTCTTTTCTTAGAATGCCATTTTTTATACTCCTTTTGGTTTTCAGCTTAAACTCAAAATATATATGATTCTTGCAGGTTGCCATCGAAGAAGATGAGGAGCAACAAGTTGAAGCGTATGTATTTACTTCCTGTGGTGTAGGGAAGCATCAACTCATTCTCGACGAAGAAATTGAGATCCGATGCATGTTTTGCTCTTTAGTGAAGCTAGAAATCAGACATATATTGTCAGCCTTTGTGAGTTGTCTTCTTTTAAATGAAGCATATGCTTTTCTGTTTAGGCATTTACTGACAAATATGAACTATTAACATAACATAGGTATAACCAAAAAAAAATTCTGGACAAAAGTTCTATGACACTTATATAAATATATCCTGTAACAGCTAATAGAGTTTATAAATTTCTATTTTGTTTATCTTCTTCCTAATTTGCTCTTCATTAGACAAACTCAAATTACCTTACAACATATCCATTTTTAGGCTTATCTACATCAAATCAACAACTAACCATTTTTATCTGAACTTTTTCAATTTTTGCATGTTAAAGGGAACACCTTGTGCTAGAGAAAGACCGAGTCGGAAATTGTCTCCTGATGATCCAGAGTTCTCTATGTTTGATAGCTTTCCGTTGCACAAGACCGGTGGTGATCAGGATTCCACTGTTCATACCACGGGAACAGTCTGGGATAAGCTCCCTGCCATAAAAGAAAATCTGTATCCCCATCAGATAGAAGGATTTGAGTTTTTGTGGAGAAACTTAGCAGGAGGCATTAACCTTGATAGGAAAAACAAGAAGCTTTCTCATGGTATCGGTGGATGCATTATTTCTCATGCTCCAGGGACTGGAAAGACCTTGTTGACTATTGCCTTCCTCAGATCGTATATGGAGACATTCATAGATTGTATACATGTTCTTATTGCCCCAAGCAGCATGCTTCTGACATGGGAGGAAGAATTCAAGAAATGGAAGGTTGACATTTCATTTCACAATATTACTTCTGTAGATTTCTCTGGGAGGGAAGACAGTGCAGCTCAAAAACTGGTGAAGAACAAACGAGATGGGGAGTTTAACCGTATGGTAAAGATTCTCTCTTGGAGTCGTGGAAACAGTGTCTTGGGAGTTAGCTATCAACTATTTGAGAAGCTTACTGCAGACAGGAACAAAGAAGATAAAAAGAGAGAAGAAATCAGGAAAGTTCTACTCGAGAAGCCTACTTTAATAATTCTTGATGAAGGTCATACACCACGGAATAAAAGTAGTAATATTTTCAAGTGTTTGAAGAATGTTAAAACGGAAAGGCGGGTAATTCTGTCAGGCACTCCGTTTCAGAACAACTTCGATGAGCTTTTCAACACGTTGTCGTTGGTAAGACCAAAATTTGCTGACAAGATCTCCAGCAAAAGAAACCAAAATCGAAAAAAAAAAATCAAAGTCTCTTGAAAGTGGGGAACAATCAAGAGAGAATTGGACTTCTTTTACCAGTTCTATTGGCAAGAATTTTGATGATGGTGTTGCAGAGATAAGGAGAATCATAAAGCCTTTTGTGAATGTTCATACAGGAAGCATATTGCAAAAGAAACTTCCTGGTTTGTGTGAATGCGTAGTTGTGTTGCACCCAACCTCTTTGCAGAGGCAACTTCTAGAAGAAATTATAGAGAGCATAAAGAATTCATTTGAAGTAGAACGTGCAGTTGCATTAACCTCTGTGCACCCCTCATTGTTGATTAGGTGCAGTTTGGAAAAACAAACAAATCAGGAGAAGTGTGTTGTGAATACACTCATTAAGAAAAATCAGTCGATCAAAGAAGATGCTTTCCGGTTGAACTATCACGAAGGAGTCAAAACAAGGTTTCTTATGTAAATCATTAAGCTCAGTGATGCGATGAATGGAAAAGTTCTGGTATTCAGTCAATTCCGCCATCCCATTTCCCTTATAGAGGAGCATCTTCACTCCGTTTTCGGTTGGAGAATGGGGGAGGAGATACTGCAGATGGATGGGAGTCTCGATGTGAATAAAAGACAAGCTCTGTTAACTCGTTTCAATGATCCCGGAAGTCAAGTGAAGGTAATGCTTGCATCCATAAAGGTTTGTGGAGAAGGTATAAGTCTCATTGGTGCTTCAAGGATTGTGATGTTGGATGTTGTTTGGAACCCGTCAGTGACGAAGCAAGCTATTAGCAGAGCCTACAGATTGGGCCAGAAGAAGGTGGTATACACTTATCATCTCATCACTTCAGAGACATCGGAAGAGAACAAGTACTGTCGACAAGCTCACAAGGACCAGTTGTCTCAGTGGATATTTTTTGCCGAGCAAGGGAAGACCGAATATCCAGACAATAAATCGTCAAAAGTATCATCAGATGATAAAATTTTAGAAGCGATGCTGGAGAACAATGAGCAGAAAGATATGTTTCAGAAGATTATATACCAACCAAAAGAGTCGATCCTGCTTGAGACTTTTGGGGCAGTACCATCAAGACTGGCATGAAATGAAATAGTTTGTATTGCTGCTGTGGGTTAGTAACCACTTCACCCCATGATTGAAACAGCTGCCAGTTTTCTGGTGTTCAGTCTTATTAGTTTGTAGCATATATATAGCAGATAAGTCTTTATTTCCCTAATGTTTCAAGGTACTTCAGTTGTAGGCATGTTACTCTATCCGTAGTCTATTATTATTATTGGCACAGCAGTTAGTGGTGCTGGATAGGCTCAATGTAGTGGTGCAGGATAAGGTTTCTGTTAGTGTGTTAGTTGTACTGCGTGTTTAGTTTTCTGTTAGTATATTAATATTGTTACTACTATTTAGTCAGTTTACCATCATGTTTTTGCAAGTTGTTGTCATTTTAAGACCACTAATGGTCTAGTAACAGGACATCTTAACTAGAAATCTAGAAGTCGAGCCTTAAATCTATCTTCAACTGATCAACCTCTATCATTACCTAAAAAGTTTGAAGGGGGAGAAAACAGTTGTGAGTTGTAAGACTACCAGTTTGCAAATGTTTGTTGATAATATTAGCTGAATCACAAGTAATCAAACTTCCAAAGACAAGAGAGGTCTGCTACACTTACTCTTGGCCATCATTGAGACTCTGATAGAGTGAGAAGGTTTTTACAGGCCATGAGTTGTCACCATTTTCTGTAACAAGGTCCTAACGAGCATTTTGCACTTGTGAAATTCTAATCGTCTACAAACTTGCCATCATATAACAAACCATCTGTCATACTCATCTGTTCTTACAACAAGAGAAAGAAAACATTATATCACCGCAATGCAGGTTAAAGGATGATATGATATCGCCAAATACTTAACTTTCTTATATGCTGTGGAAAAGTTTAGGCCAGCAGAAAATGAACTCAATTTTCAATGTCACATGTTTGTTCCAAGGAGAAACAGCAACTAAAACAGCATACTGAGTAATTTATATTTATCTAATGGGACTACCGTCTGTTTCTCTACTTGACTGTAGAAGTCATTATCTTGCCATAATGTGAGGAGTTATGCAGTAGTATAAGCTTCAATCCCTTTGCACCCTCAGCAGACTTTGTCTTCTTTAGTGGAAAATCTTGATAACATTTCTCTTTTAAAACTGACGTGTCATTGAAGCTAGACCAAGTAGGTCCTCTTGGTGTGCTCCCTGCCCACATGAATCTCTCAGAGTATGGGTTCACGAGACTTTCTCGAAACTCTTCTGCTGTCTCACAGATTAATCCCTAAAACAAGCCAACAAACTTGATTAAAATTTTATACTTTTAATTAGAGTAACGCTACATATAATAATGACAGAATGGAAAGCATGTGATGATTGTTCTCTTTGTGGTGTTTACGTGAACCTAGGTCGACCTTATCATCAATACCATTTTCTTATTCTAGCTGTGTAGAAGAAGAAATGCAAGGCAATACAAGTGACATTGAAATTTATGTGTTTCATCTAAGAAAAACTTATGAACTCTTTTACTTCTTGTGGAGCCACTAATCTCCACTTAATGAGTTGTATATAATAAGGTTCTTCTTTCTTTATCGGGTTTGGGTTTATTTTGGCTAGAAAATATAAAAACCAGCAGTCATCCATAAGGGGAGAATGTACCTCTGCCATGGCTTTGATCTTCAGAGCAACATCGGTACTAAGAAGGACAAGGCGTTCGTTGTTCTTAATTCTCTTGAAAAGTAGAGCGCATTCAAGGGTATGGTCTTGTGCTGTCGGGGAAGCAATCTCCATCAGACTCCCAAATGAAGATAACTGGAGTGCTCTACCAAAGGCATCATAACTAGCTTCGCTTAATAAAGAGTGTGGGGATGCAGGAGGAGTTGGTGCTGTGGGCAAGCTTTCCTCCAGTGAGTTCTGAACATGAATCCACCAATTTGTTTTCACCATGCACTCTTCAATCCAGTCCAATACAGCAGAAGAAGAGACCTCTGCTGCCCTTTTGAATAGGCTACCCCGTCGCTTGAGACTATCCAGCTCCCTTATGACTGCATATATGATTGGAACATTAAGATAATGCGTAAAAGTAAGATCCTCAATGGTGATGCGGAGATAAGTACACCCTTGATTTAGAATTTGAAATAATCAGGAAACATTAATGAAGATAAAATCAACTACAAAAGTAACAAGTACAATAACGATTAATAAAAATATCAATCTGTACATGACAAGATGACAGTCATTCTGCTTTGGAAAACAATTATTGACATGCGGGAAACACAAATTGTAACACAAAGATGACTAAATCCTTTCAAGATTCCTGATTTAATGAGATGACAGTTTTTCTGGTTCAGAGGAGCAAATTTCATATGGCAGATTTGTATAAAATCAGCCTACAGATGGACAAAATAATCAATAAAAAGAACAAGACTAAGTTTTACCCATTCTTGGTATAATGAGGTGAGTCCCTTTAATGCCTTCAAGAAGTTTTAAGGACTTCCAAGAATCCTTATCTAGAAGACAACCTGTATCTACCACCATATTCCACCTTCTGTTATTAGCCTCCTCACCAGACTGGTTCTGCAACAAAAAACTCCAATTCAAAACTAGTTTCCTTAAAATGAATAAAGTGGAAAACTGTAAATATGGCCAAGAAACTTACAGTGGGAAATGAAACACAGTTCTTTTCAGAAGATTGGCTAAAGTTGGCTGAATCACAGCTCTTGGTAGTAATAATAAAAGGAGCTGAGAACTCTGACTTGCTTTTGCTGATGGAATTTGGTGATAGAAGGGACTGAAAAGGCACCCTTCCTTCTTTTCTCTTGCTCAAAATCATCTCTGTTTCAATTCTTACATGATCTCTAAAACTAGATTTCTTTGATTTTGAGTCTCTAGAAACTATAGGTGTCAAATTCTCTTTATCTGAAAAGTAGAATCTACCTTCTTCGATATCGGAATTTGGGGGAGTAATGAACTTTGAGTTTGGAGATTCAAAATTCTTCATTTCCTCTAGCCAACCATTTTCCATTGAATGCATCCCCAATATAGGTCTTGGGGAGAAATTCTCCTTATCTGGAGTAAACATTTCTTCTTCACATTTTCGATATTCCTCCTGAAGAATATTTGAGTACATTGTAGCTTTTGAACCCAGTGATCCAGAACTTTGATTCTTCACTACTTCTAAGCAACCTTTCTTCTTTAATTTCATCCCAAGTACACGTCGTCCTGGAGTGATGTTCTCCTTATCTGGAGTAAAGAGTTCTTCAGCTTCTCGATCTTCATAGATATTCCGGTATGTACTAAATTTAGAATGCAATGAACCAGAATTTTGATTCTTCATTTCTTCTAAGATACCGTTTCTCTTTGATTTCGATCCAAGTAAGGATCTAGGTGCAGTATTCTCCTTATCTGGAGTATGCAGATCCTCACCTTCATTATCTACACCTGGAAAAAGAATCCGAGAAACCATTTCCTCCTCTAACACATTAGTACTGTTAACCTCCATATTCTTCATTCTGCTCCTAACCTTTGAAGCAAATGATCCAGTATTCCTGACCTCATCTGACCCAACCTCTTTTCTCATCAACTGCATTCGAAGTGCAGATTTTGGTGTACAATTCTCCTTGTCTGGAGTAAACTCCTTCTTTATACTGCTCTTAGCTATTTCAATCTGAATCGAACCAACAGACTTGCCTCGTCTCGACCATATATTCGGCGTACCAAACTTATTTTCTGATTTCATTGGCGGGCTTTCTTGATTTTCAATTTCAGATAATACATCACTCATCTCAACAAGAGACTGTAGAGTTCCGTTTTCTTTGTCAATCTGCTGAGGACTTGTTTCTAATACAACACTCTCTACAGCAGCCAAGGTTGATGAATACACAGATTCTTCGCCCATAGCTCTAGACATCAAAGTACTCTCCCTTACTTCTTCTCTCACTACTGTCATCATATTATGTACACCTTCCTTATCATCATCACTAACAAATGGAGAATTTCCGTTTTCCGACATTGGTAATGCCGACGACAGAGCATGATTCTGCTCTCTTTCAAAAAGTATTTCATGCTCCATCTGTCAAACAACAATAACACTTCCTTAACAATGAGTTATGGCAATAAACTATAAATAGAAAGTATTAAATTCTAACTTAAAAGCATAATCTAACCTCGTTAATTTCTCCTTCATTTTCTTTTTCTTCATTTGAGAATTTTTCATGAGAATCAAGAGAATCAATCTGTCAAAAGCAAAAATCCCTAAAGTTTAAACCCTAAAAACTTCATTCACACAAAAAAAATGCAGGAAAACCCTAGAAATGTAGAGAATCTAAAACCAAACTAAATTAGGGCAAAATCTTACCTCATTCATTTCGTCCCTTTCTTCTTCTGCGCCTTCTTTCTCTTGAATTGAAAACGGATTTTCGAGCGAGTTTTCAAGATCAAATGTACGTGGAACCCAATGCAATCTATAAACTCTAGTTGAAGCACCTAATCTAAGCGTATCACCTTCATTCAGATCTACTCTAACTTGTGGTTCAATCTTTTGGTCCGAAATCCATGTTCCATGTGCTACAAACCAAAAACAATATCACAAATCAAGAATCAAGAATCAAATCACAGAAAAATGTTGATAAAGAAAGTTTTAGAGTGAATCGTTACATACCTGATGATAAATCCATGACGGAGAGTGATTTCGAAGAAGTTTTAGAGTAAATCTTGAGATGAAATCTGCTAATACTTGGATGTTCTAACATTATATTACAATCTGGATGTCTACCAACAATGAATATCACTTCTTCTTCTTCTCCTCCGACTAATACAGAATCATCTTCACCAGGAATCAACAGATTATCAAGATAGATGTTCTTGACAATAGAACCTTTCTTTAAAACTGTTAACACAGGGATTTTCTTCTCTACTACTTTCTCATCCGCCATTGTTGAGAGAGATACAGAGATCTAGGTTTATGAAGAAGAGAGTTGTGACTAAGTATCTTTTTCTCTGAGAAATTGAAATTACGAAATAAATGAATTTGGGGATTTTTAATTTTATATTTCAAATTTTGAAATTGAAAATTCGGGCTCGTTTTGCGCTTGGATTTTGAAACGGCTAGTTTTTCATTGAATGACCTGGAGGCTGGATTACGTAGACGTCTTTTTTCCGGAAAATGTCGCCTCATGTTTCGGCGGCAGCTTTACTCGCACGAGATTTGACTTTAAACCAAGTTTGGCTTGGAAATTGGAAGAATCCGGACCAAAAATTCAATGAAACACATTTTGTCTTGAAAATCGTGATGAAGGAGGCAATAGATAAAAAACTAATACGCCAGTGCGGAACTAAATAAAAATACCACAAGGTTCATTTAAATTGGCAAACTAAATTTAGCTAATGTAGGGTTCATTCAAATTACGTACATCATTAGTTAGATCGCAACAGAATAAAAAATATATACTATCACGAAATAAACCATTTGGAGTATAAGGATTTTTTTTGGAAAAGAAGAAGAAGAAGATATAATAGAGTGTAACATTTACATTCTTACCTTGTGTTTACACTATATTTAAGATAGCAAATATTAGCTGTTCAACTAGCATATGTTAGCATGCGTGATTAGTCAGGTAAGTCTGTAAAGAGTGTATGTTAGCTGTGTATAAGTATAAGAACAGATTGTTACATTAAATGTGAGTGTAAGTTTTCTGATAATAAATGCACAGTGTTCTTCAATCGTTTACCAAGAACAAGAACAACTCTTTTGATCTTTAATTTCAATCTCTTTCTTGATTCAATCAAACAATCAATCTATCATGGTATCAGAGCTAATCTTGGGAAAACACTAAGATTTTTTGTTCAAATCAAATTCATTTTCGAACAATGGTGTTGTTAATGAGTGTTTCTTGAGAAGAATCGATTTCTTTCTCGATCTAGGAAGTCTTTAATGCTCAGCACTTTTTTTTTTTTAAAGAATCAGTAATAGTTTCTATCAGCGACGTTCAATTTTTCTATTCCCTAATCAATTCGACAATCAACACTATATAATGAACATCAAGAACAAGAGATGATCTCTTCCATTTTTCTTCGTTATTTGTCGTTTATTTTATTCTCTGGTTCTTTATACAAATAATCCTTAATTTTCACTGCTGCAAAAAAATCACAAAATCTGTTCAAAATCAACTCTATCACTATTTTCATTGAGCTCTAGGTTTCTCAATTTTTCTTCTTCATCCATAAGATTTTCTTTCTGCTACTCTATGATTCGTGAATTTCCATCAACAATGGAAAACCCAACTGCAAATTCAATAAAAAAGATTCCTCTGAATCAACTCACCAACTTCATTTCTCTTAAACTCAAAGAAGATAATTTTCTTATCTAGAAAAACCTCATGTTACCAGTAATAAGAAAATTCAAGATCATGAAATATCTAGATGGATCCTACAGCTGCCCAAAACAGTTTACCAATTTAAGAAATCAAGTCAATGGTGTGGAAATCCATTGTATTCTGACTGGATTGATGAAGATTCCACAGTCATTATGTGGATCAACAGTACAATCTCTGAGTCTGTCATTGCTCATTTTGCTACTTCACAAACAAGTCATAAACTCTGGACTCACATTGAAGACAGATTTGCCAGATCTTCTCCAACTCATTTGATCCAACTGCGCACCAAGCTTCTTGCAGTTAAACAAGGCAACAAATCAATACCAATTTTATTAGATGAAATCAAAACATTGTCAGACCAACTAGCTGCTGCTGGTGAAGTGGTGTCAGACAAAGAACTAGTGGTATTGACATTATCGGCTCTTAACTCTGATTATATTCCATTTGCATCATCTATGAGACATAGATACCCACCAGTTTCATGCATAGAACTTCATAACAATCTGCTTAGTGAGGAAGCAGTCATAAGTCAAAGAAATTCAGATCTATTCCACAACTCTGCCAATCATGCTTTTACTGCTCCAATAAACTCATCAAGATTTTCTTCAAGAAATCAATCTCCAAGTTACAATACTTATTCTCAATCTTCTGGTAGAGACACAAATTCCTATAGTAGAGATAATCAATCTGGTGGCAGAGGACATCCCAGATTCAACAATACAGGTCCAAGATCTGGGAACAATAACTACTACAGAAGAAATTCTTTTTCTAGAAGAGGTTTAGTGTATTCACCAACTTCTACTGCACATAAATTTCCTGTGAACTCTCACTCAATGTTGGTTTGTCAGATATGCACCAAACCTGGTCACAGTGCTATAGAATGCAAAAATAGATTAAACATCTCATCTCACAATGCACCAAATCATCTAACTGCAATGTTAGCTTCAGCATATATTCTTGGAGAGAATCCTTGGTATGCAGACACTGGTGCCAATAACCATATACTCCAAACAAAGATGAACTTCAAGCTACATCAACAAAGTATGTGGGCATTGACAAGATCCAAGCAGCTAATGGAGAAGGTATGACTATATCTCATTCTGGTAGTTCTTTTAAATCAACTACAAATCATCTTTTTACATTAGATAATATTCTTCTAGTACCAAATGCAACACAAAACCTGTTATCTGTTCACAAATTCTGTACTGACAACAACTATTCCATAATCTTCACATCAACAGGTTTTTCTGTGAAGGACTTGCTCACTGGGAAGACACTTTTACAAGGACCTCACAATAATGGGCTTTATCTCATTCATTTCTTCAACACTCACCACCAAAAGCTTATTCAGCTACTCCATCCTCATTAACTTCTGAAATTTGGCACAGAAGGCTTGCTCATCCATCCTTCAAAACAATTCAATGCATCTCCAAAAGTTTCTCATTACCTTTTATTATCAAACATCCTATTTTCTGTAATGAATGTATGCTAGGAAGAAGTCATAAATTGCCATTCCAAATGTATTCTACTTTCAGTTCTTTTCCTTTAGAATTGCTTCATATAGATCTATGGGGTCCTAGTCCTGTAATGTTTAGGTATGGTTTCAGATACTATGCAATAATAATTGATGATTTTTCCAAATATAGCTGGCTCTTTTCTCTGACTGACAAATCTGAGTTTAAACACATATTTTATAAGTTCAAAGTGTTCATAGAAAAACAACTTCACCTTTCTATAAAGAAGATAAGAACAGATGGTGGGGGTGAGTTCTTGAATAAGGAATTAAGTTCATTTATAGTTCTGGAGGGAATTCAACATGAATATTCTTGTCCATATACACCTGAGCAAAATGGGGTTGCTGAATCAAAACATAGGCATCTGGTGGATGTTGGAAGAACCTTCTTGATTCAGTCTGGCCTAGGGGATATATCCTGGATAGACGCTTTCAACACAACCAATTACACAATCAATAGACTTCCTAATAAGTCCCTATACTATAAATCTCTATCAGAAATCCTATTTCAACAACCACCCAATTACAATTTCCTGAGAACCTTTGGATCCTTGTGCTTTCCATGGCTGAGACCATATGCATCTACTAAACTTGCTCCAAGAAGCATATCCTGTGTGTTTATAGGATATGGAACATCTCAAAAAGGATACCAGTGTTTGGATCCTACTACAGGAAGAGTCTATATTTCTAGACATGATCAGTTTCAAGAATCAGAATTTCCTCTTAGAAAATTTCATTCTCCTAAGCCTGACATAATCAAATCTTATTCTGACATTACTCACTTTCCCAAAGTTATCTCACCCTACACAGATATGTCTACTGCATTACCTGATGCCTCTTCTTTACTCTCTAAGGAAATGATCCATATAAACAAAGACACATCTAATATATTAACTGATATGTCCAACACTCACTCCATGAACACAAGAGCTAAGTCAAGCATTTGCAAGTCAAAAGTTTACTCCAGTAAACATTGTCTCTCTACTACATTAGTAGCTCAGATCCCTCAAACAACACCAACCTGTTTCAGCCAGGCTAACAAGAACCCAAAGTGGAAGATATGCCTTAGCAGAAGAGAATAATGCTTTACAACAAGCAAACACTTGGACAAAGGTTCATTACCATGATTCAATGAATCTGGTCGGTTGTAAATGGGTGTTTAGAATAAAGTATAAGCCAGATGGTAGTATAGATAGGTACAAAGCAAAGCTAGTTGCTAAGGGGTTTCATCAACAAGAGTGACTTGACTACTCAGAAACATTCAGCCCTGTGGCAAAGCCAACAACCATCAGAACTCTTCTAGCAATTGCAGTGACGTTTGATTAGTCAATCAACCAATTAGATGTAAGTAACGCCTTCCTTCATGGAGACATCACTGAGAACATTTACATGTCCCAGCCTCATGGTTTTATAGGTGAAGCTAATCCCACTCATGTATGCAAGCTCAATAGATCATTGTATGGACTAAAGCAAGCCCCAAGAGCATGGTATGCTAAATTGCAACAAGTATTAATCTCTTATGACTTCATTCTTAGTTCTGCTGATACCTCTCTGTTTGTCCAGAAGATGGGAACAAGAACCACCTATATTCTCATCTATGTTGATGACATACTCATCATAGGTAATTCTTCATCTTATTGCACTGAATTCATTTCAACACTTCAGACTCACTTTCCTATAAAAAATTTGGGATCTCTACATTACTTCTTGGGACTTGAGGTTCAAAGAAATACAACTGGATTGTTCTTGGCACAGACAAAGTATGCCCTGGATTTATTGGAAAAGCATGAGATGACTGCTGCTAAACCATATTCTTCTCATATTCCTGCAAACTTCAAGTTAAGTGACATAGCTGGGGAACCTCTAAGTGATCCTACTCCATTTCGATCATTATTAGGGGCATTGCAATACTTAACTTGGACACGGCCAAAAATTTGCTATGCAGTCAATCAAGTTAGCCAACATATGCAACAACCAAGCACAACTCATTTTATTGCAGCTAAGAGAATACTGAGATATATTAAAGGCACACTCACTTATGGCCTTTACTTCACAAAGGGAAATCTTTCTCTTAATGGCTTTAGCGATGCTGATTGGGCTGGCGACTCAACTACTCACAGAAGCACTGGTGGGTACTGCCTATTTCTTGGTACCTGCCCTATATCTTGGTCAAGTAAAAGACAAGCAACAGTGACCAGGTCAACAGAGGCCGAATTCCGCAGCCTTGCATATGCAGCTGCTGAGGTGGTGTGGCTTAGTAAACTTCTAACAGAAATGCACATCACACCAACTGGTAATCCAAAGCTCCTTTGTGATAACATAAGTGCAATCTCATATTCAACTAATCCAATTTTTCATTCTCGCATGAAACATCTTTCAATCGACTATAATTTTGTGCGAGAATTGGTTAATTCCAAGACACTATCAATTTCATACATCTCCACTACTGATCAGGCGGCAGATATCTTCACTAAGGGCTTTGCTGGTCCAAGATTCTCATATTTGAGGGAAAAACTGAATGTCCAGCCTCTGCCTGGATCCTTCAGTTTGAGGGGGCATAATAGAGTGTAACATTTACATTCTTACATTGTGTTTACTATACTTAATATAGCAAATATTAGTTGTTCAACTAGCACATGTTAGCATGCGTGATTAGTCAGGTAAGTCTGTAAAGAGTGTATGTTAGCTGTGTGTAAGTATAAGAACAGATTGTTCACGTTAAATGTGAGTGTAAGTTTTCTGATAATAAATGCACAGTGTTCTTCAATCGTTTACCAAGAACAAGAACAACTCTTTTGATCTTTAATTTCAATCTCTTTCTTGGTTCAATCAAACAATCAATCTATCAAGATAAACATAAATTAAAGATAAAAAATTCAATAACTTTATTTAAAACTTTCTTCCATGTTTTAATTTCGGACATGCATAGCGGAGATAAATATATGTAAATTAAGGATAAAAAATGCCTCAAGTATTTTGCATAGATGGTGCGCGTGTTAGTGCATTCAAAAGGTTCGTGTCATAATATAGCGGAATGACGAATTATAGTTTATCTTTCATTGTTAGCTCAAGATAGCAAGAAGATCGATTCATTAACAGCTGAGGTTGATATCTTGAAGGTAAACACCTCTCACTTGTACTTCAACTTATACATTCTACCGTATTACTTCCCACTTCCTTAAAACTTGTTTGGTGAGCAAAGCCTTAAATCACGTGCTGCTTAATCCCAAGTGGAGGGCACTATATCCAAAGAGTTTGATGTTATTTAGTTTGGAATAGCTGATCTCTATTATTATTTGGTTGAGATTTTGGATAAAAATGTTGGACTTTAAAAGAAATAAGTTTTTATATTACTATTGTGTACTGGAATCCCCTGTACCTTAAAACATATATTTATCTGCTTAAATCATGAATAAAGTTAAAGGTACTCACCAATTTCAAAACTCAGTAGCTGAGTTGTATATAACTAGTGAGACTTTGTGTTTCTGTTAAAATATATGAGATGTATCTTTTTTTTTAAGTATTTACTTGCAATTTATGTTTGTTCTTCGAATTTGTCCAGGCTTTGCTGCTTTTAGAAAGGAATACAACAAGAAAAAAAACAAACAAGAATTTGCTATTACGCGTGCTAAAAATGAAGAACTGATGAAAAAGTTTGAAGAAGCAGAGCGTAAAGCTAAAGAGCTTCCAGATTCTGTGCATATGTTTGGAACTAATAAAACATATATACGCTGCATTTTTCCTATTGGATGTATTGTATGGAAAATAATGGTTAAACAAATGAGTTTTAAATCTTTTACTAAAATATAAGATGTTGTGCTATTTGGGTTCGAGCTCCTGACCTATTGGTCACTTTACATGTTTTGGTTTTTTCTTTATTTTTTTTTGTGAATGAAACACTTTAGTCCCACATCGGAGAGTTTCCACTTCTTAAGTTGTATTAAGAGATTATATAAACAAACTTTTCTCAACCTATTTTGAT
>JAJJMC010005899.1:1414417-1450096 GCA_023531435.1 Papaver californicum
CTCAATCACTTTTTATTTTTATCTTTGAGTTGTGAGTTTTGTATTTGTGAATGATACCTCGTAAGCTTATATCTCAAATCGACTTTTAATATTAATACATGAACTCTTATAGCTTTTTGAATTCGTCGTGCTAAGTACACAATCTAAATACATGTGTAAATACATATTTTATATGCATGCGTAGCTGCTGAGTACACATGTCATACGGATGTGTAACTGCTGACTACACATTCCATATAGTTGTGTAATTGCTGAGTACACATTTATTTTGGTATTTCTATATTTTCTGGACATCAATGGTGTTTGTAATTTTTGTATTTTTTCATGTATATATTGTATGCACTATCATGATGGAGTAATAAAGTCTTTAATTTGTTTTTATATCCACTGGCTTTGCTCGCTAATCCTTTTAAAGAATTTTTTTTGATGTAATTTTTATTAAGTAATTATACAACTCGTTTATTGTGTTCAATAACAATCGAAAACTGTAATTGATTAATGAAGGAATTATTGTAGATTAATAATAGAGTAATACATGTATTTTTGTATGTTTTTTAAAAATGTAACTGGTGAGTACACAAGCCATATGGATGTGTAACTGCTGAGTATGCACGTGGCATGTATAACTGTTTAATACGCATGCCATATGTGGTAGCGACGGCTGCTTATGCATGTGTACCTGTTGAGCACACAAGCCATATGGATGTGTAACTAATGAGTACACAAGCCATATGGGTATTTAACTGCTGAGTACACATGCCATATGCATGTGGCATGTGTAATTAATAAATACACATGTCATATGCATGTGTAACCACTGAGTAGACATGCCATATATGGTGGTGGTGGTGGGCGACAGTGATGGTGGTGATGGGCGGTAGTGGGCGTTGGTGGTGGGTGGTGGGTGATCGGTTGTCATCCAAGCAAAATTATTTTAAGTTCTTTTCACTCATAATTATTAATAAGAGTATAGCAACCAGAATAATTCGATCCATGGGAGATATGGATTGTTAATTGATTTTGAAAACTTAAGTTACCTGGGGGATTTTGTTGTTCAAAAATTAATTATATTAAATAAAACTAAATTGAAAATGTTTAAGAAAATATCAGAGAAAAATGTTGGTTAAGGAATTCGCCGTCTATCACTACACATGTTAATCAACCACACATCAATATTATCATTACTTTCTCATGTTACCAATAACCCTAAAGTATCCCCAATCGGTGTTAACACTTTGTTACGTCTCCAAAATCAACAAATATTGCAAACGCTAATATATTATGAATCTTTTCCAACAAATAAACTAATGCTTTATCGCTAAGAGATTCAATTTGAGAAAATCTGAGATGAGTTATTCATAGGCAATACAAATACAATCGTAGTATATTCAACCTATGTCAAGTTTTACTTGTGATTTTCTTCACGATTCACACCGCTAGTGATCACAAATTATTATAATTCTTGATAAAGTTACCTAAAACTCTTAATTAGCTATAAATAAATTATTAATATATTTAATTCACGACTTAAATATGCAAAATATCTATTCGTGTTACATGAAAAAAATCATATAAATCATTCTCCATAGTAAAACATAAATGATAAACAAGATAGTGAATGGATAAAATTCAATGTATTAATTAACTAACTAACATGTTTGTGATTTTAGGTTACATCCCTAACCAAATAAAATAAATTAGCTACTCATATTGAAATGGTTAATTGGTGTTTGGTACTAACATTTTTTTCAATATTAGTGTTTAATATAACAATTGTCCAACTTAGGGTTTAGTACTTGGAATTAACGTTGACTATAGTTGACTTGGTTAAATCATGACTTCTGTTTAGTAATTATTATAATTTTAATAATATCTAATTATTAAAATTTTAAATAATATCTAATTATTAAAATTTTAAATAATATCTAATTATTAAATGAATTTACTATTACACCCTTCACTTTACTAATAGTTAACATTCCCTTTCTTATCAGAAGAAAAAGAAGAAGATAGTAGGTTGTTCTCGTTTCTTTAGCATTATTTTATATCTAGGTTAGAAATCAAATTATAGTAGCAACAAATGGAGTTTGGGGTTTGTTTGCTTGAAGTTGATGCAATTGAAGAGAGGAATGAGTTCGGTTTCAAGTTGGAATCGAGAAAATCAGGCCGAGAATGAAAAATGAAGTGACATGAAAGGTTCAATTTAAATAATTTTTAGTGATGAGCAACAACAACATATTGAGGAGAGGAGTTTGTGGTGGTCCTTGAATCTGAGATGGTTTCGTGATGAACTAGTGAAAGATATCGAAGAATGGGTTCATTTTGTCATTGGTGGTTGTGGCAACGAGATTCTTGGCTGAAAATTGGGTCGCTGATGGAATTAGGCAGAGTAGATTCAGTTCGTGGAGAGCTCGTTTTGTGGAAGATTTCAATACTTGAATGAGAAATAATCTACAACAGCAAATATGGGATGATTTAGTTGTTTGTGGGGTTTTTGATTTCATGGAAGTGTTAATAGAGAGTAGATGGAGGAGAAGGTTGATTGTGGTTTGAAATTGGGTTTACAGTGATTTGATTTTACCACAGGCCATTTTCACTTGGACTTGGAATTGGGTTTGAATTGAACAGAAAGTAATATTGGGGTTTTGATTAGGTTTTGACTGGGTTTAGTATGGTTTTGATTGATCTGTTTGATTAGGTTTATTTCGGTTTTGGTTGAATCAGTTCGATTGGGTTTCCATTGATCGAGACATTTTTGGAAGGTTTGTTTCAGACTTAGGATTGATTCTACCCATTGATATGTTCATCAATGAATTTCTCATATGCAGAGTTGTTGAGGCGGAAGTGAAGGCAGAAGAAGATGACGGAGAAAATTAATTAGGTTAAGTGGATATCTTGAATCATGACCGTAGGTTTAATATATACATCACAACCGTTAGATATTAGGCCCACATAAGCGATATATTTGTAAACTCATAAAATTTAATTTACAAAATTAGTTAAATTTTAGTCAATAACAGTCAGCGCGGGGCAACGTCTTTTTCAGGTACCAAACCCTAAGTTGGACAAATGTTAGACCAAACACTAATATTGGACAAAACCCAAGTACCAAACGTCAATTAACCCTATTGAAATTTATAACAATCAAATCAGAGAAAAGATAGAAAACAAACTACAAACGATTAAGAGCTCGAGCCGGAATCGCCACGAATTCGAACTATTTGTGCATAAATTAACTTTTAAGCTTCTGAAATTCCTTCAGGAATTTTATCAAATAGTTTGTGTGCATTAACTTTTAGTCTCTCATAATTCTCCTCCGTTAATCTCTGGTAATCGCTGGCATCAGCTCACCTGCGATAGCCACAGCTCAAGCTAATCCCCTCGAGCCATCTATCTTCTCTACCAACCATTATTCCAAAACTAAATAGAATTCAACAATTTTATGAATTTTCACTCAAGTTTTCGGATTCAATACTAACCCAAGTTCCCTAGCCACCTTAACTTCATACCAGCACCTCTAAATCGTCACCATTCATCCATGAATCGATGACAAAAATCATCATATCTTGAGTTATATTTTAAGTCAAGAAACTTGTTCTAAAGCAATTAAGACTCTACCAAATCGTATCCAATTGTCCCTGGCTTGTCTCGAGCTCACAAATCTCTCCTAATTCTCCTCTGTTAATCTCTGGTAATCGCTGGCATCAGCTCACCTGCAATAGCCACAACTCAAGCTAATCCCCTCGAGCCATCTATCTTCTCAGCCAACCATTATTCCAACCATCAATAGCCTCTTCTAAAACTGCCATCAACTACCACTCGAACCCATCACTTCCAGACTCGAGCAGCATCACCTATTCTTCACAGATTTCTCTCCAACCTCACCAATAATTCATTATCGACTGCTATTTCCTTCTCTTTATCTCACTGTCTCGGCAGTAACCCAACCTCTTCTCTGTGTTTTTACGTCTCTCAATATCTAATCAGATGAAAACCCAAACTCGATAGTGACTTTGTTTTTCTTCTTTGCTCAAGTTTTGAACAAACTACCCATTTATCCTCTCCTTCGAACTCTCTACTGCTTCACAACATCAACAGCTCACCACAACCACCAACTGCAGCCGCCAAAACACCTTCAAACACCATTTCTACTGAGACTCAACCCATCTCAAATCCTTCTTCCGCTCCTTCCTGTTTCACGACATAAACTCATTCTTCTCGTTTTGTTGTTTAAAACTTCCACTCCTCCTTCCTCTTAACCCATAACAGCCACCAGCCATATCTCTTAATTCAATCTTCTCTTGTTCCTTCTCAGCCTGACTTCTAACTTCTTCTTCATTCTCGCTGGCTTCTCCTTATTTCCGGCCACAACAACTAAAATCCTTTTTAATCCTTGTTTACCGGCAGCGACTGTGTTGAGGTCTGTGTGAAGTGAACCTGGATATGCAAAAAGAAGTGAATTATACCTTGCAGAAACTATCGATTAGTCGTAATATAAAATATAATGTGTCAGGTCCCGCTGATTTGGTCCGATTGTTCTAAGATCTTTTTTTAAAATATATTTTTAATTTGGTCTAAAAAAATTGTTATTTGGTCCTAAGGTAAACGCTACCCACACTTGATGACATCATCATCTTTTTGTCATAACCATAGATTAAAAAGTAATAAATTTTATATATTCGGAAAGCTTTCGACGAGATCTATACAACGAGCACAGCTTTCACTATTTTTTGAAACGTTAAGTTTTACGTTAGCCTTGAGCTAAAAATCAAGTACAAAATGAACTATCATCCGGATCCATTTTACAAAATAAACTACCATACGGGTTGATTCTACAGAATGAACTGCTAGAATGAACTACCATATGAATTCAATTTACAAAATGAACTACATGAAATGAACTACCATATGAGTTCATTCTACAAAGTGACTACCATATGAATTCATTCAACAAATGAACTACCATACAAGTTCATTCTACAAAATGAACTGCTAGAATCATACGAGTTCATTCTACAAAATGAACTCCTTGAAATGAACTACCAATATTGCGAGTTCATTCTAGAGAATGAACTGCTAGAAATGAACTACCGATATTACGAGTTCATTCTACAGAATGCACAACTAGAAATGGCCTACCAATATTACGAGTTCATTCTACAAAATGAACTACCATACAATTTCATTCTACAAAATGAACTACCATACGAGTTCATTTTACAAAATGAATTGTTATAATGATCTACCATATAAATGGTGTTCATTCTTCAATATGAACTACCATTACTAATACCCACGAAGATTAAAGCTTCAGAATATATTACAATGGCTACTCGTTGTATAGATCTCGTCGAGAGCTTTCCAAATATAATTTTTTTGTTAATTTTTGACTTATAGTTTGGGAGATATTTAATTTTAATATTTTTTTTCTTTATTTTAAGTAGAGAGAAAAAAAGAGAGTAAAGAACAAGAGAGTGACGTGAAGAAGTGAGAGAAAACAATAGAAAGAAGGGATGATTTTGTATTATAAATAAAAGGACCAAATAGAAATCCCTCAAATATCGCTGAACCAAACTGACTTGGGACCGACAAAACCATAATTTCCCTTGTATTATGCGTCTTAGATTTAAGTTATAAGAGGAAGGTGGTGGCCTTGATCTGGACTAAGTCTGTCCTTAACAATTCTCAAGAGGTTTTCAGTAGCATCCCTGAATATAATTACGTCTTCCTTTAGCAATTGGACTCACTTTAACACTTCTTTATAAAACAGTTGGTTTTCCCGTAGTGATTCTCTGAATTGCTTTGTACAACTGAATGCCCCATAGTAATTTTCTGTTTTGATGCATTAGAGACTTGTGTGCTTGCTAGCTTTGCACCCATCAACACCCAATGACTCATGATAACATAGGCTCTCATTGATCTTATGTTGCTTCACATGACTCCAAAGTACCTATAAAACTCAAAACAAACGTAAAATACACAACACAAGAGAAATAGTTAAGAAAAACATAAAAAAAGTTGATATACAAATAATGTATCTTAGGCACTATTAGTGGCGGCGGTGGTGGTGGTGGGGACATCATTTTACTATATTTTAATTTAATAATTTTGGATTTAGATTTACTTATTTTTTAATTAGAAACTTGACAATATATTTAAGGATATAAATGCCTTTTGATAATTTGGAACCTAGATTTAAAAATAATAATAATTAGAGATTTGGTTTTATCGGTAATCAATTAGTAGGGTCTTAGCCTAATTTCCTCTTTATCAACATAAGACGGTATCTCTGTTATGGAAGTCTTTATCGGTCTAGCAACTCATCATACCGAAGAAGATGTATGTGGTTCACAAAGAAAAGTTGAGATTGGCAGTCAAGCTCGAATTTATGAGATCCAACTTAAAGAAGAAGGAAGATCTATATTATGAGAAGTTGGTCACCATGATTGGAGATGATTTTGATGATGGAAAGGGATATAAAGTAACTTGATTTGGGCATAATCAAGCCTTTAAACATCCTACCTCATCTTACGGTATAAAAAGTCATAAGAGAGATATAATCAAGATTAATTTGAGTGCAAAATTGTACAGGTTTGTGCATGGAGGTGACAATGAATCATACTTCTTATGGTTGCCGTACGATTTTTATATGCTTAAGGGAAATCACAATGCTTCGTAAATTCCGCAAAAATGGTTTAGCTATGCCAAGCTATTATGGTTCCTCTAAGTCCGCTTACATCTTACAATATTTTCTTAATTATTATTATGTCGGAGATTATTATTATTATTATTATTATTTTATTTTTTTTATGAGAACGAAAATTTTATTAGATAGGAAAAACCGATTGCACATTAGTGGTGGGAAGCCTCGCCACAAGCTGAGCTCCCACACCCTTTTGTATGGAAATGCCAAGTCTAAAGAAAAGGAAGTTGCCTATTTTGTAATTGTAATCTAGGCTTGCAGTGCGGTTCTGTAGCCGGGGCACAAAAGCGATAAGGTCTTCTCCTAATTCCCCCAAAGTGGTGAACGCTAACACGCTGAACCCATATCCATGGTCTTCACATTGGGTTAGGTATTTGCTGTTCTTGCGAGTCGTAGCGTTCGAGATTGCCTGGACGGGCGTGAAGGTGGCTCCCATGGCACCCGTGAACGGGGAAACTCCTGTGACATCAAGGCACACGTCTCGTCCATTCTCCCAGTTGTATACTAGGATATCCGCTGGCCTCAATGAATTCTCATTGTCTGAGAGGAAGCCTAGGTTAGCTTCCTTGCGAGCGACGACTCCAGCTTTGTAGCACATGTCAGATAGCACATCCATGACTAAATCGTGTCGAAATTTGAGGCCCACCTCACTGGCACAATGAAGTGCATGATCGCCAAAGACGTCCATACCCCGCCCACAACAAGAACATAAGATCCCCTCTTTATTGGATAAAGAATATTTTTACAAGAAACTAGTTAGAAGCCTAACAAGATAAGCTCTAACATCGTACTAGATTAGCTGAACAGATTTTCGTGTTAGGCTATCAAAGAGCTTCATGAGGAACCATTCAAGGGAGCCGAAGCGGATAGAGGTCCTGATTATATCGCAAGGGGGGGCAAGCTAACTCTATCTTCCATGTCAAATTCTGCAGTATTACGTCATTGGGACTCGAACTTGAGACCTCATGGAACGTATCAAAACCTTTTGAGGAACGGGGATGACCAGCTGAGCTAGCTATTCGTTGTTATTTGAAATAATATAAACCTTTTATTGAGTGCCAACCTCTAAGTAAATCTAAGAATTGTTACTGTGTGTACCCTAATATTTTAACACTAATGCGACGTTATAAGCGGGAAAGTCCGTCAGTTCATGTCCGACAACCGTATACCCTGGCCCGGTTCCACCGGTCTATTTCTCCTACCTACTTCCAAAACCTTAAAAGAAGGTCCTGCAACATCCCAGGTTCTTGACAGATAAGTTTTCTCAACTGTATAAATATAAGAGATCTAAACTATAAAAGGTACGATACCTAACCTTAAAAAATCTTGCAGGAAATAAGTACTGACTAGGGTGCCGGAGCCTCTTTTTTATTTTTTTGTAGGTTTTTCCAATCTTAATTACCATAAGAAGGAGATCAATTATCAACATCATCGAGATTGTTTGCGGTGAAAATAGATAAAGTTTTGCCCAAACAAATACATTTTTGGGTTTTGATTCTTCTTCGATAAGATCATAACTGGGGTTAAAATGTAAGTCGTGGATTTGAGTTGAATCATGAGCTATATAAGTATAATTTAAAAAAAAAATTAAAATAAATTATTAGTGTTTATAATACATAACATGGAATAAATAACCAAGGTGACCACACTTCCCATACAAAAACTCCTCCCATATTATTTTCTTTAAATATAAATCTTCTAAAAAAATAAATGATAAAATACCCCATTTCCTCTAATATTGGGTAATTTTAGTTTTTAGTTAATTTTAAAATACCCGAGATGCCCTTCCCTATATAACGTATATGTTTCAAATGGAAATAAATGAGAAAATCAAATCTTGGTGAGAGAAATATCGGATAAATCAAATTTTCTCCAAATAACAGAATCTGATTCAGGAAATAAAAAAAAATTCTCTCTCAAAATCTTCGTTTCTTCTTAGATTCTAGGGTTTCAATTCAAACAGATCTTCTCCAAATAAATCTATTGAATAAGTTTCAACAGAACTCGTTTTCGTTTCTGTTTAATTGAAGACAAGTTATAAGTTGTCGTATCATTCATCAGGTAATTTTGATTTTGATTTTACTTGATTTTGGTTTTCTTATTATGATTTTGATTGTATTTTTAATTTTCGAGTGTTATTGATTATGAAACTTTTATGTTTGTTCTTCAAATCAGTCATCAGTGAGATTATATATTGGTTTGAAGATTCCAACTGAAGTAAAGTTTATTCTTTCAATTTGATCATATTATCATTCGGCTCAAGCTATTGTTTAGTTCAATTATTCATCGCAAACTAAAATTCAACTTTTCAGGTATAATTGATTTTTTTTTTTATTTCTTTTGAATTTTTGAGTTTATGTTGATTATGAAACTCAGATCCATTTGTTTTTACGATTTATCTGGTTATGTTGTTGATGTTCTTATTCAAATCTATTGGAATCAAAATTGTTATGGTGTTGATGTTCTTATTCAATTTTTTTTTTGTTGTTGTTTATATTCATATCTAGTGAAACTTTTTTTGGTTTCATACTTTGTCCTGTAGATCATGAAATCTGTTCTCGCGGTTATATCTCACAAAAAGGATACATTATTGTTTCGTATTGGTCTACAAGCATCTGTTTTTAATTTTACTTGATTTTGGTTTTCTTATTATGATTTTGATTGTATTCTAATTTCCGAGTTGATATTGATTATGAAACTTTTCAGTTTGTTCTTCGAATCAGTCATCAGTGAGATTAGATATTGGTTTGAAGAATCCAAATGAAGTTACAGTTTATTCTTTCAGTGAGATTAGTTCAATCATTCATCGCAAACTGAAATTCAAGTTTTCAGGTATAATTGATTTTGTTTTTTATTTTGTTTGAATTTTTGAGTGTATGTTGATTATGAAACTCAGATCCATTTGTTTTTACGATTTCTCTGTTTATGCTGTTGATGTTTCTTATTCAAATCTATTGGAATCAAAATTGTTATGTTGTTGATGTTAATATTCAAATTTTGTTGTTGTTGTTGTTGTTGTTGTTGTTGTTGTTTTTGTTGTTGTTGTTTATATTCACATCTAGTGAAACTTTTTTTGGTTTCCTATTTTGTCATGTAGATTATGGAATTTGTTCTCGCGGTTATATCTCACAAAGAGGATACATTATCTTTTCGTATTGGTCTACAAGCATCTGTTTTTGATTTGAAAGGTAGTATATGTTCAAGTTGGTGTCAATTCTGTGTTATTTCTATAGAAATTTTCCACATAGTTGGTGATCAGGAAAAAGTTATCAATTGTGATTTTGATCTCCAATCGGTTGCTTTATTTACTTTTTTTAATAAGCTTCCAATTCTTGAGTTACATGTAAGGCATAGAGATGAGTCCTCTAGTTCTAGTTTAGGAAGTTCATTAATTATACCTTTTGAGCAGCCACGAATTTAGGAATTATACCTTTCGAGCATGCAGGACTTACAAATTTAGTTGATTATGATGTCAGTAATAAAGTTAAAGAACCTTTGAAGTCTGTGCTTTGGTTAAGCCTTTTTCAGGGTGTCAATCAGGTGTTTACGGGAGGTGTTCAACAAGTTCGCTCTAATTGTTGAAATATCATGCAACATATGGGTATTCATTTAAGATGACAAGGAATGAGAAGTTGAGGATTGGTGCATGTTGTTCTAAGAAGGAAGAAGAGAAATGTGAATGGCATATATATGTTGTTTCTATTGATGGTGTTGAAGGTAGTCATTTTATTATCAAGGAGTTAAATAAGAAGCATACTTGTTGTTGTGGAGTTGTAAACAAACCACATCTGTCGAAGAAACTAATTAGTATCTTGATTCTCGAAGAAATTAAACAGAATCCAAGAAGAAGACAAAGGATATTATGAATCTGTTTACAAGAGAGTATGGCTTTGACATTAGTCTTTATTATACATATGCATGGAAGAGGCATGCATTGAATATTACATAGGGAGAGAACGAGAAATCATTTATGTACTTGAAATAGTATACCAACAAATTGATTGAAACCAATCCCGGATCTCGTTTTGTTTTGGAAGTTTAAAATGGGACTCAAAAATTTCAGAGATTGTTTATCTGTTTCGGAGCATGCATTCGTGGATTCAATTACTGTCGTCCTTTATTATTCCTTTATGCATCCCATTTGAAAAGCAAATACCTTGGTCATATCATGGCAGCAACAGGCCTAACCGGGAATGATGATAATTTTCTTAAACATTCTATTTGTTTCTGTTGGTTTCATCATTTTTATATGCTGAAATTTTTTTTCCTGATCTGTTTCAGAAATCTATCCTTTTGCTTATGTTGTGGTTTCATCGCAGAATGACGCGAACTGGAAATATTTTTTGGAGAATTTGAAGGAAGTCATTTCTCCTCTGCACAAAAAGCTTACTTTTGTCAGTGATCGAGGTAGTGGTTTAGTGAATCAAATTCCTGATGTATTCCCTGATGTTGTTCATGGTTGGTGTTATTGGCATATGAAGAACAATATCAATACATACTTGCCGAAGGCCAATAAGGTTTATAACAATTATGTGCTAGGATTCTTTGAAAAATGTACGTATGCTAATTCACATACAAAATTTTCAGAAAACTGGGAGAAGTTGTTGTAGGTCAAAAATCAGAAGTTACAAGATTATTTGAGTAGAGCTCCGGTTGATAAATGGGCAAATGTTTATTTCCCGGGTCGTTGTTATAGTAGGTTGTGTTCGAATATCGCTGAGAGTTTCCATAGTTGGATCCTTTAAGAGAGAGATAAACATATAGCCATCATGGTTGATGAGATCAGAGTGAATCTTATGAATCAAATATGTGTACATCGCGAGGAATATGCAACATTATTGAAGTGGCGAGAAACTTTATGTCCAGAATTTGAAATTGAGCTCTACAACAACAATATGCACAGCCGTGAATACAGTGTCACCAAGTCGTCGCAATATGTCTTTGAAGTTCATTTTACATTAACACAAAAGGTCGATTTGCAAAGAAGAACCTGTTCTTGCAACCGCTGGCGCATTAACGGTTTCACTTGTTCCCACGCTATCCGTTGTATCATGATAAATGAAGAAAATCCGTATAAGTATGTCGAATTCTACTTTACAGTAAAGTTCTACCGTGAATCATATGCAAGAGCAATTAAAACTGTTCCCACAGTTGAAAAGCCTGCGATTGTGTCTCCAAAATATGTTGTTCTTGGTCCTGATGCTCTACCACAATCAGGTCGTCCAAGGAAGAAGAAGAGAATTCCTAATACAGATTTAGTTCCTAATAAGAAGATGAGAACTTGTGGTAGTTGCCATGTTTTGAGTGCCCATAACCGAAGGACATGCCCTGCGCGGCAGATGTGAATTCATTTTGACTACAATTTATCGACTTTCATTTTCAGTTTTCGTCTAGACTACTATATGTTTTAATCTATATTTTTTGATTTATTTTTTTTTCTACATTTTTTACAGTTAAACATGTCAATTTGATGGAGTGTTTCATGTTTGTTTAATTTTAGATTAAGTTTGTCAGAGTTGCAGGCTTTTATAATTTGTTGGAACCAAAATAGGTTTCATAGTTTTTCACATGCTCAAAATAGGTTCCATAGTTTGTCACATGCTTTAGTATTTTTTTCATCTCTAATATGATAGAACTTTTTTTGGTTCCATCATTTTTTACCGTTAAACATGTTAATTTGCTGCAGGTGTTTCATGTTTGTTTCATTTTAGATTAAGTTTGTCAGAGTTGCAGGCTTTTATAATTTGTTGGAACCAAAATAGGTTTCATAGTTTGTCACATGCTCAAAATAGGTTTCATAGTTTGTCACATTCTTCAGTATTTTTTTCATCTATAATATGATGGAACTTTTTTTGGTTCCATCATTTTTTTTCATCTGGAATAAGATGGAACTAAAAAATGATGGAAGTTTTTTGGTTCCATCATTTTTTGTTTATGTCTGTGATAAGTATGTTCATCCTGGATCCGTCACTTCCAGTATAAAAAAAACAAAAAAAAAGAGAAAAATATCACAACATCTTGATTAAGAGTCGATATTATAACTTAAGACTAGTGATCGATGAAAAAACTGTTCTTAGTTCTTTAAACTTGCACCTAGCAAAAGCTACCATGTATTTACAACTTCTTTAAAACTGCCCTTTTGTACTTAAGAGTACCATCTGGTTTCAAGTTTTTTTTTGATATTTTTTTTTTTTGCAATTTCAGCATGTAGAATTCAATCATATCTCCGGCGATGTCACCCTTTCTTATTAAGGTATTCATATTCCTTCCCGTTATGTACAATCCAAGCTCTTTTTTCTCCCATGCCATGTCACTGTTGTTAAATTGTTGAAAAACAAATTAATGATTAAAGAAGAAGAAAAGAAACTGAAAGAAAATGTATTCTCATTTTGGTTTCAACACTGAAATTATGAAACCAAAAAATTGAATAGTATGAATGCCACTTACCTTTTATTATGCATTTTAAAATATCTTCACACCAGCTGTTTCTGATTTGAATTGAGTACCTGCATAATCTTCAAGTTGTCAACTGCTTTCAACTTCACCTTTTTTTTTCCTGTTTGTTTCTTCTCCAACTTTTTAGATTGCTTTCTGCTAACAGAACGACTCTTATTTCTTTTCTTCTTCTTAACTTCCCTAGGTGTATAATCCTGCATCTTAACAGGTGCTTGCTTATTCCTTTTTTTTCCTTATCCTTGATATTAGGTTACTCACCTTTTCTTCGACTGACGTCTTCATTCTCACTATCTTCTTTGTCATTGTCACTTTGCGTCAATCCCAAACTGAAATGAGGTATATCATCTTCTAAATCAATTACATCTTTTGCCATGTGTATAACTGAGTGGTAGCACATGCCTTTACTTTATGGCTTTAATGTAGAACTCTTCTTTGCATATTCATCTTTCATTTGCTGAAGAATAGTTTCATCAATTGAACCCTGAGTTGACACTTCAATCTCTATCTCTGGCTTTGACGAAGAATTTTTCTTGGCTTCCATTCTACATGCTCAGCCACCTTGATATCTTCTATTGTGTCTGGAGTCAATTCAGAAACTTCTTCTATTACACTCTTCAACTCATTCTTCAACAAAGAAGATTCAACTTGTTCAGCCACCTTGATATCTTCAGTAGTGTTTGCAGTTATCTCCAAAACTTCTTCTATTACATTATATGTGGCTTTCTTCGCTTTGTTGATTTCAGATTCAACTTTATCATCCACCTTCAATTCTTCAATTGTGTACGGAGTTAACTCCGAAACCTCTTCAATCAGCCGTTGAGCTTTTCCTTCCGATGATGCAACCTTTTCTGGTTCCATCACTTGTTGCTCCTGAACTTTTCCTTCAGTTGATTAAACCTTTTCTGGTTCCAACAAACAATCTTCAAAATATTCAATTAAACCTTGAATCTCAACTTCATGAGCTGAAACCTTTTCTGGTTCCACTGCATCATCTTGTTCTGTTTCTTCAGGCATATTCATTACCTGCAAGATTTTTTGATTTCAAAAAAATTAGATTCAATGATAACAAACAAATCAAATCAAATCAAAGTAAATTATCACCTCAGCATTATCTTGTTCAACATTGTCAGACTTTTTCTTTTGTTCACCATCTTCAACCAATAAATCATTTTCTTGTTCAATCTCAACATCGCCAGCATCTTTTTCTATTTCTTCTTGCCACAAACTTCTTTCTTTTTCTATCATGTCATCCACAATATTTATAGCTTTGATTATCATATCCTATAATATTTAACATATGTTAGATATTAACATTTCTAACTTAAGATAATTCTCAAATGAAACTTTTTTGATTTCATTAAAAAATAAATTCATACCAATCTATTCAAATGGAACTATCATTAACCCAACACACACAAATAAACAAGATCATATTTAACACATCTAATATTTAACATATCACCTCCATATCTTCTTCCCTGTTCGAAACCGTTTCAGGTACCGTTTCTTTATTGTCTGAAACCGTTTCTGTTTCATCTCTTTTACGTTTCTGTCTCACGTAAGTCTTCATCACTGGTTGTAACCTCTCCTCAGCATCATATTTGGCCAGAATTGATTGATCTTCTTCAGAAATCCCATTGTTACCAACGGTTGTAAGTTTTTTAATCAAAATTCCCGCCCACTTATATTTTTCCTTGTAAGGGTTATCTTCATTTCCAGTTCCAACATTCTCTTCATTTCTATCACCAACAATCTCTTCACTTGCATTACCCTATTCATTTCCATCACCAACTTGCAGTTCACCATCAATGTACTCTTCAACATGAATATCTTCTTCCTCTATACGCTGGACCAAACGTATTTCTTGTTCATTATATGGAAGCAAGAAGGATTCCTGACGGTGACCCACATTCATCTGCAGAACACAACAAAATTTATGGAACTTTTTTTGGTTTCATCTTTTTTTTTTCATCTGGAATATGGTGGAATTAAATAAACTATGGAACCTTTTTTTGGTTCCATCACTTGTTTTCATCTGGAATAAGGCGGAACCAAATAAATGATTGAAATTTTAATTCTCAGACATTAAAAATTATAAACAAACAAGAACTATTGTTGCTTTTACCTTTGAGAAAATTTCTGGTTTATTGCTAAGATCATCAAAATTATTCACCACTGCCTTGCTTATTTCATCTAGGTTCCATCTAGTGAACCTTGCGTACATCTCGTTCACATCCTGTCTCAAGGTGATGTTTGACATCTCGGCAAACCAATACTGAAAAAAATAATACACATCATCCAAATTAGTAATCAAACTCGGGAAAAATATAAAACAAACAACTTATGAATCAAAAGAAACAAAAATTAACTTACCAACATCATCAACTTCTTCAACTTTTATTATCGACTCAATTAGATACTCATGAAAAACATCTGGCCAACACACCTTATTCATCTCAAATACTTGGTACAAGTATTTTGAAGTCAGATTCTTCCCACCTTTGTTTGGGAAAAATATCGAAACCAAGAGATAGAAGACGAATAGCTTGACGAAGTCTTCAGCTTTGGTTTCATCTGCTGCAGTTTGCATCATAGCTCTCAGAATATCAGTTTTCCTCATCTTCTTATCTCCCTTAAAATACTCGACCGCAAACATGTTCACCCTTTTCTTCAGCTCATCATCTTTGGCTATATCTACATCCTTCATAATTTGTAGACCAAATATCATAGAGAATTGTTCAGGTGTGGTCTGTAATATCATATTCTTTTCCCTCATTAACTTGAAGCAATCTGGTTTCGCACGCTTGACACTTTTATAATATGACCCTAAGATCATCTGAATTGCTTTTGTCATTTTTTTCAATTTTTCTTCTTGCAACGTACCTTCGTAGAACGGTTTGAGGAAACGCCAAAATGGACAAGCAACAAGGGCCTTCATGTGTTTTTCCTTATTCTGTATCAAAGCTTTTATATTAGGTGCCTCCGCACACAAATGATGCAACGAGCACCTATCTGGTTTTTTTATTCTTTTTTTACCTGTTGTTAAACCATAAGTTGATAGACACATTTTTGTGTCTGATTTAATCTCAATTTTATATATTGTTGGTATTTTATTTTTGTACTTATTATGGTTTTTATTGCTTTTTAGGTATTTTTGGAGAATTGTTAAAGGCACCTTCACATTGGATTAAGGCACCCCAATTGATTTATAAAGGCACCCAAGGATTAATGCACCCAAAATTCAAATTGAAAATTTGGGCGGGAAGAAGAATTTCTATTCTTCATGCAGCGTGAAATAGGAAATTGGGTTGAAATTTGGAAACTTGCATCTTCTTTGGAAATTTCCTAAACTAAGAAGTTAGAATTGTTGGTAAAGAACTATAAAGATAAAGAGATCAAAGTGATTCCCCATTTAACAATCAAGAATCAAAATCAGGAAAGAAAATCAAGTTTTTTTGGAAAATTCTAATCGGTGATCAAAGAAGAATTTGAGGAAGTTTGTAAAGTGATTTGAGGATTGGGATAGTATAAATAGAGGTTATGATCAATTGGGTTGAGAGAGAGAGGATTGAGGAAGTTTGAACCGAAGCAAAGAAGTGATTCAGTCAAATTCCGGCCAACTCCCGTCACCGCCGACCACCTGCTGCTGCTCCGGTCACCGTGTTCTTCATCTACCATCGCCTGAGAAGACAACACAACAACGTTCACAAGTGTTGCTGATTCAAGCTCCTGTTGCCTTAGCTTTCCAACCACTTTGTTGCTTATTACCTTTCTGTGACAGCTGAACCATCTCTTGTTACACTTATAAACGTTTCTGTTCAGCTGTTACACCATTATTCAACCTTGTAATCAATATTTTGAGCAATGAAAAGATCTTTTGAGCAAGTTTTCTCCAACATGAGCTAAGTTTCTTTACTGGGATGATGGAGGAGGTTTTTCTCTCAATTTTATGTGGTAAGTCTATTTTATTTGATTTATTTATAATTCTTTATCTATTAAATTGCATAGTTTCTAAATAGAAAAAAAAGGTTTTCATTCAGTAGTGGCGTTTTTGTTTGATGGATCATGCTGGGTTGACGACCATTGATGTTCCATGCTTATGATTTACCTCTGCTTGTTTGCATAAAAACCTATTTTGGCAATATCTGAGCTTAATTATTTAAAAAGAATTACATGATTAATCACATAGTTGTGGGAAATAACTGAATCCTGATTCCTGGTTTTCTCCATATTTTCTAAAAACATCTCTAGTTTATTTTGCTTTGTTTTATTTAATTAGATTAAGTTTATTATTTTCTAAAATCATTACCTTCACAAGTTCGAGAATCGAACACTTTTTACCACTATTCTAAAACACATCATAAGTAAACCATAAGCACCAACCAAACTTGTCCCAACCAGAGAGTGAACATGATGAAACCAATTTCGGTTTCATCAAAATATCCATTAAGTAAAAAACACCAACAGAGTTGGTCCCAACCATACAGTGAACATGATGAAACCAATTTTGGTTCCATCAAAATAATCATTAAGTAAAAAACACCAACAAAGTTGGTTCGAACTATAAGTCAACATGATGAAACCAATTTTGGTTCTATCAAAATAGTCATTAAGTAAAAAACACCAACAGAGTTGGTTCGAACTATAAGTGAACATGATGAAACCAATTTTGGTTCCATCAAAATAGCCATTAAGTAAAAAACACCAACAGAGTTGGTACAAACTATAAGTGAACATGATGAAACGAATTTTTGTTTTAGGGTTTATTTTGGTTATTTTGTAATTTTCGGACACTTTTTGGACATTTTTGGACATTTTATTATTTTTAAACCCTACGGAAGGGTAGTTTCAAATATCAAACTGTGTGTAGGGAAGGACGACAATTACGATATTGTCTCGGCCCCTCGGGTTCGCACACTATTGAAAAGGATATTAGTGGCCCGAGTCGACTTCAATGGTTCATCGCCCGTCTGGTACGGGAGGTAAACTTCGACCAACCCACGAATCTCCTGTCAGTGGGTTTTCTGGACGCCTTTGTATGCATATATGCTGAGGACTGAATACGGACTTTAATTTTTGCATAGTAAAGGGCAAGGCCTGGCCATATAAGATAAGGTTTCGGATTTCATCACCGTCTCCTTCTTTCCCGCCTTAGGAAAACGAAAACTACGCGAACCTACGCCTAAAATCTTGACTAGAAAGAGACCTATAGGGTATCGAGCTTGTTGGAAAATCGTTCAAAAGGACTGTACTGGTTACTTTATTAGCCTAACTCGAAGTTCAGGAAGATTATTTTAAGTTGATTAGAGCCGCCTTGTAACCCAGGGAAAAGTGCCAAAGAGACAGGGTTATCAAAGCTCCTTAGAGCTTATCCTGTTTCTCTTCGACTTAATCTAATTCGGATCGTTCTAAGAGGTTTGTTAAAATTGTAACCAGTTGCTTTTTGAAAGAATAGAAGCTGGTCTAGAAACAATCTAAGTGGAACCATCATGCTTGTTGTTTGCTAGATTTAGGTTTAATTTGGTTGAGTCAGGGCACGATTGTGTTTGATTAATTGCTTGTTAGGATTTAATTTTTGCATGCCAAGAACGCCCTTAAGGCGAACTTGGGATAGAGAACCTCAAGGTAGGTTAATTAGTGGAAGACTTGTAGTTCACCTTAACCTTGAGAAGCCAACTGAGAGTGAACTAGTCACTCCCGAGACCGTGTCAGCAATGACATCTCTGAAGGATTTGTTGAATCCGACCCGGACCTCACGTCCATCTTGCATCAAGTTAGCTGCTACTAAAGCAAGCTACGAACTGAAACCTGGAATCATACAGATGCTTCCATTATTCTTAGGAAAAGAAAACGAAAATCCCTATTTTCATGTTAGGGAATTCGAGGAAATATGTAGCACAATCAGGATTAGAGACTTGAATGACGAGTCTATTAAACTTAGGTTATTTCCCTTTTCACTAAGAGATAAAGCCAAGTCGTGGCTGTATAGCTTGGCTCCTAAGTCGATTGAAACCTATGCCCAACTTACTTCAGCTTTTATTCAGAAATTCTTCCCTAGGAACAAAATCTCCTCAGTTAGGCAGAAAATTTGCACATTTTCTCAACAAGAGGGAGAGTCTCTATATATTTATGTAGAAAGGTTCAATGACTTATTGTCCCAATGCCCAGACCACGGTATAGAAGAGTTAAGGCTAGTTCAGATCCTCTATGAGGGTTTGGATTATGCATCTGTAACCTTGGTTGAGTCTTTGTCGACTGGAGGGTTCGACTGTAAGACTCCTGCTGAGGCGATGAAATTTCTGAGTGACATCGCCGAGAAAACCCACCAGTGGGAGAGCATTAAGGAGCCAAGAAGAACAATTCTTATAGGAAGAGGAAATGTTAATAGGGTAGAAGGATCTTTTGATTCAAACGCCCAAATAGAAGCCTTATCTAGAAGGCTAGAACTGGTCGAAATGAATCAAGCTAGTAGTTCAGAGCCCCACCAATTCGAAGAGCAGGCTCTTGCTCTTTATAATAACACTAGATTTGATAACCAGAGAAAGTTCGACCCATATTCGGAATCTTATAACCCTGGCTGGAGAAACCACCCGAACCTTTCCTGTTCGAAAGGCCAGGCTCAAGGTCAGTTTAGTAATGCTAAAGGTCCTCCAGGCTTCAGTTATAAGAATTCGGCTGGTCCAACTCAGCCCAGCAATGACGAAAAGAATGAGCAGAGATTCCATACCTTAGAAAAAGCTATTTCTAGTTTACAAACCTCAGTTAGTGACATTGCTGCGGCTCTGAGAGAGAGAGAACCTGGTAGGTTCCCTAGTCAACCCCAACCCAATCCTAGAGGATTCAATAAAATATCGACTGGTGAGAAATCATCCAGTCATGTGAATGCAATTAGTACCCTTATGAATGGTAAGGTAGTGGATAACAAGGTAACTAGGCCTGATAGTGAACAAACTGTAGTTCACCCTGACCCAATAGTTGAAGAGACTGATAAAGCCTCTGAAGAGCCTGAGGCAACCCCTCAGAGAACTGATTTTATGCCTAGAGCCCCATTCCCAAGGTTGTTAGCACCTACTAGGAAGGAATCCAATTTTAATGAAATAATGGAAGTGTTTAAGCAGGTCACTATCAACCTTCCATTATTAGATGCAATTAGGCAGATTCCCCCCTATGCCAAGTTCCTTAAGGACTTCTGCACGCGAAAGCGAAAGCATAATGTGCATAAGAAGGCCTTTATAGCTAGTCACGTAAGTTCCATTTTGCAGAATAGTACAACACTTAAGTACAAAGACCCAGGTTCCCCAACCATAGCTTGCACAATAGGAAACTACCGGGTAAAAAGAGCCTTACTCGATTTAGGAGCCAGTGTGAACTTACTGCCGTACCATGTGTACCTCCAGCTAGGACTAGGCGATTTGAAACCTATCCAGATGACTTTGCAGTTAGCTGATAGGTCTGTGAAAATTCCTCGTGGTGTCATATAATATGTTTTGATTGAGGTGGATAAATTTATTTATCCAGTGGACTTTTTTGTGCTTGATACCAAACCCGTGCCTGATCCAGAAAATCAGATACCGGTTATACTAGGTCGCCCGTTCTTAGCAACATCTAATGCGATCATTAACTGTCGTAACGGTGTTATGAACTTGTCTTTTGGTAACATGACTATTGAGCTGAATATCTTCAACATTAGTAATCAACCACTGGAGTTAGATGACCCCAGCTTAGAAACCGTCAACATGATAGAAACCCTAGTTCAGGAGTCATTACCAAATACTTTGATAGAAGACCCGTTAGAGAAATGTCTAGCCCACTTTGGATTAGATTTTGATGATAGGGAAATTAATGAGGTGAATGCCTTGCTAGATTCGGTACCCCTGTTAGACACTAGCAATAGGTGGACCCCTAGGTTCGAACACTTACCAGTCCCTAAGTCAACCCTAGTTCCCTCCCTAAAAGAACCTCCAAAATTGGACCTTAAGCAGCTATCAGATACCCTGAAATATGTGTACTTAGGCCCATCAGAGACCTTATCTGTGATTGTAGCTTCAGATTTGGATAGTGACCAGGAGAATAGGCTAGTAACCGTGCTTCAGGACAATAAGAAAGCCTTATGATGGACCATAACAGACATTAGGGGAATTAGCCCAACAGTTTGTTATGCTCCAGATCCATTTAGAAGAGGAGTCCAAACCGTCTAGGGAGATGCAGCGTAGGCTCAACCCAAACATGAAGGAGGTAGTTCGAACAGAAGTGCTTAAGTTGCTAGATGCAGGTATTATTTACCCAATTTCAGACAGTATGTGGGTCAGCCCAGTTCAGGTTGTCCCTAAGAAGTCAGGTATCACTGTAGTCAAGAATGAGGATAATGAATTGATCCCAACCCGAGTTACCACGGGTTGGCGTGTTTGTATAGACTATAGGAAATTGAACAAGGCCACAAGGAAGGATCACTTTCCCCTTCCTTTTATTGACCAAATGCTAGAAAGATTAGCTGGACATAGCCATTATTACTTTCTGGATGGCTACTCTGGTTATAATCAGATTGTTATTGACCCGAAAGACCAGGAGAAAACCACTTTCACCTGCCCTTTGGCACTTTTGCATATAGGCGCATGCCCTTTGGGTTATGCAATGCACCAGCCATATTTCAGCAGTGTATGATGAGTATATTCTCTGACATGGTGGAACGTTTCTAGAGGTCTTTATGGATGATTTTTCTGTGTTTGGTTCTTCGTTTGATGAGTGCTTGCATCATTTGTCGCTAGTGTTTGCTAGGTGTAAGGAAAAGAATTTAGTACTCAATTGGGAGAAATGTCACTTTATGGTTAGGTCAGGAATAGTTCTAGGGCACATAGTCTCTGCCAAGGGCATAGAAGTAGACAAAGCCAAAGTAGACATATGTCGACCGCACATCACTTTACTCTTACATGCATTTACTTTCAAATTAAATACAAGCTTGAAGGGGAATCCATCCTTTCTAGTTATAGTCTTATATACTCTTTTAGTCTTCTTTGGATTTGCATATCCCTTTTTCTTGTGGCTAGCATACTTCCCACCTCTCTCACAAGCCATCTCGAACCTAGTTAATTTGCCTTGATTGTTTCTGACTAGAACATACTTATTCTTGAGAGTCGTATCTATAGCCCACTTGATTGCATAGTCTGTACTTATGAATTCCTGCATTACACCTAAATATAACAAGTTATATGTCTACTAAAAAATGCCGATACATACTTTCGAAATCATTTCGTAACTTACCAAATCATTCGCAAGGTACTCTGAAGTATCTGGACCCAACTCTCTCAAAGGTTTAGTATCAGCATCTGTGCCAAGTACGATCTAACAAAAAAAAACAAGAAACTTAGTCAATGTAGTAAAAAAAACTCATTGTCGGCATGCTCGATAACTTGAATCAATGTCGACAGAAAACATTTTCAGGTGGAATATATATCTGAGGACTCAGTCGGCATGCTCGATAGCTTAAAAACAATGCCGACTGTTAGATACTAAAAGGCTTTATATTTTTAAGGGTCTTGGTCGTCATTATGGGCACATCTTCAGTGCCGACTAAGGTTAGAAAAACACTAGATAGTTTTTTAAGACGGTCGGTGTAACACCCGTAATTTTCACATGATGCTTACTCAGGGACGCGTCATGGTATGTGATGAAGCTTCATCCTAAGCTTATAAAGCTTACTTAGGAATGCATCAGGGTGTGGATGCATTGGCCTTGAATTATAGTGCTAAGGCACTATTATGCGTGATGCATATTCGAGAATGCATCACAAGTCAAAAATAACCCTTACCCGGGAAATGCACAATTGGCCTTGACGCGTACCCGGGAGCGCATCATAGTGTTGAGTATGCATCACTAAAAAGTGCAGTCGATGAATGTTCTATATCCTTCTTATATCCACTTGTAGAAATGCTAATGAGACATATATAAGGAGGAGTCGATGGTTGGAAATCGATGAAGCGTACCCGAGGATGCTTACCAAGCAAGCATCCCAATTGTTGTGAAGTGTACCCGAGGACGTGTACCTGAGGAAGCTTCACTCATCCGTGATGTGTACCTGAGTATGTACTACTAAAAAAAGTGCAGTCGATGGATGTCCCTCACCCTTTTATTCCAAATATATGGAAATACGATTAAGACATATATAGGGATGGAGCTTTGGTTGAATGTGCATGAGCGGTAATGCACATATATGCGATGTGGCATATACGTTGGTGCATACTTGATTCTTAAGCATCAATATGCCTGTAGCTTACCCGAGCAAGCTTGAATTATGCGAAAACATCATTCATCTGTGTTTTATACTCGAGAATGCATTATGCATGCTAAGTAGCGATAGTTATGCACAAGCATGTGCATACTTTGCTAAAGTTCCTTTGGCATATACGGACTAGGCTTAGCTTGGACTTTGGTCTTGCAACGAAGTTGGAATCGATGTTGGCTTTGACTTAATAGACTTAAGTTGCTTGTGTTTATCCAGATGAACGACGGTCATGTTTGATCCATTCAAGATACGGGTTGGGTACGTAGGCAGCCGCAATATAATACATTCAGGTGCAACACCTTGTCGCTCATATCATCTAATTTAGAGGCGTTTGTGATATTATGGTAACTCGTATCATCTGGCTCGGCAATGCCAAGTCAAGAGATGATTGTTGCCACACTTGATGAGGTAATTGCAATTCCATTCTATGAATTGATCATACTTCCTATCAACCGTTACGATATGGAATGGCATGTGCCTGGATGTTGCACCCTTGGAAAGACCAAGATCAGTGCAGGTTCTAGTGCATGGTCGAAACAGAGTTAAGGAATAAGAAAAATAGGCTTGAAATGGCCCAGGTTCTAGTCCAAGGAATGAGTTAGGCCTGGACAATGATCGTAAGTATGTGATGATTGCCAAAGGCATTCACCATTGACTTTTATGGTCATGTACCCTTTGTAGATTAAGGGTGAGTTGGAACGATATGGAAACTACGTTCCGAGTACCATGCTTGGAAAGGAAAATATACCTGCAGACGCAGCGAGAAGTTAAGCTTTAAGGTACGGTTACTATTTTCAGGGCACGCATCGGGGAGTTCTGGCCTGCCCAGCGCATAGCGCCGGAGGCGGAATTTTCCGGTCCGTGACAAATGGTATCAGAGCAAGTTCCGAGAAAACACTAGGGATTGAGCGGTGTGGAATCGTCAAGTGAGAGTTTGTAATGCGACTACAGAATTTTTCCTTCAAAAAGAAAAAGGAAAAGGTTGGAAGAGTAGGACAACTATTACGCAAAAAGAAGAGTTTGCGACTGTTAGGCCAATTAGTTTGTAAGGAAGACTTGTACGAACACTACTCCTCATCTTCTCAAATACTTTGTAACCGCCCACTACTTGTTACTTTCTTGTTCATGGATGTGTTGCCACAATGCAGGATTGCCGTAGACCGCCATAACAATACTCCAATGAGAGTCCCACATGTATTTTATTTGATATCTCGTGGAAATAGTGGAGTCATAAGCCACTATTGTTTTGATTAAGTCAAGTCAAATGACTTGCTAAGTCAGTGAGGCAAGTTGTGCGACTCACTAGATTGATAATCATACTGATTAGTATCGAGTCTGGGAAGTTCAGTGGTCATGTACTTGCTTGAGAGTAACATGACACTTTTAATAACTAAGTATTAGTTTAGAAGTGACTTAGCATAAGTCTGAGAGGCATTTGGGGCCAAATGGTATAAAGGGATTCTTAAGCAAGGAAACCTACTAGAATTCATATAAGATTTGATATTGGACCAATATTGAGAAGAATGGCGTATTTCTGATGGAAGTAGCTAGCAAAGCTAGTACTGGCTACTTAACACAAATAATAATATTATAGCTCTTTTAGTATAAAAGGCTTATGTGCTAACGTCTCAGGAGTAAGGACAACATGCATAGCTTTTAGTAAATATCAATTATAGTAGGGCTAGGAAGCTAGTGTCAAGGAGGTTTAAAGTTAGCACTTCAATTAGGTCAAATATTTTTTTAGCACTTCTTGTGCTAAGTCGCTAAGTATGGACGTGTTAGGCCAAGGGTCATGCTAATATAGAGACATGCTAGAGCATGGGGCGTGCCATAGCTAGAGACGTATTGGCTAATCATGATACGAGCCAGGGCTAGAGGAACATTGGTCAAGCCTGGGACATAGGCACATTGGCCAAGGCCGCACCGGCTAAAGGCTAGCTAGGACGTGCTCGGGCCTAGGGACGCATCAGGATGATATGGGAAACACTAGAGTTAGGACACATCGGGATATGATAGGGACGCATCTCCCACTTAGGACGTGCTAAGCATGGCAGGGACGTGCTCGAGTTAGGGACGCGTCAGCGCTTGTAGGGGCGTACGCGAGCTAAGGAGGGACGCGCTAGCCTGCTAAGGCGCGTCGGCTTTAGCCATTACTCGAGGACGCGTCAGGTAAGTGGCGTACCAGTACTCGGGGATGCGTCATCTGTATGGGACCATTGCTCATGGACGCTTCATACTAGAGAGACCGGTCCTCGGGGATGCGTCAGCTGGCCAAGGAAGCTTGCGCATTCGGCGCTAGGGTTAGGGTTAACACTTTTGTTGCTAAGATTAAGGTGATAAAGTAGGGATGCGCTAGCTAAGGCCTCATTTGGACAAGATGTGCTAGTTAAGACCATGATAAGTTAGTTGGCGTTTCTCAAGTGCTAGGATTAGCGCCATGAAAGTTAGCGCTTTTAGCGCTAATGTGGCTAATTGGTACCAATGTGGTGCTAAGTCAAATAGCTAGTGATAACTTAGCACTGATAGGAGAAAAGACTAGGGTTAGCCTAGCTCAGAGGTTCAATGCGTCTTTCGTGACATTACTTCTTGAATGTGGCGCGTTCAAGAGAAGTGACACATAATTTGTGGCTTATATTTAAGCAAAGTGCTATAATAGCATATTTAAGCTCAGAGGAGCAATTTGATAAGCGTTCATTGCGAACGAAGCATTAAGCTAAAGTGTATTTTGAGGTTTAAACAATAGCTATTCCCGAATTTAATAGATGTTACCAGAACATCGATGCGCACTCGAGACAAGTTCAAGGAATTCATCCGTGGAATTTTATGCGACTAGAGACTAGTTTGATGTGGCATAAATATTGTGAGTATTGAGGAGGCTGCGAGGCCAGTTTAAAATGTCTGTAGTTGTCTAGAGAAGACTCAAGTTGCTTTATACTAGTGGGAAACCCATCTAGGAGATTGAGACTTACCATGTAGATATTATAGACTACATTGTTAGCAAGAATGCTTGTAGCCTTTCGTAGAGACTGTATCCTCAATTCTCCCGTGGAATATAAGTAGGAATACAATATTTTTTATTTTGATGTGAAGTCAGAAGTATGCGCACAAGTATGTGCGGATGTTTTTATGTTCCTGCAACTAGGTAGAAGGGCGACTTTACAATTCTTACCCTTGTCAAAACTCACCATCTACAAACCCTTATTGGGCATACTATTGGACACATTCGGCATATTAAGATCTCTTTGACTATGCCGACGAAGCCATATAAAACACTGATAAGTTTTGGGGTCAGTCGGTATTGTACATAATATGAATACCATGCCGACTGTATCTCCAGCCATATATTCCATGGGGGAATACCTTTTGTCGGCATTGAATAAGGTTTGAATACCATACCGACTTAGATAAATTGGTATTGTTATTAAACATCGACAATGCCGACATCGAGCTTTTCCACTCAACAACCATGGCGATTCGAACTACAAAAATCACTTTCTAGCTAATTTGGACCTATACCTGAGTATTTGGAGCATTTGGATCTTCATATTCTTCATTTCCATGGGTTGGTTCTTCACTTGAACCTTCGTGCTCATGAATGTCTTGATTTAGGGTTTTCTCATAGATAAAATTTTGATTATCTATAAAATCTTGCAATTGTGAATCTTTATCAAAGGCAACGTAAACCCCTTCTCCTTGTTGAGAGGAAGGTTACCCAACATCAAATTCCTGACTAAAATCACTCATTTTAAAATATCTCCTCAAATCTTTTTTTTTACTTTCACTTTTTCTTCTCCTTCTCTACCTATTTCTCCTCTATAACTAACATAAAACTCTAACTCTAACTCTAACTCTAACTATAACCATAATCTTCAATTTTATTTTAGATAGTTAATTAACTAACAACTAATTAAACAAGGGTAAATTAAGAATTATAAAAATATCATGGATAAGAGGTTTTCAGAAATACCTCAAAATGACTCTATTTTATTTTACTTGGTATCCCCCAATTCGTGGGGATGTTCCCCAATTAAACGTTCTTAATTTTCTGCGGTTCTTGGAACAATTAAACTATACTAAAATCCATGTTTTTCATAAAAAAAATTTCTTATAAAAGAATTGTCACAGAAAACAAATAATTAACCAAATGAGAAAATGAAAAATATTTTTTAAAAAAACTTAGCAAGTCAAGTCTCTACAGCACTTTTCAAGAACAAAATCTTGCTCACCTTCCGCATTTTTGCATTTTTATTTCGAAGACTTGGATTAGCTACACATGCAAATATCCTCCCATTATATGTAATTCAAATCTCCTATTTTTATTACCATCTTACTCAACTTGTTCTCCTAGGACGCCATTATTGAAAAGAAGAAAAAGACACTAGAAGAGAGAAGAAAAGAATGGAGGAAATGAAAACTTTTGTTCCTAAGTCTCTAACCCTAGCATACGTGATGGGTAGCTTAGTAATTTCTATAAGAAAAATTGACCAAGGCAGTGGAGTTTACCATTTTAGTGGTCCCAATTAACTTGGATAACCGTGGACCTATTTAATTAAATTAAAAAAAAACGGGTTTAACAAACTTAACCATTTTTCTATTGGATAATTACAAGCTTTGCTAGTATATTGAACATAACATTGAACACTAAAAGATAAAAGGATTTTAACTAAGTTGATAAGATTAATATCTTCTCGCATGTAATGGGAAACTGGTTTAGAAACCGTATTATCAGTTTGTACAAGAACCTTTGAACGTTGAAATTATTGATCCTACTACAAACTTTCTAAAACTGCTAAAGCTGTTCCTGATCAATATTTCCGGTTGAGGTTGAAAGATTTTTAGCTATTATGAATCCAGATGTATCATTGCGTATAACAAGACCCATACTGGCGCAAATATTAGTAGAAGACATAAAATGTAATTGCTAAATACCTAGACATCATATAACCAAGCATGACTATTGCGCTAACTACTACATAAACAGAAGATAAACATAAAAGAAGACATAGGGAGGGAAAAGACTTACATTCCATTAAGGTTCGACCCTTATTCTTGAGGACTAAGAGTCTTATTCATAGGGATCACGAGGACATATCTCTGATGGTCCGACACACCTCAAAGGCTACAAAGATTACGTTACAAACATTCAAGAATATATTCTTTTTCATGGACTTTGGCTTCCCATCACTTATAATTAACCTATATATGGGATAAAAAGACGAGGGTACCGAGTGTACCATCAATTTTTTTGTTCAACCCATATAAGACACACCTTAGGATGTAATCTTATTCAATATATAGTAGATTAATGAATTAACAAGGTGCAATCAACGTACAAGTGCAATTACCATAATTATAAAGATAAACAATATAATACAAAAATATAGTAAAATGCACATATATAAGAAATTGTTAACACAGAGCCCCGCGTTGGAAAAGAAAAACCAAGACCAAGTCCAGTTTAGAATACTCTCAACATTAGGATGTTACATTCTTACCTGCTATGCAACTTTGGTCTAATGCAGTTGAGACTAAATAATCTAACCGTTAGTTACTCGGTTTCCTCAATATGCATGCGCCTACAACCAATCTGGCCTACACATGTGAATCTCCTAATAAATGTCTGTCACTGTCCAGAAATTGCTCCACAATTTGTCGTGAAGACTATCGCTACGCGTCCTCCAACCAGGCAACTAGATTTCTTTTGGGATGTCAATCGATACAATCAAGGAAATACTATACGATTCAATCATCCAGTTTCAGTCACAATAAGAAAATATATGAAAATCTTCCAGCTCAAGGTTCTTCCGTTTAATCACTTAACTACTTGAATCCACAAGGTTTGTGTTTAAGTGATAGACTCCTTGACCAATCAAGAGTTATGTTCACAAAATGCGTTCCTTGATACGAGTTATATGTTAAAGATAAATCACGTTATTATTAATTCAAATCTTCAATCTTCAATATTAAAATCTTCGAAGTGACAATGTAACACCTATAAAAACAACTTGATTCCAATATCTAAAGCCACACAAAACGAAGTCTGTTAGCATCGACTTTAATCGATATTCATATCCACGGATTCGAGTAATCTTTCAACAACTGATTTTTTATAAATTTTCCTTCACTAGTTTTTGATTGGCCTTATTGCAGAAGAAAGCGGCCATGGAATAAACAAGGACTAATGCATGAATAAAGTTGTGGTTAGTCACAAGAACAATCAAAGAAAACAGAAATACAATCTAATTTCCCGATTGGTACTTCTAGTGTCTCTTGATCCCTGAAGAAGTCTTTAAGGTTTTACCCTTGATTTACCAGAACTAATCAGATTATTTCTAGGATGTAACTACCACACCACCTTATGTGTAATAGAATATTTTTGCGAAGAGACAAGAGTCCTCTATTTATAGTGTATATAACAAGGCTTGTTATGACAACAAGATAAATAATATCCGAAAATACGGTAAAACATCATAAATGCTTAGGGCTGTACAGACCCGCCCGTACCCACCATTTTGACCCTCACTTGCCAATATTGTTTCGTACCCGCCCACACCCGCCAAATAACAGGTCGGTTGGGGTAACTATTGCTATTACCCTCCATGTTTGGGTCGAGTGACGGGTGAAGGCTAAAATAAACCGACCTTACCAGCCCACCCACCCAAAAAAAAATGATTTTTTGGAGTCGTTGATCCTTCCTTTACCATTCATCCTAGCTGTAGAATCATCCTAATATAAGTGAAAATATAGCCTTATTTCATTACTCGAATCACTTCTTACATTTTACTTTACATACTCTTCTGCAAAATATGCCTTCATGAACATCATCAACTCGATTTCAGCTTAAGATCATGCCGTTGAAGAGGATTTAAACTCAATTAGGGCTATATCACAGTAGAAATGTATGCATTAAACTGTAAGGCCGTAGGAAAAAAATATTGATTTTGAGAAGATAAAACTTGTAAAGATTGCTAACTAACGTTTGTGTATGGAGTCCTCTAATTATTCAAGGTTATGTAGAGTTGGCAATCGCTTTTACATATCAATTAGTTTTAGACTGTACATGTTTAAGTAGAAGACGTATAACTCCAAGAGAATACTAAACGAAACTTTGAACAACTTAATTGTTCAGCTTAGTTGATAAGGGAACAAGCTATCATGCCTTTTCAGGTTCTTAAGAGAAAATATCTTGGAAAAATTGGTTTAGATCACCTTTTAGAACATCAAAAGCTAACAACTTATCTACTGTTTCCTACAAACAGAAATTTTTCTCAAACTTCGTTAGAGAGGACTAAGGCTTAAAGTCTCAATAGGTTTGTTTAACTCCACACTAGTACCTTGTATTGCTGATCTCTCGCCAGTATTTTCTCACCAGACACTCGCTCAACTTGATTATTACTTCTAACGGCTTGTAGTTTACAAGCTGCTTTCTTGATAACCTCTCCGGAAATACCTTAAAAAAAAGAGATCAAACCCATACCCTCCCGACCCAACCTGCTCAAATGACGAGTCGAGTAAGAACCGACCCGATGTTAAGACGGGTCAACTATGACTAAGAAGTTTTCATACCTACCTTGGACGGATCAGGTGGCGAAATAGGCCAAACTCTACATGCCCGACACGTTGTGCAATCTTATAAATGCTCATTTCCATGCTTACTCGCTACACCATATATATGGCTCATTTTTTAACGTTTGCGTTTTTGGATGTGCAACGAATATAGACGTTGCGCACTTTAAGGCAACTGATATATATCGCTTTAAATAAGGATTATCTCGAAATAATTGAGCAACATATTTGCAGTGTTTATATACATTGCAAATCATGGCATAATTGTAATATATATTATTTTCAAAGGTTTTTATAGCGGATTTTATTTTGTTTTATTGGTTTTTAGTTTTAAATCAAACAAATTTAGAAAAAATTGAAATTTTGTAAATACCTAATCTCCATTTTCTACGTGGCTTCATCTCGGATTAGAAGATCAACATATGGTACTTATGTGTTACATTGAATCAAAACCAAAAGCACTTTATCTCATCCCGAGATATGTTCAAATTAGACGTCCAGTGATAGTCTTCACCAACACAGACGGGACTGGACAGAGAGACAGTATTCTGGCGTGGGATAAAGTTCTCCTACCCACCATTAAATGCGAAGAACATTTTACATGTGGTAGACACTGAATGGATCAGAAAAGATGTGGGTATACAGTACTTAGCCCACCCGCACCAGACCGGCAACAAAGTGCACATAGAAGATCCCGATAGTCTTACAAAGAGGTGAATCCACAGTCGTTAAACATCCCGCACCAACATAAAATCAGTGGAAGAGATAGCTGCACCAACTTCGTGAGGGAAATTACAAGACAACTAAGAGAAGATGGGTACCAAATTTAGCTCTATAAATACCCAACTTCACCAATGTATAAAGGGTCGGAAAAACTAGGAAGGAAAGAAAGAGAGCGAGCATTAATCCTTTGTAAATTATTTTTCCCTTTCACAAAAGTCGTTCGACTTCATTAACCTATTGTAATGTTCTTATGATCATAATGAAAACCTTACACTATACACTCGTGGAGTAGGCACAGCTGAATCACGTAAAACCATGTGTCTTTATACTTATGATTACATTTCTTGCACTGTATTTTGTTCATCTTATTAGCATCATGCATTGCGTATATTGTGACCACTAGATCTATACCAGAGATCTTTGGTGTTCACAGTTTGGCACTAGAAATAGGGACTTTTGTCTTGGTAAAAGATTTATCTTTTTTTCTGTCAACCTTGTTTTCCTCCCCTCCCTTTCACTGTTTTGCCAACTTTTCAAAAGAAAAAAATATATATTTCGAAAAGAAAATAGTCATTCAGGCATAGATATGATAGGATCTGAAGCAGGTCTTACTCCATAGTATTGAATCGGCTCTAGGTCACGCCATGTCTCTTGAGTCCTTTATCTCAAAAGGAATGTTTAAAATTCAAATCATATTATACACATGCTTTGGAAAAAAAAAACAGACCTATCATTAGGCCCCATAAGTTATAAAAGTATTTTCAAGAACATATTACGATAAAACAAAATGAACTCATTTTCAACTAACATATTTATCTATCAGGGTAATGTTTTTGGAGAACAACATAGTACAAAATAATCACATGAAACAAATGGTCTCACATCCTCTTAACCGTACTTTTAACGAAACTTACCATCATTACTTAAAAAAGGGATGTTACTCCAAAACAGCATACCAGCATTTAACATTGTTCTGCTTTTGTGTTCGGCCTATCTCCTTTGATTATAGATTACAAGAAAATAGAAGGACGCACCGGGAAATACCATCACCAAGACAAAAGATCAAAACACAAAGTCAAAGAGAAAAAAATTACCGTTAACTTCTAGAGTATTGAACCGCAGCCAGCTGGAGAAAATCAATTCTACAACAAGATAAAGGAACGTGACAGAGCATAAAAGTGCGCTAACGGGAGCAGCAACAATAATTAAAGAGGTAACACTACAGGCAATAGTTGTCAAAGAGGATGCTGCAACCGCAGCAATAGCGGCAGCAACAAAAGCCGTAAAGCAGAAAAAAATATTACAGAATCGGATGGGCCACAACGTCCATACGGCATGACAATGATTTTACCTTCGCAAATAACGACGGGGGTGATAGTGGGATGCCTACCAGAATTGGGAGTAATGCACGATATCCACGAACAACAACAGAAGGACCTGATCCACCCAAAAATACAAACCGTGAATGATGGTATGGATGGGATAAAAGGTCTCACAGATGGCACTCCCCATAATGCATCAAATCAATCAATTCAGAGAAGCAGAGCTTGACTGGATGCGCCAAAATCAAAAGTTCTGTGCGGACGCGGTTGGAATGAACAAGGAAGTGAAGTACTATAAGTGAATCATCCAAAAAGGAGGTACAAAGTTTTAGAATAAGCAAGGAAGTGAAGTAATACAAGTGAAGGAGATCCAAAGACTAAGAGGAACTCGTTCAAATCTAGGATTTCTTCTCATCATCTTATAGAGGACGAAGAGACCACGATGAAATAATAGGTCATTCCGACGTCATATGAAGAAGTGTATGAGAAAATAAAGTTCAGAAACTTTCAATTTTCTCAGAGGGTCAGGTTTCCGGAAAAATACAGAAATCTCAAAGGGTATAGTGGTCGATAAATTTATGTGAAGAGCTATTTTTAGACGAATTTTGGTGTTTCTTCGGTACTTCTAAATTGAGGTACTTTCTCCCAACGGGTTTTCAAGACCTAGAAAGAGAGGATACTTGTGAAAGAAGTATTGGAGGCTATAAAAGAAGAAACCTAAGGCTTAAACAATGGATCATATCAACTAGTTATCAACTACAATTCACAAACCTAGGGTTTACCCCTGTAGGAGGAAACCATAATATTTTTTTTTTTCTTCCATGTATTATGAGTAGCTAATTTTTTTTATTGTTTATGGATGGATTCAATAATCTAGACATGAAGCTTAATTAGTTTCACAAGTTTATTTAGAGTTTTTATCATATTGTCGTTTGTTTTCATTATATGTAAGGTTTATGATTGATTTCTAGATTGTTCAAGTGTACAGTTGGATTAATCTATTAATCATTCTAGCTAGTAGAGTTTTGAGCGACTCGTAATTATCGAGCATCTCCTACACAAATAGAAAACGTGAGACCTTGCAGAGGGAATGTGTGGAGAAATCGTGTTTAAAGACAACACCATTAAGTGACCCGAGCATATTGAGTTTAACTTTTGGGATCAATCTAAATTCACAAAACCTAAAGTGTTTGACTAAGTTACACCTTGAGAGCGTACTTCTTGGTGGCTCAGACGAATAAAATCAGGTGACTAAGCATACTTATTATCCGGTAGTACAATAAGTTTTGGGGATAACTAAGCATACTTGTTATCCTACGGTTGGTGATGAATAATTCTGACGAGATATAAACGAGTATACTAAGTGAGTTGATGTTTGGTAATGACGAAAAACTCCTTAATCATCATTTCTTTCTTATTGTCTTATTATTATTTTTTTAGTTAATTAATCTACAAACCCCCTTTTTAGTATTTATTATTGTTTGCTAATCTAAACAACATATCAATTACACATCTCTCTGTGGGAATGATCCTTACTACTGCTATATTACTTGTTGATTAATGGGAAACATCTTGAGTAATTTGTTACACTTACGACACGCATCAAATTTTTGGCGCCGCTGCCGGAGAGCAGTTGCTAATTGATTTGTTTTTTTTTTAGTTTGTTTATTAGTTTAGAATTTTTTATTTTTTTCACCTTTTTTTTTAGTGTTTTCAGGTTTTTGTGGCGTTAACAACTAGTTGAAGGTCTTCATCGCTCGCCAAAAGCGGGAAGTAAATTCTGAAAAATAGGTTATAAGTATCACTTTTTGTTTTTATTTTTTAGATTTTTGTTCAAATTCTTTATTTTATTTTTCTGAGTCGTCATGTTTCCCTTCAGAAATAACATGTATAGTACACAAGATCAAACATATCATAATGATAATCAATGTGGTTTTCAATCTCAATCTTATGTCGACTACCAACCGTACCTAGGGGTATAATCAAAACCAATCTTTTGTCTATGATCAATATCTTATGGAACCTTATAGTTATTCTCACACATACCAACAACCTTACATCGGGTATATGTAGGTGAACAATCAAAAGGATAGGATGATAGTTATGCTCTTGATAAAAAATTCTCTAGTTTTGCAAATACTTTCTGTACTATGTAGAAGAGTGTCAAAGGCAACCGATTTAAAATTTTCAGAATATAGATAAATCACTGCATGGAATTTAAGAGGGTATGGTAAACTTAAGAAGATACATAGATCAAATTAAGGAGGAAATAAAAAATTATTACCAACCTTTCGAAATTCCTTATAACAAAAAAGATGTAGTTATGTCAACTCCAAATCATAATAACGATCATTCTCCTATTCAAAATGAGGAGACTGGGTGTGACGCCCCAAACCTTTTCTTGGGTATAAGTAAACCCGGTAAGTGTACCAAATAGGATACCCTTTAGTAGTAGTATTGTGCATGATTAGTAGATAGTATATTTTGAGCATGCTTGACACATGTCAAATAGATTGCCCGGGGTACCTAGGTAATTATGATTGTTAAAAAGGGAAAAGAAGAAGGAACTCGACCTCTTTTTTTTTCTGTTTTCCTTCTCCTCTTCTTCTTCATCCTATTTTTCTTGTTGC